>CAKAJI010000378.1:0-491955 GCA_916610255.1 Lasioglossum lativentre
GGTATTTTCAATGATACACTGCATATTACGTTATATTGTAAGGTATTTTCAATGATACACTACAAATCACGATATATTATAAGGTATTTTCAATGGTAAACTGCATATTACGTTATATTATATGGTATTATCAATGATACACTACAAATTACGATATATTATAAGGTATTTTCGATGATACACTGCATAAAACGTTATATTATAACGTATTTTCAATGATAAACTACTACATATTATAAGGTATTTTCAATGATACTCTGCATATTACGTTATCTTATAAGGTATTTTCAATGATAAACTACTATATTTTATAAGGTATTTTCAATGATACACTGCATATTACGTTATATTATAAGGTATTTTCATTGATACACTACAAATTACCATATATTATAAGGTATTTTCAATGATACACTGCATATTACGTTATATTATAAGGTATTTTCAATGATACACTGCATAGTACGTTATATTATAAGGTATTTTCATTGATACACTACAAATTACCATATATTATAAGGTATTTTCAATGATACACTGCATATTACGCTATATAATAAGGTATTTTCGATGACACACTGCATATTACTTTATATTGTAAGGTATTTTTCAATGATACACTGCATATTACGTTATATTATAAGGTATTTTCAATGGTAAACTGCATATTACGTTATATTATAAGGTATTTTCATTGATACACTGCATATTACGTTATATTATAAGGTATTTTCATTGATACACTACAAATTACCATATATTATAAGGTATTTTCAATGATACACTGCATATTACGTTATATTATAAGGTATTTTCAATGATACACTGCATATTACGTTATATTATAAGGTATTTTCATTGAAATACTAGAATTACCATATATTGTAAGGTATTTTCAATGAAACACTGCATATTACGTTATATCATAAGATATTTTCAATGATACACTCCATATTAAGTTATATTATAAGGTATTTTCAATGATACACTGCATATTACGCTATATTATTAGGTATTTTCATTGATACACTACAAATTACCATATATTATAAGGTATTTTCAATGATACACTGCATATTACGTTATATTATAAGGTATTTTCAATGATACACTGCATATTACGTTATATTGTAAGGTATTTTCAATGATACACTACAAATCACGATATATTATAAGGTATATTCAATGATACACTGCATATTACGTTATATCATAAGGTATTTTCAATGATACACTCCATATTAAGTTATATTATAAGGTATTTTCAATGATACACTGCATATTACGCTATATTATAAGGTATTTTCATTGATACACTACAAATTACCATATATTATAAAGTATTTTCAATGATACTCTGCATATTACGTTATCTTATAAGGTATTTTCAATGATAAACTACTATATTTTATAAGGTATTTTCAATGATACACTGCATATTACGTTATATTATAAGGTATTTTCAATGATACTCTGCATATTACGTTATATTATAAGGTATTTTCAATGATACACTGCATATTACGTTATATTGTAAGGTATTTTCAATGATACACTACAAATCACGATATATTATAAGGTATATTCAATGATACACTGCATATTACGTTATATCATAAGGTATTTTCAATGATACACTCCATATTAAGTTATATTATAAGGTATTTTCAATGATACACTGCATATTACGCTATATTATAAGGTATTTTCATTGATACACTACAAATTACCATATATTATAAGGTATTTTCAATGATACTCTGCATATTACGTTATATTATAAGGTATTTTCAATGATAAACTACTATACATTATAAGGTATTTTCAATGATACACTGCATATTACGTTATATTATAAGGTATTTTCGATGATACACTGCATATTACGTTATATTATAAGGTATTTTCAATGATTCACTGCATATTACGTTATATTATAAGGTATTTTCAATGGTAAACTGCATATTACGTTATATTATAAGGTATTTTCAATGATACACTACAAATTACGATATATTATAAGGTATTTTCGATGATACACTGCATATTACGATATATTATAAGGTATTTTCGATGATACACTGCATATTACGTTATATTATAAGGTATTTTCAATGATACACTGCATATTACGTTATATTATAAGGTATTTCAATGGTAAACTGCATATTACGTTATATTATAAGGTATTTTCATTGATACACTACAAATTACCATATATTAGAAGGTATTTTCAATGATACACTGCATATTACGTTATATTATAAGGTATTTTCAATGATACTCTGCATATTACGTTATATTATAAGGTATTTTCAATGATAAACTACTATATATTATAAGGTATTTTCAATGATACACTGCATATTACGTTATATTATAAAGTATTTTCAATGATACATTGCATATTACTTTATATTGTAAGGTATTTTCAATGTTACACTGCATATTACGATATATTATAAGGTATTTTCATTGATACACTACAAATTACCATATATTATATGGTATTTTCAATGAGACACTGCATATTACGCTATATAATAAGGTATTTTCGATGACACACTGCATATTACGTTATATTATAAGGTATTTTCAATGATACACTACAAATTACGATATATTATAAGGTATTTTCGATGATACACTGCATATTACGTTATATTATAAGGTATTTTCGATGATACACTGCATATTACGTTATATTGTAAGGTATTTTCAATGATACACTGCATATTACGTTATATTATAAGGTATTTTCAATGGTAAACTGCATATTACGTTATATTATAAGGTATTTTCATTGATACACTACAAATTACCATATATTAGAAGGTATTTTCAATGGTACACTGCATATTACGTTATATTATAAGGTATTTTCAATGATACTCTGCATATTACGTTATATTATAAGGTATTTTCAATGATAAACTACTATATATTATAAGGTATTTTCAATGATACACTGCATATTACGTTATATTATAAAGTATTTTCAATGATACATTGCATATTACTTTATATTGTAAGGTATTTTCAATGTTACACTGCATATTACGATATATTATAAGGTATTTTCATTGATACACTACAAATTACCATATATTATAAGGTATTTTCAATGAGACACTGCATATTACGCTATATAATAAGGTATTTTCGATGACACACTGCATATTACGTTATATTATAAGGTATTTTCAATGATACACTGCATATTACGTTATATTATAAGGTATTTTCATTGATACACTGCATATTACGTTATATTGTAAGGTATTTTCAATGATACACTGCATATTACGTTATATTATAAGGTATTTTCATTGATACACTACAAATTACCATATATTATAAGGTATTTTCAATGAGACACTGCATATTACGCTATATAATAAGGTATTTTCGATGACACACTGCATATTACGTTATATTATAAGGTATTTTCAATGATACACTGCATATTACGTTATATTATAAGGTATTTTCATTGATACACTGCATATTACGTTATATTGTAAGGTATTTTCAATGATACACTGCATATTACGTTATATTATAAGGTATTTTCAATGGTAAACTGCATATTACGTTATATTATAAGGTATTATCAATGATACACTACAAATTACGATATATTATAAGGTATTTTCGATGATACACTGCATATTACGTTATATTATAACGTATTTTCAATGATAAACTACTACATATTATAAGGTATTTTCAATGATACACTGCATATTACGTTATATTATAAGTTATTTTCAATGATACACTACAAATTACGATATATTATAAGGTATTTTCAATTATACACTGCATATTACGTTATATTATAAGGCATTTTCATTGATACACTACAAATTACCATATATTATAAGGTACTTTCAATGATACACTGCATATTAAGTTATATTATAAGGTATTTTCAATGATACTCTGCATATTACGCTATATAATAAGGTATTTTCGATGACACACTGCATATTACGTTATATTATAAGGTATTTTCAATGATACACTACAAATTACGATATATTATAAGGTATTTTCGATGATACACTGCATATTACGTTATATTATAAGATATTTTCAATGATACACTCCATATTAAGTTATATTATAAGGTATTTTCAATGATACACTGCATATTACGCTATATTATTAGGTATTTTCATTGATACACTACAAATTACCATATATTATAAGGTATTTTCAATGATACACTGCATATTACGTTATATTATAAGGTATTTTCAATGATACACTGCATATTACGTTATATTGTAAGGTATTTTCAATGATACACTACAAATCACGATATATTATAAGGTATATTCAATGATACACTGCATATTACGTTATATCATAAGGTATTTTCAATGATACACTCCATATTAAGTTATATTATAAGGTATTTTCAATGATACACTCCATATTAAGTTATATTATAAGGTATTTTCAATGATACACTGCATATTACGCTATATTATAAGGTATTTTCATTGATACACTACAAATTACCATATATTATAAGGTATTTTCAATGATACTCTGCATATTACGTTATATTATAAGGTATTTTCAATGATAAACTACTATATATTATAAGGTATTTTCAATGATACACTGCATATTACGTTATATTATAAGGTATTTTCGATGATACACTGCATATTACGTTATATTATAAGGTATTTTCAATGATTCACTGCATATTACGTTATATTATAAGGTATTTTCAATGGTAAACTGCATATTACGTTATATTATACGGTATTTTCAATGATACACTACAAATTACGATATATTATAAGGTATTTTCGATGATACACTGCATATTACGTTATATTATAAGATATTTTCAATGATACACTCCATATTAAGTTATATTATAAGGTATTTTCAATGATACACTGCATATTACGCTATATTATTAGGTATTTTCATTGATACACTACAAATTACCATATATTATAAGGTATTTTCAATGATACACTGCATATTACGTTATATTATAAGGTATTTTCAATGATACACTGCATATTACGTTATATTGTAAGGTATTTTCAATGATACACTACAAATCACGATATATTATAAGGTATATTCAATGATACACTGCATATTACGTTATATCATAAGGTATTTTCAATGATACACTCCATATTAAGTTATATTATAAGGTATTTTCAATGATACACTGCATATTAAGTTATATTATAAGGTATTTTCAATTATACACTGCATATTACGTTATATTATAAGGCATTTTCATTGATACACTACAAATTACCATATATTATAAGGTACTTTCAATGATACACTGCATATTACGTTATATTATAAGGTATTTTCAATGATACACTGCATATTACGATATATTATAAGGTATTTTCAATGATACACTGCATATTACGTTATATTATAAGGTATTTTCATTGAAATACTAGAATTACCATATATTCTAAGGTATTTTCAATGATACACTGCATATTACGTTATATTATAAGGTATTTTCAATGATACACTGTATATTACGTTTATATTGTAAGGTATTTCAATGATACACTACAAATCACGATATATTATAAGGTATATTCAATGATACACTGCATATTACGTTATATCATAAGGTATTTTCAATGATACACTCCATATTAAGTTATATTATAAGGTATTTTCAATGGTAAACTGCATATTACGTTATATTATAAGGTATTATCAATGATACACTACAAATTACGATATATTATAAGGTATTTTCGATGATACACTGCATATTACGTTATATTATAACGTATTTTCAATGATAAACTACTACATATTATAAGGTATTTTCAATGATACACTGCATATTACGTTATATTATAAGTTATTTTCAATGATACACTACAAATTACGATATATTATAAGGTATTTTCAATTATACACTGCATATTACGTTATATTATAAGGCATTTTCATTGATACACTACAAATTACCATATATTATAAGGTATTTTCAATGATACACTGCATATTAAGTTATATTATAAGGTATTTTCAATGATACTCTGCATATTACGTTATCTTATAAGGTATTTTCAATGATAAACTACTATATTTTATAAGGTATTTTCAATGATACACTGCATATCACGTTATATTATAATGTATTTTCAATGATTCACTGCATAATACGTTATATTATAAGGTATTTTCAATGGTAAACTGCATATTACGTTATATTATAAGGTATTTTCAGTGATACACTACAAATTACGATATATTATAAGGTATTTTCGATGATACACTGCATATTACGTTTATTATAAGGTATTTTCGATGATACACTGCATATTACGTTATATTGTGAGGTATTTTCAATGATACACTGCATATTACGTTATATTTATAAGGTATTTTCAATGGTAAACTGCATATTACGTTATATTATAAGGTATTTTCATTGATACACTACAAATTACCATACATTAGAAGGTATTTTTCAATGATACACTGCATATTACGTTATATTATAAGGTATTTTCAATGATACTCTGCATATTGCGTTATATTATAAGGTATTTTCAATGATAAACTACTATATATTATAAGGTATTTTCAATGATACACTGCATATTACTTTATATTGTAAGGTATTTTCAATGTTACACTGCATATTACGCTATATTATAAGGTATTTTCATTGATACACTACAAATTACCATATATTATAAGGTATTTTCAATGATACACTGCATATTACGCTATATTATAAGGTATTTTCAATGATACTCTGCATATTACGTTATATTATAAGGTATTTTCAATGATAAACTACTATATATTATAAGGTATTTTCAATGATACAATGCATTTTACGTTATATTATAAGGTATTTTCAATGATAAACTACAAACCACGATATATTATAAGGTATTTTCAATGATACACTACAAATTACCATATATTATGAGGTATTTTCAATGATACACTGCATATTACGTTATATTAGAAGGTATTTTCAATGATACACTGCATATTACGTTATATTATAAGGTATTTTCAATGATAGACGGCATATTACTTTATATTGTAAGGTATTTTCAAAGTTACACTGCATATTGCGCTATATTATAAGGTATTTTCATTGATACACTACAAATTACCATATATGATAAGGTATTTTCAATGATACACGGCATATTACGTTATATCATAAGGTATTTTCAATGATACACTCCATATTAAGTTATATTATAAGGTATTTTCAATGATACACTGCATATTACGTTATATTATAAAGTATTTTCAATGATACACTGCATATTACTTTATATTGTAATGTATTTTCAATGTTACTCTGCATATTACGTTATATTATAAGGTATTTGCATTGATACACTACAAATCACAATATATTATAAGGTATTTTCAATGATAGACGGCATATTACATTATATTATAAGGTATTTTCAATGATACACTGCATATTACGTTATATTATAAGGTATTTTCAATGATACTCTGCATATTACGTTATATTATAAGGTATTTCCAATGATAAACTACTATATATTATAAGGTATTTTCAATGATACAATGCATATTACGTTATATTATAAGGTATTTTCAATGATACACTACAAATCACGATATATTATAAGGTATTTTCAATGATACACTGCATATTACGTTATATTATAAGGTATTTTCAATGATACACTGCATAGTACGTTATATTATAAGGTATTTTCATTGATACACTACAAATTACCATATATTATAAGGTATTTTCAAAGTTACACTGCATATTGCGCTATATTATAAGGTATTTTCATTGATACACTACAAATAACCATATATGATAAGGTATTTTCAATGATACACGGCATATTACGTTATATCATTAGGTATTTTCAATGATACACTCCATATTAAGTTATATTATAAGGTATTTTCAATGATACACTGCATATTACGTTATATTATAAAGTATTTTCAATGATACACTGCATATTACTTTATATTGTAAGGTATTTTCAATGTTACTCTGCATATTACGCTATATTATAAGGTATTTGCATTGATACACTACACATTACCATATATTATAAGGTATTTTCAATGATAGACGGCATATTACGTTATATTATAAAGTATTTTCAATGATACAATGCATATTACTTTATATTGCAAGGTATTTTCAATGATACAATGCATATTACGTTATATTATAAGGTATTTTCAATTATACACTACAAATCACGATATATTATAAGGTATTTTCAATGATACACTGCATATTACGCTATATTATAAGGTATTTTCAATGATACACTGCATATTACGTTATATTATAAGGTATTTTCAATGATACACTGCATATTACCATATATTATAAGGTATTTTCAATGATACACTGCATATTACGCTATATTATAAGGTATTTTCGATGACACACTGCATATTACGTTATATTATAAGGTATTTTCAATGATACACTCCATATTAAGTTATATTGTAAGGTATTTTCAATGATACACTGCATATTACGTTATATTATAAGGTATTTTCAATGATACTCTGCATATTACGTTATATTATAAGGTATTTCCAATGATAAACTACTATATATTATAAGGTATTTTCAATGATACAATGCATATTACGTTATATTATAAGGTATTTTCAATGATACACTACAAATCACGATATATTATAAGGTATTTTCAATGATACACTACAAATTACCATATATGATAAGGTATTTTCAATGATACACGGCATATTACGTTATATCATAAGGTATTTTCAATGATACACTCCATATTAAGTTATATTATAAGGTATTTTCAATGATAAACTACTATATATTATAAGGTATTTTCAATGATACAATGCATATTACGTTATATTATAAGGTATTTTCAATTATACACTACTAATCACGATATATTATAAGGTATTTTCAATGATACACTGCATATTACGCTATATTATAAGGTATCTTCAATGATACACTGCATATTACGTTATATTATAAGGTATTTTCAATGATACACTGCATATTACGTTATATTATAAGGTATTTTCAATGATACACTGCATATTACGTTATATTATAAGGTATTTTCAATGGTAAACTGCATATTACGTTATATTATAAGGTATTTTCAATGATACACTACAAATTACGATATATTATAAGGTATTTTCTATGATACACTGCATATTACGTTTATATTATAAGGTATTTTCATTGATACACTACAAATTACCATATATTATAAGGTATTTTCAATGATACACTGCATATTACGTTATATTATAAGGTATTTTCAATGATACACTGCATATTACGTTATATTATAAGGTATTTTCAATTATACACTACTAATCACGATATATTATAAGGTATTTTCAATGATACACTGCATATTACGTTATATTATAAAGTATTTTCAATGATACACTGCATATTACGTTATATCATAAGGTATTTTCAATGATACACTCCATATTAAGTTATATTATAAGGTATTTTCAATGATACACTGCATATTACGCTATATTATAAGGTATTTTCAATGATACTCTGCATATTACGTTATATTATAAGGTATTTCCAATGATAAACTACTATATATTATAAGGTATTTTCAATGATACAATGCATATTACGTTATATTATAAGGTATTTTCATTGATACACTACAAATCACAATATATTATAAGGTATTTTCAATGATACACTGCATATTACGCTATATTATAAGGTATTTTCATTGATACACTACAAATTACCATATATGATAAGGTATTTTCAATGATACACGGCATATTACGTTATATCATAAGGTATTTTCAATGATACACTCCATATTAAGTTATATTATTAGGTATTTTCAATGATAAACTACTATATATTATAAGGTATTTTCAATGATACAATGCATATTACGTTATATTATAAGGTATTTTCAATTATACACTACTAATCACGATATATTATAAGGTATTTTCAATGATACACTGCATATTACGCTATATTATAAGGTATCTTCAATGATACACTGCATATTACGTTATATTATAAGGTATTTTCAATGATACACTGCATATTACGTTATATTATAAGGTATTTTCAATGATAGACGGCACATTACATTATATTATAAGGTATTTTCAATGTTACACTGCATATTACGTTATATTATAAGGTATTTTCAATGATACACTGAATATTACGTTATATTATAAGGTATTTTCGATGATACACTGCATATTACGTTATATTGTAAGGTATTTTCAATGATACACTGCATATTACGTTATATTATAAGGTATTTTCAATGGTAAACTGCATATTACGTTATATTACAAGGTATTTTCAATGATACACTACAAATTACGATATATTATAAGGTATTTTCGATGATACACTGCATATTACGTTATGTTAAAAAGTATTTTCATTGATACACTACAAATTACCATATATTATAAGGTATTTTCAATGATACACTGCATATTACGTTATATTATAAGGTATTTTCAATGATACACTGCATATTACGTTATATTATAAAGTATTTTCAATGATACACTGCATATTACTTTATATTATAAGGTATTTTCAATGTTACACTGCATATTACGCTATATTATAAGGTATTTTCATTGATACACTACAAATTACCATATATTATAAGGTATTTTCAATGATACACTGCATATTACGCTATATAATAAGGTATTTTCAATGATACACTACAAATCACGATAAATTATAAGGTATTTTCAATGATACACTGCATATTACGTTATATTATAAAGTATTTTCAATGATACACTGCATATTACGTTATATCATAAGGTATTTTCAATGATACACTCCATATTAAGTTATATTATAAGGTATTTTCAATGATACACTGTATATTACGCTATATTATAAGGTATTTTCAATGATACTCTTCATATTACGTTATATTATAAGGTATTTCCAATGATACACTACAAATTACGATATATTATAAGGTATTTTCGATGATACACTGCATATTACGTTATATTATAAGGTATTTTCATTGATACACTACACATTACCATATATTATAAGGTATTTTCAATGATACACTGCATATTACGTTATATTACAAGGTATTTTCAATGATACACTGCATATTACGTTATATTATAAGGTATTTTCAATGATACACTACAAATTACGATATATTATAAGGTATTTTCGATGATACACTGCATATTACGTTATATTATAAGGTATATTCATTGATCCACGACATATTACGTTATATTATAAGGTATTTTCAATGATAGACGGCATATTACATTATATTATAAGAAATTTTCAATCATACACTGCATATTACGTTATATTATAAGGTATTTTCAATGATACACTGCATATTACGTTATATTATAAGGTATTTTCATTGATACACTACAAATTACCATATATTATAAGGTATTTTAATGATACACTGCATATTACGTTATATTATAAGGTATTTTCAATGTTACTCTGCATATTACGTTATATTATAAGGTATTTTCAATGACAAACTACTATATATTATAAGGTATTTTCAATGATACACTGCATATTACGTTATATTATAAGGTATTTTCAATGATACACTGCATATTACGTTATATTATAAGGTATTTTCAATGGTAAACTGCATATTACGTTATATTATAAGGTATTTTCAATGATAAACTACTATATATTATAAGGTATTTTCAATGATACACTGCATATTACGTTATATTATAAGGTATTTTCGATGATACACTGCATATTACGTTATATTATAAGGTATTTTCAATGATACACTGCATATTACGTTATATTATAAGGTATTTTCGATGATACACTGCATATTACGTTATATTATAAGGTATTTTCAATGATACACTACAAATCACGATATATTATAAGGTATTTTCAATGATACACTGCATATTACGTTATATTATAAGGTATTTTCAATGATACACTGCATAATACGTTATATTATAAGGTATTTTCAATGGTACTCTGCATATTACGTTATATTATAAGGTATTTTCAATGATAAACTACTATATATTATAAGGTATTTTCAATGATACACTGCATATTACGTTATATTATAAGGTATTTTCATTGAAATACTAGAATTACCATATATTATAAGGTATTTTCAATGATACACTGCATATTACGTTATATTATAAGGTATTTTCAATGATACACTGTATATTACGTTATATTGTAAGGTATTTTCAATGATACACTACAAATCACGATATATTATAAGGTATATTCAATGATACACTGCATATTACGTTATATCATAAGGTATTTTCAATGATACACTCCATATTAAGTTATATTATAAGGTATTTTCAATGGTAAACTGCATATTACGTTATATTATAAGGTATTATCAATGATACACTACAAATTACGATATATTATAAGGTATTTTCGATGATACACTGCATATTACGTTATATTATAACGTATTTTCAATGATAAACTACTACATATTATAAGGTATTTTCAATGATACACTGCATATTACGTTATATTATAAGTTATTTTCAATGATACACTACAAATTACGATATATTATAAGGTATTTTCAATTATACACTGCATATTACATTATATTATAAGGCATTTTCATTGATACACTACAAATTACCATATATTATAAGGTATTTTCAATGATACACTGCATATTATGTTATATTATAAGGTATTTTCAATGATACTCTGCATATTACGTTATCTTATAAGGTATTTTCAATGATAAACTACTATATTTTATAAGGTATTTTCAATGATACACTGCATATCACGTTATATTATAAGGTATTTTCAATGATTCACTGCATAATACGTTATATTATAAGGTATTTTCAATGGTAAACTGCATATTACGTTATATTATAAGGTATTTTCAGTGATACACTACAAATTACGATATATTATAAGGTATTTTCGATGATACACTGCATATTACGTTATATTATAAGGTATTTTCGATGATACACTGCATATTACGTTATATTGTGAGGTATTTTCAATGATACACTGCATATTACGTTATATTTATAAGGTATTTTCAATGGTAAACTGCATATTACGTTATATTATAAGGTATTTTCATTGATACACTACAAATTACCATACATTAGAAGGTATTTTCAATGATACACTGCATATTACGTTATATTATAAGGTATTTTCAATGATACTCTGCATATTGCGTTATATTATAAGGTATTTTCAATGATAAACTACTATATATTATAAGGTATTTTCAATGATACACTGCATATTACTTTATATTGTAAGGTATTTTCAATGTTACACTGCATATTACGCTATATTATAAGGTATTTTCATTGATACACTACAAATTACCATATATTATAAGGTATTTTCAATGATACACTGCATATTACGCTATATTATAAGGTATTTTCAATGATACTCTGCATATTACGTTATATTATAAGGTATTTTCAATGATAAACTACTATATATTATAAGGTATTTTCAATGATACAATGCATTTTACGTTATATTATAAGGTATTTTCAATGATAAACTACAAATCACGATATATTATAAGGTATTTTCAATGATACACTACAAATTACCATATATTATGAGGTATTTTCAATGATACACTGCATATTACGTTATATTAGAAGGTATTTTCAATGATACACTGCATATTACGTTATATTATAAGGTATTTTCAATGATAGACATCATATTACTTTATATTGTAAGGTATTTTCAAAGTTACACTGCATATTGCGCTATATTATAAGGTATTTTCATTGATACACTACAAATTACCATATATGATAAGGTATTTTCAATGATACACGGCATATTACGTTATATCATAAGGTATTTTCAATGATACACTCCATATTAAGTTATATTATAAGGTATTTTCAATGATACACTGCATATTACGTTATATTATAAAGTATTTTCAATGATACACTGCATATTACTTTATATTGTAATGTATTTTCAATGTTACTCTGCATATTACGTTATATTATAAGGTATTTCCAATGATAAACTACTATATATTATAAGGTATTTTCAATGATACAATGCATATTACGTTATATTATAAGGTATTTTCAATGATACACTACAAATCACGATATATTATAAGGTATTTTCAATGATACACTACAAATTACCATATATGATAAGGTATTTTCAATGATACACGGCATATTACGTTATATCATAAGGTATTTTCAATGATACACTCCATATTAAGTTATATTATAAGGTATTTTCAATGATAAACTACTATATATTATAAGGTATTTTCAATGATACAATGCATATTACGTTATATTATAAGGTATTTTCAATTATACACTACTAATCACGATATATTATAAGGTATTTTCAATGATACACTGCATATTACGCTATATTATAAGGTATTTTCAATGATACACTGTATATTACGCTATATTATAAGGTATTTTCAATGATACACTCCATATTAAGTTATATTATAAGGTATTTTCAATGATAAACTACTATATATTATAAGGTATTTTCAATGATACAATGCATATTACGTTATATTATAAGGTATTTTCAATTATACACTACTAATCACGATATATTATAAGGTATTTTCAATGATACACTGCATATTACTCTATATTATAAGGTATCTTCAATGATACACTGCATATTACGTTATATTATAAGGTATTTTCAATGATACACTGCATATTACGTTATATTATAAGGTATTTTCAATGATACACTGCATATTACGTTATATTATAAGGTATTTTCAATGGTAAACTGCATATTACGTTATATTATAAGGTATTTTCAATGATACACTACAAATTACGATATATTATAAGGTATTTTCTATGATACACTGCATATTACGTTATATTATAAGGTATTTTCATTGATACACTACAAATTACCATATATTATAAGGTATTTTCAATGATACACTGCATATTACGTTATATTATAAGGTATTTTCAATGATACACTGCATATTACGTTATATTATAAGGTATTTTTTAATGATACACTACAAATCACCATAAATTATAAGGTATTTTCAATGATACACTGCATATTACGTTATATTATAAAGTATTTTCAATGATACACTGCATATTACGTTATATCATAAGGTATTTTCAATGATACACTCCATATTAAGTTATATTATAAGGTATTTTCAATGATACACTGCATATTACGCTATATTATAAGGTATTTTCAATGATACTCTGCATATTACGTTATATTATAAGGTATTTCCAATGATAAACTACTATATATTATAAGGTATTTTCAATGATACAATGCATATTACGTTATATTATAAGGTATTTTCATTGGTACACTACAAATCACAATATATTATAAGGTATTTTCAATGGTACACTGCATATTACGCTATATTATAAGGTATTTTCATTGATACACTACAAATTACCATATATGATAAGGTATTTTCAATGATACACGGCATATTACGTTATATCATAAGGTATTTTCAATGATACACTCCATATTAAGTTATATTATAAGGTATTTTCAATGATAAACTACTATATATTATAAGGTATTTTCAATGATACAATGCATATTACGTTATATTATAAGGTATTTTCAATTATACACTACTAATCACGATATATTATAAGGTATTTTCAATGATACACTGCATATTACGCTATATTATAAGGTATCTTCAATGATACACTGCATATTACGTGATATTATAAGCTATTTTCAATGATACACTGCATATTACGTTATATTATAAGGTATTTTCAATGATAGACGGCACATTACATTATATTATAAGGTATTTTCAATGTTACACTGCATATTACGTTATATTATAAGGTATTTTCAATGATACACTGAATATTACGTTATATTATAAGGTATTTTCGATGATACACTGCATATTACGTTATATTGTAAGGTATTTTCAATGATACACTGCATATTACGTTATATTATAAGGTATTTTCAATGGTAAACTGCATATTACGTTATATTACAAGGTATTTTCAATGATACACTACAAATTACGATATATTATAAGGTATTTTCGATGATACACTGCATATTACGTTATATTATAAAGTATTTTCATTGATACACTACAAATTACCATATATTATAAGGTATTTTCAATGATACACTGCATATTACGTTATATTATAAGGTATTTTCAATGATACACTGCATATTACGTTATATTATAAAGTATTTTCAATGATACACTGCATATTACTTTATATTATAAGGTATTTTCAATGTTACACTGCATATTACGCTATATTATAAGGTATTTTCATTGATACACTACAAATTACCATATATTATAAGGTATTTTCAATGATACACTGCATATTACGCTATATAATAAGGTATTTTCGATGACACACTGCATATTACGTTATATTATAAGGTATTTTCAATGATACACTGCATATTACGTTATATTATAAGGTATTTTCAATGGTAAACTGCATATTACGTTATATTATAAGGTATTTTCAATGATACACTACAAATTACGATATATTATAAGGTATTTTCGATGATACACTGCATATTACGTTATATTATAAGGTATTTTCATTGATACACTACAAATTACCATATATTATAAGGTATTTTCAATGATACACTGCATATTACGTTATATTATAAGGTATTTTCAATGATACACTGCATATTACGTTATATTATAAGGTATTTTCAATGATACACTACAAATCACGATAAATTATAAGGTATTTTCAATGATACACTGCATATTACGTTATATTATAAAGTATTTTCAATGATACACTGCATATTACGTTATATCATAAGGTATTTTCAATGATACACTCCATATTAAGTTATATTATAAGGTATTTTCAATGATACACTGTATATTACGCTATATTATAAGGTATTTTCAATGATACTCTTCATATTACGTTATATTATAAGGTATTTCCAATGATAAACTACTATATATTATAAGGTATTTTCAATGATACAATGCATATTACGTTATATTATAAGGTATTTTCGATGATACACTGCATATTACGTTATATTGTAAGGTATTTTCAATGATACACTGCATATTACGTTATATTATAAGGTATTTTCAATGATACATTGCATATTACTTTATATTATAAGGTATTTTCAATGATACACTACAAATTACGATATATTATAAGGTATTTTCATTGATACACTACAAATCACAATATATTATAAGGTATTTTCAATGGTACACTGCATATTACGCTATATTATAAGGTATTTTCATTGATACACTACAAATTACCATATATGATAAGGTATTTTCAATGATACACGGCATATTACGTTATATCATAAGGTATTTTCAATGATACACTCCATATTAAGTTATATTATAAGGTATTTTCAATGATAAACTACTATATATTATAAGGTATTTTCAATGATACAATGCATATTACGTTATATTATAAGGTATTTTCAATTATACACTACTAATCACGATATATTATAAGGTATTTTCAATGATACACTGCATATTACGCTATATTATAAGGTATCTTCAATGATACACTGCATATTACGTTATATTATAAGGTATTTTCAATGATACACTGCATATTACGTTATATTATAAGGTATTTTCAATGATAGACGGCACATTACATTATATTATAAGGTATTTTCAATGTTACACTGCATATTACGTTATATTATAAGGTATTTTCAATGATACACTGCATATTACGTTATATTATAAGGTATTTTCGATGATACACTGCATATTACGTTATATTGTAAGGTATTTTCAATGATACACTGCATATTACGTTATATTATAAGGTATTTTCAATGGTAAACTGCATATTACGTTATATTACAAGGTATTTTCAATGATACACTACAAATTACGATATATTATAAGGTATTTTCGATGATACACTGCATATTACGTTATATTATAAAGTATTTTCATTGATACACTACAAATTACCATATATTATAAGGTATTTTCAATGATACACTGCATATTACGTTATATTATAAGGTATTTTCAATGATACACTGCATATTACGTTATATTATAAAGTATTTTCAATGATACACTGCATATTACTTTATATTATAAGGTATTTTCAATGTTACACTGCATATTACGCTATATTATAAGGTATTTTCATTGATACACTACAAATTACCATATATTATAAGGTATTTTCAATGATACACTGCATATTACGCTATATAATAAGGTATTTTCGATGACACACTGCATATTACGTTATATTATAAGGTATTTTCAATGATACACTGCATATTACGTTATATTATAAGGTATTTTCAATGGTAAACTGCATATTACGTTATATTATAAGGTATTTTCAATGATACACTACAAATTACGATATATTATAAGGTATTTTCGATGATACACTGCATATTACGTTATATTATAAGGTATTTTCATTGATACACTACAAATTACCATATATTATAAGGTATTTTCAATGATACACTGCATATTACGTTATATTATAAGGTATTTTCAATGATACACTGCATATTACGTTATATTATAAGGTATTTTCAATGATACACTACAAATCACGATAAATTATAAGGTATTTTCAATGATACACTGCATATTACGTTATATTATAAAGTATTTTCAATGATACACTGCATATTACGTTATATCATAAGGTATTTTCAATGATACACTCCATATTAAGTTATATTATAAGGTATTTTCAATGATACACTGCATATTACGCTATATTATAAGGTATTTTCAATGATACTCTTCATATTACGTTATATTATAAGGTATTTCCAATGATAAACTACTATATATTATAAGGTATTTTCAATGATACAATGCATATTACGTTATATTATAAGGTATTTTCGATGATACACTGCATATTACGTTATATTGTAAGGTATTTTCAATGATACACTGCATATTACGTTATATTATAAGGTATTTTCAATGATACACTGCATATTACTTTATATTATAAGGTATTTTCAATGATACACTACAAATTACGATATATTATAAGGTATTTTCGATGATACACTGCATATTACGTTATATTATAAGGTATTTTCATTGATACACTACACATTACCATATATTATAAGGTATTTTCAATGATACACTGCATATTACGTTATATTACAAGGTATTTTCAATGATACACTGCATATTACGTTATATTATAAGGTATTTTCAATGATACACTACAAATTACGATATATTATAAGGTATTTTCGATGATACACTGCATATTACGTTATATTATAAGGTATATTCATTGATACACGACATATTACGTTATATTATAAGGTATTTTCAATGATAGACGGCATATTACATTATATTATAAGGAATTTTCAATGATACACTGCATATTACGTTATATTATAAGGTATTTTCAATGATACACTGCATATTACGTTATATTATAAGGTATTTTCATTGATACACTACAAATTACCATATATTATAAGGTATTTTAATGATACACTGCATATTACGTTATATTATAAGGTATTTTCAATGTTACTCTGCATATTACGTTATATTATAAGGTATTTTCAATGATAAACTACTATATATTATAAGGTATTTTCAATGATACACTGCATATTACGTTATATTATAAGGTATTTTCAATGATACACTGCATATTACGTTATATTATAAGGTATTTTCAATGGTAAACTGCATATTACGTTATATTATAAGGTATTTTCAATGATAAACTACTATATATTATAAGGTATTTTCAATGATACACTGCATATTACGTTATATTATAAGGTATTTTCGATGATACACTGCATATTACGTTATATTATAAGGTATTTTCAATGATACACTGCATATTACGTTATATTATAAGGTATTTTCGATGATACACTGCATATTACGTTATATTATAAGGTATTTTCAATGATACACTACAAATCACGATATATTATAAGGTATTTTCAATGATACACTGCATATTACGTTATATTATAAGGTATTTTCAATGATACACTGCATAATACGTTATATTATAAGGTATTTTCAATGGTACTCTGCATATTACGTTATATTATAAGGTATTTTCAATGATAAACTACTATATATTATAAGGTATTTTCAATGATACACTGCATATTACGTTATATTATAAGGTATTTTCAATGATACTCTTCATATTACGTTATATTATAAGGTATTTCCAATGATAAACTACTATATATTATAAGGTATTTACAATGATACAATGCATATTACGATATATTATAAGGTATTTTCAATGATACACTGCATATTACGTTATATTATAAGGTATTTTCATTGATACACTACACATTACCATATATTATAAGGTATTTTCAATGATACACTGCATATTACGTTATATTACAAGGTATTTTCAATGATACACTGCATATTACGTTATATTATAAGGTATTTTCAATGATACACTACAAATTACGATATATTATAAGGTATTTTCGATGATACACTGCATATTACGTTATATTATAAGGTATATTCATTGTTCCACGACATATTACGTTATATTATAAGGTATTTTCAATGATAGACGGCATATTACATTATATTATAAGAAATTTTCAATCATACACTGCATATTACGTTATATTATAAGGTATTTTCAATGATACACTGCATATTACGTTATATTATAAAGTATTTTCAATGATACACTGCATATTACTTTATATTATAAGGTATTTTCAATGTTACACTGCATATTACGCTATATTATAAGGTATTTTCATTGATACACTACAAATTACCATATATTATAAGGTATTTTCAATGATACACTGCATATTACGCTATATAATAAGGTATTTTCGATGACACACTGCATATTACGTTATATTATAAGGTATTTTCAATGATACACTGCATATTACGTTATATTATAAGGTATTTTCAATGGTAAACTGCATATTACGTTATATTATAAGGTATTTTCAATGATACACTACAAATTACGATATATTATAAGGTATTTTCGATGATACACTGCATATTACGTTATATTATAAGGTATTACCAATGATAAACTACTATATATTATAAGGTATTTTAAATGATACAATGCATATTACGTTATATTATAAGGTATTTTCAATGATACACTACAAATCACGATATATTATAAGGTATTTTCAATGATACACTGCATATTACGCTATATTATAAGGTATTTTCATTGATACACTACAAATTACCATATATGATAAGGTATTTTCAATGATACACGGCATATTACGTTATATCATAAGGTATTTTCAATGATACACTCTATATTAAGTTATATTATAAGGTATTTTCAATGATAAACTACTATATATTATAAGGTATTTTCAATGATACACTGCATATTCCGTTATATTATAAGGTATTTTCAATGATACACTGCATATTACGCTATATTATAAGGTATTTTCATTGATACACTACAAATTACCATATATTATAAGGTATTTTCAATGATACACTGCATATTACGCTATATAATAAGGTATTTTCGATGACACACTGCATATTACGTTATATTATAAGGTATTTTCAATGATACACTGCATATTACGTTATATTATAAGGTATTTTCATTGATACACTACAAATTACCATATATGATAAGGTATTTTCAATGATACACGGCATATTACGTTATATCATAAGGTATTTTCAATGATACACTCTATATTAAGTTATATTATAAGGTATTTTCAATGATAAACTACTATATATTATAAGGTATTTTCAATGATACACTGCATATTACGTTATATTATAAGGTATTTTCAATGATACACTGCATATTACGTTATATTATAAGGTATTTTCAATGATACACTGCATATTACGTTATATTATAAGGTATTTTCAATGATAAACTACTATATATTATAAGGTATTTTCAATGATACATTGCATATTACGTTATATTATAAGGTATTTTCAATGATACACTGCATATTACGTTATATTATAAGGTATTTTCAATGATACACTACAAATTACGATATATTATAAGGTATTTTCGATGATACACTGCATATTACGTTATATTATAAGGTATATTCATTGATCCACGACATATTACGTTATATTATAAGGTATTTTCAATGATAGACGGCATATTACATTATATTATAAGAAATTTTCAATCATACACTGCATATTACGTTATATTATAAGGTATTTTCAATGATACACTGCATATTACGTTATATTATAAGGTATTTTCATTGATACACTACAAATTACCATATATTATAAGGTATTTTAATGATACACTGCATATTACGTTATATTATAAGGTATTTTCAATGGTACTCTGCATATTACGTTATATTATAAGGTATTTTCAATGATAAACTACTATATATTATAAGGTATTTTCAATGATACACTGCATATTACGTTATATTATAAGGTATTTTCAATGATACACTGCATATTACGTTATATTATAAGGTATTTTCAATGGTAAACTGCATATTACGTTATATTATAAGGTATTTTCAATGATAAACTACTATATATTATAAGGTATTTTCAATGATACACTGCATATTACGTTATATTATAAGGTATTTTCGATGATACACTGCATATTACGTTATATTATAAGGTATTTTCAATGATACACTGCATATTACGTTATATTATAAGGTATTTTCGATGATACACTGCATATTACGTTATATTATAAGGTATTTTCAATGATACACTACAAATCACGATATATTATAAGGTATTTTCAATGATACACTGCATATTACGTTATATTATAAGGTATTTTCAATGATACACTGCATAATACGTTATATTATAAGGTATTTTCAATGGTACTCTGCATATTACGTTATATTATAAGGTATTTTCAATGATAAACTACTATATATTATAAGGTATTTTCAATGATACACTGCATATTACGTTATATTATAAGGTATTTTCAATGATACACTGCATATTACGTTATATTATAAGGTATTTTCAATGGTAAACTGCATATTACGTTATATTATAAGGTATTTTCAATGATAAACTACTATATATTATAAGGTATTTTCAATGATACACTGCATATTACGTTATATTATAAGGTATTTTCGATGATACACTCTATATTAAGTTATATTATAAGGTATTTTCAATGATAAACTACTATATATTATAAGGTATTTTCAATGATACACGGCATATTACGTTATATCATAAGGTATTTTCAATGATACACTCTATATTAAGTTATATTATAAGGTATTTTCAATGATAAACTACTATATATTATAAGGTATTTTCAATGATACACTGCATATTACGTTATATTATAAGGTATTTTCAATGATACACTGCATATTACGTTATATTATAAGGTATTTTCAATGATACACTGCATATTACGTTATATTATAAGGTATTTTCAATGATAAACTACTATATATTATAAGGTATTTTCAATGATACATTGCATATTACGTTATATTATAAGGTATTTTCAATGATACACTGCATATTACGTTATATTATAAGGTATTTTCAATGATACACTACAAATTACGATATATTATAAGGTATTTTCGATGATACACTGCATATTACGTTATATTATAAGGTATATTCATTGATCCACGACATATTACGTTATATTATAAGGTATTTTCAATGATAGACGGCATATTACATTATATTATAAGAAATTTTCAATCATACACTGCATATTACGTTATATTATAAGGTATTTTCAATGATACACTGCATATTACGTTATATTATAAGGTATTTTCATTGATACACTACAAATTACCATATATTATAAGGTATTTTAATGATACACTGCATATTACGTTATATTATAAGGTATTTTCAATGGTACTCTGCATATTACGTTATATTATAAGGTATTTTCAATGATAAACTACTATATATTATAAGGTATTTTCAATGATACACTGCATATTACGTTATATTATAAGGTATTTTCAATGATACACTGCATATTACGTTATATTATAAGGTATTTTCAATGGTAAACTGCATATTACGTTATATTATAAGGTATTTTCGATGATACACTGCATATTACGTTATATTATAAGGTATTTTCAATGATACACTGCATATTACGTTATATTATAAGGTATTTTCGATGATACACTGCATATTACGTTATATTATAAGGTATTTTCAATGATACACTACAAATCACGATATATTATAAGGTATTTTCAATGATACACTGCATATTACGTTATATTATAAGGTATTTTCAATGATAAACTACTATATATTATAAGGTATTTTCAATGATACATTGCATATTACGTTATATTATAAGGTATTTTCAATGATACACTGCATATTACGTTATATTATAAGGTATTTTCAATGATACACTACAAATTACGATATATTATAAGGTATTTTCGATGATACACTGCATATTACGTTATATTATAAGGTATATTCATTGATCCACGACATATTACGTTATATTATAAGGTATTTTCAATGATAGACGGCATATTACATTATATTATAAGAAATTTTCAATCATACACTGCATATTACGTTATATTATAAGGTATTTTCAATGATACACTGCATATTGCGTTATATTATAAGGTATTTTCATTGATACACTACAAATTACCATATATTATAAGGTATTTTAATGATACACTGCATATTACGTTATATTATAAGGTATTTTCAATGGTACTCTGCATATTACGTTATATTATAAGGTATTTTCAATGATAAACTACTATATATTATAAGGTATTTTCAATGATACACTGCATATTACGTTATATTATAAGGTATTTTCAATGATACACTGCATATTACGTTATAGTATAAGGTATTTTCAATGGAAACTGCATATTACGTTATATTATAAGGTATTTTCAATGATAAACTACTATATATTATAAGGTATTTTCAATGATACACTGCATATTACGTTATATTATAAGGTATTTTCGATGATACACTGCATATTACGTTATATTATAAGGTATTTTCAATGATACACTGCATATTACGTATATTATAAGGTATTTTCGATGATACACTGCATATTACGTTATATTATAAGGTATTTTCAATGATACACTACAAATCACGATATATTATAAGGTATTTTCAATGATACACTGCATATTACGTTATATTATAAGGTATTTTCAATGAAGCACTGCATAATACGTTATATTATAAGGTATTTTCAATGGTACTCTGCATATTACTTTATATTATAAGGTATTTTCAATGATAAACTACTATATATTATAAGGTATTTTCAATGATACACTGCATATTACGTTATATTATAAGGTATTTTCAATGATACACTGCATATTACGTTATATTATAAGGTATTTTCAATGGTAAACTGCATATTACGTTATATTATAAGGTATTTTCAATGATAAACTACTAAATATTATAAGGTATTTTCAATGATACACTGCATATTACGTTATATTATAAGGTATTTTTCCATGATACACTGTATATACGCTATATTATAAGGTATTTTCAATGATACACTACAAATCACGATAAATTATAAGGTATTTTCAATGATACACTGCATATTACGTTATATTATAAAGTATTTTCAATGATACACTGCATATTACGTTAATCATAAGGTATTTTCAATGATACACTCCATATTAAGTTATATTATAAGGTATTTTCAATGATACATTGTATATTACGCTATATTTATAAGGTATTTTTCAATGATACTCTTCATATTACGTTATATTATAAGGTATTTCCAATGATAAAACTACTATATATTATAAGGTATTTTCAATGATACAATGCATATTACGTTATATTATAAGGTATTTTCGATGATACCTGCATATTACGTTATATTGTAAGGTATTTTCAATGGTACACTGCATATTACGTTATATTATAAGGTATTTTCAATGATACATTGCATATTACTTTATATTATAAGGTATTTTCAATGATACACTACAAATTACGATATATTATAAGGTATTTCAATGATACACCTCCATATTTAGTTATATTATAAGGTATTTTCAATGATACACTGTATATTACGCTATATTATAAGGTATTTCAATGATACTCTTCATATTACGTTTTATTATAAGGTATTTCCAATGATAAACTACTATATATTATAAGGTATTTTCAATGATACACTGCATATTACGTTATATTATGAAGTATTTTCAATGATACAACTGCATATTACGTTATATCATAAGTATTTTCAATGATACACTCCATATTAAGTTAATTATAAGGTATTTTCAATGATACACTGTATATTACGCTATATATAAGGTATTTTCAATGATACTCTTCATATTTACGTTATATTATAAGGTATTTCCAATGATAAACTACTATATATTATAAGGTATTTTCAATGATACAATGCATATTACGTTATATTATAAGGTATTTTCGATGATACACTGCATATTACGTTATATTGTAAGGTAATTTCAATGGTACACTGGCATATTACATTATATTATAAGGTATTTTCAATGATACACTGCATATTACTTTATATTATAAGGTATTTTCAATGATACACTACAAATTACGATATATTATAAGGTATTTTCGATGATACACTGCATATTACGTTATATTATAAGGTATTTTCATTGATACACTACACATACCATATATTATAAGGTATTTTCAATGATACACTGCATATTACGTTATATTATAAGGTATTTTCAATGATACACTGCATATTACGTTATATTATAAGGTATTTTCAATGATACATTGCATATTACTTTATATTATAAGGTATTTTCAATGATACACTGCATATTACGTTATATTGTAAGGTATTTTCAATGATACACTGCATATTACGTTATATTATAAGGTATTTTCAATGATACACTGCATATTACGTTATATTATAAAGTATTTTCAATGATACACTGCATATTACGTTATATCATAAGGTATTTTCAATGATACACTCCATATTTAGTTATATTATAAGGTATTTTCAATGATACACTGTATATTACGCTATATTATAAGGTATTTTCAATGATACTCTTCATATTACGTTATATTATAAGGTATTTCCAATGATAAACTACTATATATTATAAGGTATTTTCAATGATACAATGCATATTACGTTATATTATAAGGTATTTTCGATGATACACTGCATATTACGTTATATTGTAAGGTATTTTCAATGATACACTGCATATTACGTTATATTATAAGGTATTTTCAATGATAAACTACTATATATTATAAGGTATTTTCAATGATACACTGCATATTACGTTATATTATAAGGTATTTTCGATGATACACTGCATATTACGTTATATTATAAGGTATTTTCAATGATACACTGCATATTACGTTATATTATAAGGTATTTTCGATGATACACTGCATATTACGTTATATTATAAGGTATTTTCAATGATACACTACAAATCACGATATATTATAAGGTATTTTCAATGATACACTGCATATTACGTTATATTATAAGGTATTTTCAATGATGCACTGCATAATACGTTATATTATAAGGTATTTTCAATGGTACTCTGCATATTACGTTATATTATAAGGTATTTTCAATGATAAACTACTATATATTATAAGGTATTTTCAATGATACACTGCATATTACGTATATTATAAGGTATTTTCAATGATACACTGCATATTACGTTATATTATAAGGTATTTTCAATGGTAAACTGCATATTACGTTATATTATAAGGTATTTTCAATGATAAACTACTATATATTATAGGTATTTTCAATGATACACTGCATATTACGTTATATTATAAGGTATTTTCAATGATACACTGTATATTACGTTATATTATAAGGTATTTTCAATGATACACTACAAATCACGATAAATTATAAGGTATTTTCAATGATACACTGCATATTACGTTTATTTATAAAAGTATTTTCAATGATACACTGCATATTACGTTATATCATAAGGTATTTTCAATGATACACTCCATATTAAGTTATATTATAAGGTATTTTCAATGATACATTGTATATTACGCTATATTATAAGGTATTTTCAATGATACTCTTCATATTACGTTATATTATAAGGTATTTCCAATGATAAACTACTATATATTATAAGGTATTTTCAATGATACAATGCTATATTACGTTATATTATAAGGTATTTTCGATGATACACTGCATATTACGTTATATTGTAAGGTATTTTCAATGGTACACTGCATATTACGTTATATTATAAGGTATTTTCAATGATACATTGCATATTACTTTATATTATAAGGTATTTTCAATGATACACTACAAATTACGATATATTATAAGGTATTTTCAATGATACCACTCCATATTTAGTTATATTATAAGGTATTTCAATGATACACTGTATATTACGCTATATTATAAGGTATTTTCAATGATACTCTTCATATTACGTTATATTATAAGGTATTTCCAATGATAAACTACTATATATTATAAGGTATTTTCAATGATACACTGCATATTACGTTATATTATGAAGTATTTTCAATGATACACTGCATATTACGTTATATCATAAGGTATTTTCAATGATACACTCCATATTAAGTTATATTATAAGGTATTTTCAATGATACACTGTATATTACGCTATATTATAAGGTATTTTCAATGATACTCTTCATATTACGTTATATTATAAGGTATTTCCAATGATAAACTACTATATATTATAAGGTATTTTCAATGATACAATGCATATTACGTTATATTATAAGGTATTTTCAATGATACACTGCATATTACGTTATATTGTAAGGTATTTTCAATGGTACACTGCATATTACGTTATATTATAAGGTATTTTGAATGATACATTGCATATTATTTTATATTATAAGGTATTTTCAATGATACACTACAAATTACGATATATTATAAGGTATTTTCGATGATACACTGCATATTACGTTATATTATAAGGTATTTTCATTGATACACTACACATTACCATATATTATAAGGTATTTTCAATGATACACTGCATATTACGTTATATTGTAAGGTATTTTCAATGATACACTGCATATTACGTTATATTATAAGGTATTTTCAATGATACATTGCATATTACTTTATATTATAAGGTATTTTCAATGATACACTGCATATTACGTTATATTGTAAGGTATTTTCAATGATACACTGCATATTACGTTATATTATAAGGTATTTTCAATGATACACTGCATATTACGTTATATTATAAAGTATTTTCAATGATACACTGCATATTACGTTATATCATAAGGTATTTTCAATGATACACTCCATATTAAGTTATATTATAAGGTATTTTCAATGATACACTGCATATTACGCTATATTATAAGGTATTTTCAATGATACTCTTCATATTACGTTATATTATAAGGTATTTCCAATGATAAACTACTATATATTATAAGGTATTTTCAATGATACAATGCATATTACGTTATATTATAAGGTATTTTCGATGATACACTGCATATTACGTTATATTGTAAGGTATTTTCAATGATACACTGCATATTACGTTATATTATAAGGTATTTTCAATGATACATTGCATATTACTTTATATTATAAGGTATTTTCAATGATACACTACAAATTACGATATATTATAAGGTATTTTCGATGATACACTGCATATTACGTTATATTATAAGGTATTTTCATTGATACACTACACATTACCATATATTATAAGGTATTTTCAATGATACACTGCATATTACGTTATATTACAAGGTATTTTCAATGATACACTGCATATTACGTTATATTATAAGGTATTTTCAATGATACACTACAAATTACGATATATTATAAGGTATTTTCGATGATACACTGCATATTACGTTATATTATAAGGTATATTCATTGATACACTACATATTACGTTATATTATAAGGTATTTTCAATGATAGACGGCATATTACATTATATTATAAGAAATTTTCAATCATACACTGCATATTACGTTATATTATAAGGTATTTTCAATGATACACTGCATATTACGTTATATTATAATTTATTTTCATTGATACACTACAAATTACCATATATTATAAGGTATTTTAATGATACACTGCATATTACGTTATATTATAAGGTATTTTCAATGGTACTCTGCATATTACGTTATATTATAAGGTATTTTCAATGATAAACTACTATATATTATAAGGTATTTTCAATGATACACTGCATATTACGTTATATTATAAGGTATTTTCAATGATACACTGCATATTACGTTATATTATAAGGTATTTTCAATGGCAAACTGCATATTACGTTATATTATAAGGTATTTTCAATGATAAACTACTATATATTATAAGGTATTTTCAATGATACACTGCATATTACGTTATATTATAAGGTATTTTCGATGATACACTGCATATTACGTTATATTATAAGGTATTTTCAATGATACACTGCATATTACGTTATATTATAAGGTATTTTCGATGATACACTGCATATTACGTTATATTATAAGGTATTTTCAATGATACACTACAAATCACGATATATTATAAGGTATTTTCAATGATACACTGCATAATACGTTATATTATAAGGTATTTTCAATGGTACTCTGCATATTACGTTATATTATAAGGTATTTTCAATGATAAACTACTATATATTATAAGGTATTTGCAATGATACACTGCATATTACGTTATATTATATGGTATTTTCAATGATACACTGCATATTACGTTATATTATAAGGTATTTTCAATGGTAAACTGCATATTACGTTATATTATAAGGTATTTTCAATGATAAACTACTATATATTATAAGGTATTTTCAATGATACACTGCATATTACGTTATATTATAAGGTATTTTCGATGATACACTGTATATTACGCTATATTATAAGGTATTTTCAATGATACACTGCATATTACTTTATATTATAAGGTATTTTCAATGTTACACTGCATATTACGCTATATTATAAGGTATTTTCAATGATACACTGTATATTACGCTATATTATAAGGTATTTTCAATGATACTCTTCATATTACGTTATATTATAAGGTATTTCCAATGATAAACTACTATATATTATAAGGTATTTTCAATGATACAATGCATATTACGTTATATTATAAGGTATTTTCGATGATACACTGCATATTACGTTATATTGTAAGGTATTTTCAATGATACACTGCATATTACGTTATATTATAAGGTATTTTCAATGATACACTGCATATTACTTTATATTATAAGGTATTTTCAATGATACACTACAAATTACGATATATTATAAGGTATTTTCGATGATACACTGCATATTACGTTATATTATAAGGTATTTTCATTGATACACTACACATTACCATATATTATAAGGTATTTTCAATGATACACTGCATATTACGTTATATTACAAGGTATTTTCAATGATACACTGCATATTACGTTATATTATAAGGTATTTTCAATGATACACTACAAATTACGATATATTATAAGGTATTTTCGATGATACACTGCATATTACGTTATATTATAAGGTATATTCATTGATCCACGACATATTACGTTATATTATAAGGTATTTTCAATGATAGACGGCATATTACATTATATTATAAGAAATTTTCAATCATACACTGCATATTACGTTATATTATAAGGTATTTTCAATGATACACTGCAAATTACGTTATATTATAAGGTATTTTCATTGATACACTACAAATTACCATATATTATAAGGTATTTTAATGATACACTGCATATTACGTTATATTATAAGGTATTTTCAATGGTACTCTGCATATTACGTTATATTATAAGGTATTTTCAATGATAAATTACTATATATTATAAGGTATTTTCAATGATACACTGCATATTACGTTATATTATAAGGTATTTTCAATGATACACTGCATATTACGTTATATTATAAGGTATTTTCAATGGCAAACTGCATATTACGTTATATTATAAGGTATTTTCAATGATAAACTACTATATATTATAAGGTATTTTCAATGATACACTGCATATTACGTTATATTATAAGGTATTTTCGATGATACACTGCATATTACGTTATATTATAAGGTATTTTCAATGATACACTGCATATTACGTTATATTATAAGGTATTTTCAATGGTAAACTGCATATTACGTTATATTATAAGGTATTTTCAATGATAAACTACTATATATTATAAGGTATTTTCAATGATACACTGCATATTACGTTATATTATAAGGTATTTTCGATGATACACTGCATATTACGTTATATTATAAGGTATTTTCAATGATACACTGCATATTACGTTATATTATAAGGTATTTTCGATGATACACTGCATATTACGTTATATTATAAGGTATTTTCAATGATACACTACAAATCACGATATATTATAAGGTATTTTCAATGATACACTGCATATTACGTTATATTATAAGGTATTTTCAATGATGCACTGCATAATACGTTATATTATAAGGTATTTTCAATGGTACTCTGCATATTACGTTATATTATAAGGTATTTTCAATGATAAACTACTATATATTATAAGGTATTTTCAATGATACACTGCATATTACGTTATATTATAAGGTATTTTCAATGATACACTGCATATTACGTTATATTATAAGGTATTTTCAATGGTAAACTGCATATTACGTTATATTATAAGGTATTTTCAATGATAAACTACTATATATTATAAGGTATTTTCAATGATACACTGCATATTACGTTATATTATAAGGTATTTTCGATGATACACTGTATATTACGCTATATTATAAGGTATTTTCAATGATACACTACAAATCACGATAAATTATAAGGTATTTTCAATGATACACTGCATATTACGTTATATTATAAAGTATTTTCAATGATACACTGCATATTACGTTATATCATAAGGTATTTTCAATGATACACTCCATATTAAGTTATATTATAAGGTATTTTCAATGATACATTGTATATTACGCTATATTATAAGGTATTTTCAATGATACTCTTCATATTACGTTATATTATAAGGTATTTCCAATGATAAACTACTATATATTATAAGGTATTTTCAATGATACAATGCATATTACGTTATATTATAAGGTATTTTCGATGATACACTGCATATTACGTTATATTGTAAGGTATTTTCAATGGTACACTGCATATTACGTTATATTATAAGGTATTTTCAATGATACATTGCATATTACTTTATATTATAAGGTATTTTCAATGATACACTACAAATTACGATATATTATAAGGTATTTTCAATGATACACTCCATATTTAGTTATATTATAAGGTATTTTCAATGATACACTGTATATTACGCTATATTATAAGGTATTTTCAATGATACTCTTCATATTACGTTATATTATAAGGTATTTCCAATGATAAACTACTATATATTATAAGGTATTTTCAATGATACACTGCATATTACGTTATATTATAAAGTATTTTCAATGATACACTGCATATTACGTTATATCATAAGGTATTTTCAATGATACACTCCATATTTAGTTATATTATAAGGTATTTTCAATGATACACTGTATATTACGCTATATTATAAGGTATTTTCAATGATACTCTTCATATTACGTTATATTATAAGGTATTTCCAATGATAAACTACTATATATTATAAGGTATTTTCAATGATACAATGCATATTACGTAATATTATAAGGTATTTTCGATGATACACTGCATATTACGTTATATTGTAAGGTATTTTCAATGATACACTGCATATTACGTTATATTATAAGGTATTTTCAATGATACACTGCATATTACTTTATATTATAAGGTATTTTCAATGATACACTACAAATTACGATATATTATAAGGTATTTTCGATGATACACTGCATATTACGTTATATTATAAGGTATTTTCATTGATACACTACAAATTACCATATATTATAAGGTATTTTCAATGATACACTGCATATTACGTTATATTACAAGGTATTTTCAATGATACACTGCATATTACGTTATATTATAAGGTATTTTCAATGATACACTACAAATTACGATATATTATAAGGTATTTTCGATGATACACTGCATATTACGTTATATTATAAGGTATATTCATTGATCCACGACATATTACGTTATATTATAAGGTATTTTCAATGATAGACGGCATATTACATTATATTATAAGAAATTTTCAATCATACACTGCATATTACGTTATATTATAAGGTATTTTCAATGATACACTGCATATTACGTTATATTATAAGGTATTTTCATTGATACACTACAAATTACCATATATTATAAGGTATTTTAATGATACACTGCATATTACGTTATATTATAAGGTATTTTCAATGGTACTCTGCATATTACGTTATATTATAAGGTATTTTCAATGATAAACTACTATATATTATAAGGTATTTTCAATGATACACTGCATATTACGTTATATTATAAGGTATTTTCAATGATACACTGCATATTACGTTATATTATAAGGTATTTTCAATGGCAAACTGCATATTACGTTATATTATAAGGTATTTTCAATGATAAACTACTATATATTATAAGGTATTTTCAATGATACACTGCATATTACGTTATATTATAAGGTATTTTCGATGATACACTGCATATTACGTTATATTATAAGGTATTTTCAATGATACACTGCATATTACGTTATATTATAAGGTATTTTCGATGATACACTGCATATTACGTTATATTATAAGGTATTTTCAATGATACACTACAAATCACGATATATTATAAGGTATTTTCAATGATACACTGCATAATACGTTATATTATAACGTATTTAAATGGTACTCTGCATATTACGTTATATTATAAGGTATTTTCAATGATAAACTACTACATATTATAAGGTATTTTCAATGATACACTGCATATTACGTTATATTATAAGGTATTTTCATTGATACACTACAAATTACCATATATTATAAGGTATTTTAATGATACACTGCATATTAAGTTATATTATAAGGTATTTTCAATGGTACTCTGCATATTACGTTATACTATAAGGTATTTCCAATGATAAACTACTATATATTATAAGGTATTTTCAATGATACAATGCATATTACGTTATATTATAAGGAATTTTCGATGATACACTGCATATTACGTTATATTGTAAGGTATTTTCAATGGTACACTGCATATTACGTTATATTATAAGGTATTTTCAATGATACATTGCATATTACTTTATATTATAAGGTATTTTCAATGATACACTACAAATTACGATATATTATAAGGTATTTTCAATGATACACTCCATATTTAGTTATATTATAAGGTATTTTCAATGATACACTGTATATTACGCTATATTATAAGGTATTTTCAATGATACTCTTCATATTACGTTATATTATAAGGTATTTTCAATGATAAACTACTATATATTATAAGGTATTTTCAATGATACACTGCATATTACGTTATATTATAAAGTATTTTCAATGATACACTGCATATTACGTTATATCATAAGGTATTTTCAATGATACACTCCATATTAAGTTATATTATAAGGTATTTTCAATGATACACTGTATATTACGCTATATTATAAGGTATTTTCAATGATACTCTTCATATTACGTTATATTATAAGGTATTTCCAATGATAAACTACTATATATTATAAGGTATTTTCAATGATACAATGCATATTACGTTATATTATAAGGTATTTTCGATGATACACTGCATATTACGTTATATTGTAAGGTATTTTCAATGGTACACTGCATATTACGTTATATTATAAGGTATTTTGAATGATACATTGCATATTACTTTATATTATAAGGTATTTTCAATGATACACTACAAATTACGATATATTATAAGGTATTTTCGATGATACACTGCATATTACGTTATATTATAAGGTATTTTCATTGATACACTACAAATTACCATATATTATAAGGTATTTTCAATGATACACTGCATATTACGTTATATTGTAAGGTATTTTCAATGATACACTGCATATTACGTTATATTATAAGGTATTTTCAATGATACATTGCATATTACTTTATATTATAAGGTATTTTCAATGATACACTGCATATTACGTTATATTGTAAGGTATTTTCAATGATACACTGCATATTACGTTATATTATAAGGTATTTTCAATGATACACTGCATATTACGTTATATTATAAAGTATTTTCAATGATACACTGCATATTACGTTATATCATAAGGTATTTTCAATGATACACTCCATATTTAGTTATATTATAAGGTATTTTCAATGATACACTGTATATTACGCTATATTATAAGGTATTTTCAATGATACTCTTCATATTACGTTATATTATAAGGTATTTCCAATGATAAACTACTATATATTATAAGGTATTTTCAATGATACAATGCATATTACGATATATTATAAGGTATTTTCGATGATACACTGCATATTACGTTATATTATAAGGTATTTTCATTGATACACTACACATTACCATATATTATAAGGTATTTTCAATGATACACTGCATATTACGTTATATTACAAGGTATTTTCAATGATACACTGCATATTACGTTATATTATAAGGTATTTTCAATGATACACTACAAATTACGATATATTATAAGGTATTTTCGATGATACACTGCATATTACGTTATATTATAAGGTATATTCATTGATCCACGACATATTACGTTATATTATAAGGTATTTTCAATGATAGACGGCATATTACATTATATTATAAGAAATTTTCAATCATACACTGCATATTACGTTATATTATAAGGTATTTTCAATGATACACTGCATATTACGTTATATTATAAGGTATTTTCATTGATACACTACAAATTACCATATATTATAAGGTATTTTAATGATACACTGCATATTACGTTATATTATAAGGTATTTTCAATGGTACTCTGCATATTACGTTATATTATAAGGTATTTTCAATGATAAACTACTATATATTATAAGGTATTTTCAATGATACACTGCATATTACGTTATATTATAAGGTATTTTCAATGATACACTGCATATTACGTTATATTATAAGGTATTTTCAATGGCAAACTGCATATTACGTTATATTATAAGGTATTTTCAATGATAAACTACTATATATTATAAGGTATTTTCAATGATACACTGCATATTACGTTATATTATAAGGTATTTTCGATGATACACTGCATATTACGTTATATTATAAGGTATTTTCAATGATACACTGCATATTACGTTATATTATAAGGTATTTTCGATGATACACTGCATATTACGTTATATTATAAGGTATTTTCAATGATACACTACAAATCACGATATATTATAAGGTATTTTCAATGATACACTGCATAATACGTTATATTATAAGGTATTTTCAATGGTACTCTGCATATTACGTTATATTATAAGGTATTTTCAATGATAAACTACTATATATTATAAGGTATTTTCAATGATACACTGCATATTACGTTATATTATAAGGTATTTTCAATGATAGACGGCACATTACATTATATTATAAGAAATTTTCAATCATACACTGCATATTACGTTATATTATAAGGTATTTTCAATGATACACTGCATATTACGTTATATTATAAAGTATTTTCAATGATACACTGCATATTACTTTATATTATAAGGTATTTTCAATGTTACACTGCATATTACGCTATATTATAAGGTATTTTCATTGATACACTACAAATTACCATATATTATAAGGTATTTTCAATGATACACTGCATATTACGCTATATAATAAGGTATTTTCGATGACACACTGCATATTACGTTATATTATAAGGTATTTTCAATGATACACTGCATATTACGTTATATTATAAGGTATTTTCAATGGTAAACTGCATATTACGTTATATTATAAGGTATTTTCAATGATACACTACAAATTACGATATATTATAAGGTATTTTCGATGATACACTGCATATTACGTTATATTGTAAGGTATTTTCAATGATACACTGCATATTACGTTATATTATAAGGTATTTTCAATGATACACTACAAATTACGTTATATTATAAGGTATTTTAGATGATACACTGTATATTACGCTATATTATAAGGTATTTTCAATGATACACTACAAATCACGATAAATTATAAGGTATTTTCAATGATACACTGCATATTACGTTATATTATAAAGTATTTTCAATGATACACTGCATATTACGTTATATCATAAGGTATTTTCAATGATACACTCCATATTAAGTTATATTATAAGGTATTTTCAATGATACACTGTATATTACGTTATATTATAAGGTATTTTCAATGGTACTCTGCATATTACGTTATATTATAAGGTATTTTCAATGATAAATTACTATATATTATAAGGTATTTTCAATGATACACTGCATATTACGTTATATTATAAGGTATTTTCAATGATACACTGCATATTACGTTATATTATAAGGTATTTTCAATGGCAAACTGCATATTACGTTATATTATAAGGTATTTTCAATGATAAACTACTATATATTATAAGGTATTTTCAATGATACACTGCATATTACGTTATATTATAAGGTATTTTCGATGATACACTGCATATTACGTTATATTATAAGGTATTTTCAATGATACACTGCATATTACGTTATATTATAAGGTATTTTCGATGATACACTGCATATTACGTTATATTATAAGGTATTTTCAATGATACACTACAAATCACGATATATTATAAGGTATTTTCAATGATACACTGCATATTACGTTATATTATAAGGTATTTTCAATGATACACTGCATAATACGTTATATTATAAGGTATTTTCAATGGTACTCTGCATATTACGTTATATTATATGGTATTTTCAATGATAAACTACTATATATTATAAGGTATTTGCAATGATACACTGCATATTACGTTATATTATATGGTATTTTCAATGATACACTGCATATTACGTTATATTATAAGGTATTTTCAATGGTAAACTGCATATTACGTTATATTATAAGGTATTTTCAATGATAAACTACTATATATTATAAGGTATTTTCAATGATACACTGCATATTACGTTATATTATAAGGTATTTTCGATGATACACTGTATATTACGCTATATTATAAGGTATTTTCAATGATACACTACAAATCACGATAAATTATAAGGTATTTTCAATGATACACTGCATATTACGTTATATTATAAAGTATTTTCAATGATACACTGCATATTACGTTATATCATAAGGTATTTTCAATGATACACTCCATATTAAGTTATATTATAAGGTATTTTCAATGATACACTGTATATTACGCTATATTATAAGGTATTTTCAATGATACTCTTCATATTACGTTATATTATAAGGTATTTCCAATGATAAACTACTATATATTATAAGGTATTTTCAATGATACAATGCATATTACGTTATATTATAAGGTATTTTCGATGATACACTGCATATTACGTTATATTGTAAGGTATTTTCAATGATACACTGCATATTACGTTATATTATAAGGTATTTTCAATGATACATTGCATATTACTTTATATTATAAGGTATTTTCAATGATACACTACAAATTACGATATATTATAAGGTATTTTCGATGATACACTGCATATTACGTTATATTATAAGGTATTTTCATTGATACACTACACATTACCATATATTATAAGGTATTTTCAATGATACACTGCATATTACGTTATATTATAAGGTATATTCATTGATCCACGACATATTACGTTATATTATAAGGTATTTTCAATGATAGACGGCACATTACATTATATTATAAGAAATTTTCAATCATACACTGCATATTACGTTATATTACAAGGTATTTTCAATGATACACTGCATATTACGTTATATTATAAGGTATTTTCAATGATACACTACAAATTACGATATATTATAAGGTATTTTCGATGATACACTGCATATTACGTTATATTATAAGGTATATTCATTGATCCACGACATATTACGTTATATTATAAGGTATTTTCAATGATAGACGGCACATTACATTATATTATAAGAAATTTTCAATCATACACTGCATATTACGTTATATTATAAGGTATTTTCAATGATACACTGCATATTACGTTATATTATAAAGTATTTTCAATGATACACTGCATATTACTTTATATTATAAGGTATTTTCAATGTTACACTGCATATTACGCTATATTATAAGGTATTTTCATTGATACACTACAAATTACCATATATTATAAGGTATTTTCAATGATACACTGCATATTACGCTATATAATAAGGTATTTTCGATGACACACTGCATATTACGTTATATTATAAGGTATTTTCAATGATACACTGCATATTACGTTATATTATAAGGTATTTTCAATGGTAAACTGCATATTACGTTATATTATAAGGTATTTTCAATGATACACTACAAATTACGATATATTATAAGGTATTTTCGATGATACACTGCATATTACGTTATATTGTAAGGTATTTTCAATGATACACTGCATATTACGTTATATTATAAGGTATTTTCAATGATACACTACAAATTACGTTATATTATAAGGTATTTTAGATGATACACTGTATATTACCCTATATTATAAGGTATTTTCAATGATACACTACAAATCACGATAAATTATAAGGTATTTTCAATGATACACTGCATATTACGTTATATTATAAAGTATTTTCAATGATACACTGCATATTACGTTATATCATAAGGTATTTTCAATGATACACTCCATATTAAGTTATATTATAAGGTATTTTCAATGATACACTGTATATTACGCTATATTATAAGGTATTTTCAATGATACTCTTCATATTACGTTATATTATAAGGTATTTCCAATGATAAACTACTATATATTATAAGGTATTTTCAATGATACACTGCATATTACGTTATATTATAAGGTATTTTCAATGATACACTGCATATAACGTTATATTATAAGGTATTTTCAATGATACTCTTCATATTACGTTATATTATAAGGTATTTCCAATGATAAACTACTATATATTATAAGGTATTTTCAATGATACACTACAAATTACGATATATTATAAGGTATTTTCGATGATACACTGCATATTACGTTATATTATAAGGTATTTCCAATGATAAACTACTATATATTATAAGGTATTTTCAATGATACAATGCATATTACGTTATATTATAAGGTATTTTCAATGATACACTACAAATCACGATATATTATAAGGTATTTTCAATGATACACTGCATATTACGCTATATTATTAGGTATTTTCATTGATACACTACAAATTACCATATATGATAAGGTATTTTCAATGATACACGGCATATTACGTTATATCATAAGGTATTTTCAATGATACACTCTATATTAAGTTATATTATAAGGTATTTTCAATGATAAACTACTATATATTATAAGGTATTTTCAATGATACACTGCATATTACGTTATATTATAAGGTATTTTCAATGATACACTGCATATTACGCTATATTATAAGGTATTTTCATTGATACACTACAAATTACCATATATTATAAGGTATTTTCAATGATACATTGCATATTACGCTATATAATAAGGTATTTTTGAAGACACACTGCATATTACGTTATATTATAAGGTATTTTCAATGATACACTGCATATTACGTTATATTATAAGGTATTTTCATTGATACACTACAAATTACCATATATGATAAGGTATTTTCAATGATACACGGCATATTACGTTATATCATAAGGTATTTTCAATGATACACTCTATATTAAGTTATATTATAAGGTATTTTCAATGATACTCTTCATATTACGTTATATTATAAGGTATTTCCAATGATAAACTACTATATATTATAAGGTATTTTCAATGATACAATGCATATTACGTTATATTATAAGGTATTTTCGATGATACACTGCATATTACGTTATATTGTAAGGTATTTTCAATGGTACACTGCATATTACGTTATATTATAAGGTATTTTCAATGATACATTGCATATTACTTTATATTATAAGGTATTTTCAATGATACACTACAAATTACGATATATTATAAGGTATTTTCAATGATACACTCCATATTTAGTTATATTATAAGGTATTTTCAATGATACACTGTATATTACGCTATATTATAAGGTATTTTCAATGATACTCTTCATATTACGTTATATTATAAGAAATTTTCAATCATACACTGCATATTACGTTATATTATAAGGTATTTTCAATGATACACTGCATATTACGTTATATTATAAAGTATTTTCAATGATACACTGCATATTACTTTATATTATAAGGTATTTTCAATGTTACACTGCATATTACGCTATATTATAAGGTATTTTCATTGATACACTACAAATTACCATATATTATAAGGTATTTTCAATGATACACTGCATATTACGCTATATAATAAGGTATTTTCGATGACACACTGCATATTACGTTATATTATAAGGTATTTTCAATGATACACTGCATATTACGTTATATTATAAGGTATTTTCAATGGTAAACTGCATATTACGTTATATTATAAGGTATTTTCAATGATACACTACAAATTACGATATATTATAAGGTATTTTCGATGATACACTGCATATTACGTTATATTGTAAGGTATTTTCAATGATACACTGCATATTACGTTATATTATAAGGTATTTTCAATGATACACTACAAATTACGTTATATTATAAGGTATTTTAGATGATACACTGTATATTACGCTATATTATAAGGTATTTTCAATGATACACTACAAATCACGATAAATTATAAGGTATTTTCAATGATACACTGCATATTACGTTATATTATAAAGTATTTTCAATGATACACTGCATATTACGTTATATCATAAGGTATTTTCAATGATACACTCCATATTAAGTTATATTATAAGGTATTTTCAATGATACACTGTATATTACGCTATATTATAAGGTATTTTCAATGATACTCTTCATATTACGTTATATTATAAGGTATTTCCAATGATAAACTACTATATATTATAAGGTATTTTCAATGATACACTGCATATTACGTTATATTACAAGGTATTTTCAATGATACACTGCATATTACGTTATATTATAAGGTATTTTCAATGATACACTGCATATAACGTTATATTATAAGGTATTTTCAATGATACTCTTCATATTACGTTATATTATAAGGTATTTCCAATGATAAACTACTATATATTATAAGGTATTTTCAATGATACACTACAAATTACGATATATTATAAGGTATTTTCGATGATACACTGCATATTACGTTATATTATAAGGTATTTCCAATGATAAACTACTATATATTATAAGGTATTTTCAATGATACAATGCATATTACGTTATATTATAAGGTATTTTCAATGATACACTACAAATCACGATATATTATAAGGTATTTTCAATGATACACTGCATATTACGCTATATTATAAGGTATTTTCATTGATACACTACAAATTACCATATATGATAAGGTATTTTCAATGATACACGGCATATTACGTTATATCATAAGGTATTTTCAATGATACACTCTATATTAAGTTATATTATAAGGTATTTTCAATGATAAACTACTATATATTATAAGGTATTTTCAATGATACACTGCATATTACGTTATATTATAAGGTATTTTCAATGATACACTGCATATTACGCTATATTATAAGGTATTTTCATTGATACACTACAAATTACCATATATTATAAGGTATTTTCAATGATACACTGCATATTACGCTATATAATAAGGTATTTTTGAAGACACACTGCATATTACGTTATATTATAAGGTATTTTCAATGATACACTGCATATTACGTTATATTATAAGGTATTTTCATTGATACACTACAAATTACCATATATGATAAGGTATTTTCAATGATACACGGCATATTACGTTATATCATAAGGTATTTTCAATGATACACACCATATTAAGTTATATTATAAGGTATTTTCAATGATACTCTTCATATTACGTTATATTATAAGGTATTTCCAATGATAAACTACTATATATTATAAGGTATTTTCAATGATACAATGCATATTACGTTATATTATAAGGTATTTTCGATGATACACTGCATATTACGTTATATTGTAAGGTATTTTCAATGGTACACTGCATATTACGTTATATTATAAGGTATTTTCAATGATACATTGCATATTACTTTATATTATAAGGTATTTTCAATGATACACTACAAATTACGATATATTATAAGGTATTTTCAATGATACACTCCATATTTAGTTATATTATAAGGTATTTTCAATGATACACTGTATATTACGCTATATTATAAGGTATTTTCAATGATACTCTTCATATTACGTTATATTATAAGGTATTTCCAATGATAAACTACTATATATTATAAGGTATTTTCAATGATACACTGCATATTACGTTATATTATAAAGTATTTTCAATGATACACTGCATATTACGTTATATCATAAGGTATTTTCAATGATACACTCCATATTAAGTTATATTATAAGGTATTTTCAATGATACACTGTATATTACGCTATATTATAAGGTATTTTCAATGATACTCTTCATATTACGTTATATTATAAGGTATTTCCAATGATAAACTACTATATATTATAAGGTATTTTCAATGATACAATGCATATTACGTTATATTATAAGGTATTTTCGATGATACACTGCATATTACGTTATATTGTAAGGTATTTTCAATGGTACACTGCATATTACGTTATATTATAAGGTATTTTCAATGATACATTGCATATTACTTTATATTATAAGGTATTTTCAATGATACACTACAAATTACGATATATTATAAGGTATTTTCGATGATACACTGCATATTACGTTATATTATAAGGTATTTTCATTGATACACTACACATTACCATATATTATAAGGTATTTTCAATGATACACTGCATATTACGTTATATTGTAAGGTATTTTCAATGATACACTGCATATTACGTTATATTATAAGGTATTTTCAATGATACATTGCATATTACTTTATATTATAAGGTATTTTCAATGATACACTGCATATTACCTTATATTGTAAGGTATTTTCAATGATACACTGCATATTACGTTATATTATAAGGTATTTTCAATGATACACTGCATATTACGTTATATTATAAGGTATTTCCAATGATAAACTACTATATATTATAAGGTATTTTCAATGATACAATGCATATTACGTTATATTATAAGGTATTTTCGATGATACACTGCATATTACGTTATATTGTAAGGTATTTTCAATGATACACTGCATATTACGTTATATTATAAGGTATTTTCAATGATACATTGCATATTACTTTATATTATAAGGTATTTTCAATGATACACTACAAATTACGATATATTATAAGGTATTTTCGATGATACACTGCATATTACGTTATATTATAAGGTATTTTCATTGATACACTACACATTACCATATATTATAAGGTATTTTCAATGATACACTGCATATTACGTTATATTACAAGGTATTTTCAATGATACACTGCATATTACGTTATATTGTAAGGTATTTTCAATGATACACTGCATATTACGTTATATTATAAGGTATTTTCAATGATACACTGCATATTACGTTATATTATAAAGTATTTTCAATGATACACTGCATATTACATTATATCATAAGGTATTTTCAATGATACACTCCATATTTAGTTATATTATAAGGTATTTTCAATGATACACTGTATATTACGCTATATTATAAGGTATTTTCAATGATACTCTTCATATTACGTTATATTATAAGGTATTTCCAATGATAAACTACTATATATTATAAGGTATTTTCAATGATACAGTGCATATTACGTTATATTATAAGGTATTTTCGATGATACACTGCATATTACGTTATATTGTAAGGTATTTTCAATGATACACTGCATATTACGTTATATTATAAGGTATTTTCAATGATACATTGCATATTACTTTATATTATAAGGTATTTTCAATGATACACTACAAATTACGATATATTATAAGGTATTTTCGATGATACACTGCATATTACGTTATATTATAAGGTATTTTCATTGATACACTACACATTACCATATATTATAAGGTATTTTCAATGATACACTGCATATTACGTTATATTACAAGGTATTTTCAATGATACACTGCATATTACGTTATATTATAAGGTATTTTCAATGATACACTACAAATGACGATATATTATAAGGTATTTTCGATGATACACTGCATATTACGTTATATTATAAGGTATATTCATTGATCCACGACATATTACGTTATATTATAAGGTATTTTCAATGATAGACGGCATATTACATTATATTATAAGAAATTTTCAATCATACACTGCATATTACGTTATATTATAAGGTATTTTCAATGATACAATGCATATTACGTTATATTATAAGGTATTTTCGATGACACACTGCATATTACGTTATATTGTAAGGTATTTTCAATGGTACACTGCATATTACGTTATATTATAAGGTATTTTCAATGATACATTGCATATTACTTTATATTATAAGGTATTTTCAATGATACACTACAAATTACGATATATTATGAGGTATTTTCGATGATACACTGCATATTACGTTATATTATAAGGTATTTTCATTGATACACTACACATTACCATATATTATAAGGTATTTTCAATGATACACTGCATATTACGTTATGTTGTAAGGTATTTTCAATGATACACTGCATATTACGTTATATTATAAGGTATTTTCAATGATACATTGCATATTACTTTATATTATAAGGTATTTTCAATGATACACTGCATATTACGTTATATTGTAAGGTATTTTCAATGATACACTGCATATTACGTTATATTATAAGGTATTTTCAATGATACACTGCATATTACGCTATATTATAAGGTATTTTCATTGATACACTACAAATTACCATATATTATAAGGTATTTTCAATGATACACTGCATATTACGCTATATAATAAGGTATTTTCGATGACACACTGCATATTACGTTATATTATAAGGTATTTTCAATGATACACTGCATATTACGTTATATTATAAGGTATTTTCATTGATACACTACAAATTACCATATATGATAAGGTATTTTCAATGATACACGGCATATTACGTTATATCATAAGGTATTTTCAATGATACACTCTATATTAAGTTATATTATAAGGTATTTTCAATGATAAACTACTATATATTATAAGGTATTTTCAATGATACACTGCATATTACGTTATATTATAAGGTATTTTCAATGATACACTGCATATTACGTTATATTATAAGGTATTTTCAATGATAAACTACTATATATTATAAGGTATTTTCATTGATACACTACAAATTACCATATATTATAAGGTATTTTAATGATACACTGCATATTACGTTATATTATAAGGTATTTTCAATGATACACTGCATATTACGTTATATTATAAGGTATTTTCAATGGTAAACTGCATATTACGTTATATTATAAGGTATTTTCAATGATACACTACAAATTACGATATATTATAAGGTATTTTCGATGATACACTGCATATTACGTTATATTATAAGGTATTTTCAATGATACACTGCATATTACGTTATATTATAAAGTATTTTCAATGATACACTGCATATTACTTTATATTATAAGGTATTTTCAATGTTACACTGCATATTACGCTATATTATAAGGTATTTTCATTGATACACTACAAATTACCATATATTATAAGGTATTTTCAATGATACACTGCATATTACGCTATATAATAAGGTATTTTCGATGACACACTGCATATTACGTTATATTATAAGGTATTTTCAATGATACACTGCATATTACGTTATATTATAAGGTATTTTCAATGGTAAACTGCATATTACGTTATATTATAAGGTATTTTCAATGATGCACTACAAATTACGATATATTATAAGGTATTTTCAATGATACACTACAAATCACGATAAATTATAAGGTATTTTCAATGATACACTGTATATTACGTTATATTATAAAGTATTTTCAATGATACACTGCATATTACGTTATATCATAAGGTATTTTCAATGATACACTCCATATTTAGTTATATTATAAGGTATTTTCAATGATACACTGTATATTACGCTATATTATAAGGTATTTTCAATGATACTCTTCATATTACGTTATATTATAAGGTATTTCCAATGATAAACTACTATATATTATAAGGTATTTTCAATGATACAATGCATATTACGTTATATTATAAGGTATTTTCGATGATACACTGCATATTACGTTATATTGTAAGGTATTTTCAATGATACACTGCATATTACGTTATATTATAAGGTATTTTCAATGATACATTGCATATTACTTTATATTATAAGGTATTTTCAATGATACACTACAAATTCCGATATATTATAAGGTATTTTCGATGATACACTGCATATTACGTTATATTATAAGGTATTTTCATTGATACACTACACATTACCATATATTATAAGGAATTTTCAATGATACACTGCATATTACGTTATATTACAAGGTATTTTCAATGATACACTGCATATTACGTTATATTATAAGGTATTTTCAATGATAAACTACGATATATTATAAGGTATTTTCAATGATACACTGCATATTACGCTATATTATAAGGTATTTTAAATGATATACTGCATATTACGTTATATTATAAGGTATTTTCAGTGATACGCTGCATATTACGTTATATTATAAGGTATTTTCAATGATAAACTACGATATATTAGAAGGTATTTTCAATGATATACTGCATATTACGTTATATTATAAGGTATTTTCAATGATACACTGCATATTACGCTATATTATAAGGTATTTTAAATGATATACTGCATATTACGTTATATTATAAGGTATTTTCAATGATACACTGCATATTACGTTATTATTATAAGGTATTTTCAATGATAAACTACGATATATTAGAAGGTATTTTCAGTGATACACTGCATATTTCGTTATATTATAAGGTATTTTCAATGCTACACTGTATATTACGTTATATTATAAGGTATTTTCAACGATAAACTACGATATATTAGAAGGTATTTTCAATGATACACTGCATATTACGCTATATTATAAGGTATTTTAAATGATATACTGCATATTACGTTATATTATAAGGTATTTTCAATGATACACTGCATATTACGTTATTATTATAAGGTATTTTCAATGATAAACTACGATATATTAGAAGGTATTTTCAGTGATACACTGCATATTTCGTTATATTATAAGGTATTTTCAATGATACACTGCATATTACGATATATTATAAGGTATTTTCAATGATACGCTGCATAGTACGTTATATTATAAGGAATTTTCAATGTTACACTGTATATTACGTTATGTTATAAGGTATTTTCAATGATACACTGCATATTACGCTATATTATAAGGTATTTTAAATGATATACTGCATATTACGTTATATTATAAGGTATTTTCAATGATACACTGCATATTACGTTATATTATAAGGTATTTTCAATGATAAACTACGATATATTAGAAGGTATTTTCAATGATATACTGCATATTACGTTATATTATAAGGTATTTTCAATGATACACTGCATATTACGCTATATTATAAGGTATTTTAAATGATATACTGCATATTACGTTATATTATAAGGTATTTTCAATGATACACTGCATATTACGTTATTATTATAAGGTATTTTCAATGATAAACTACGATATATTAGAAGGTATTTTCAGTGATACACTGCATATTTCGTTATATTATAAGGTATTTTCAATGCTACACTGTATATTACGTTATATTATAAGGTATTTTCAACGATAAACTACGATATATTAGAAGGTATTTTCAATGATACACTGCATATTACGCTATATTATAAGGTATTTTAAATGATATACTGCATATTACGTTATATTATAAGGTATTTTCAATGATACACTGCATATTACGTTATTATTATAAGGTATTTTCAATGATAAACTACGATATATTAGAAGGTATTTTCAGTGATACACTGCATATTTCGTTATATTATAAGGTATTTTCAATGATACACTGCATATTACGTTATATTATAAGTTATTTTCAATGATAAACTACTATATATTAGAAGGTATTTTCAGTGATACACTGCATATTTCGTTATATTATAAGGTATTTTCAATGGTACACTGTATATTACGTTATATTATAAGGAATTTTCAATGATAAACTACGATATATTAGAAGGTATTTTCAATGATATACTGCATATTACGTTATATTATAAGGTATTTTCAATGATACACTGCATATTACGTTATATTATATGGTATTTTCAATGATACACTGCATATTACGTTATACTATAAGGTATTTTCAATGATAAACTACGACATAATACAAGGTATGTTCAATGACACACTGCATATTTCGTTATATTATAAGGTATTTTCAATGATACACTACAAATTCCGTTATATTATAAGGTATTTTCAATGATAAACTACTATATATTAGAAGGTATTTTCAGTGATACACTGCATATTTCGTTATATTACAAGGTATTTTCAATGGTACACTGTATATTACGTTATATTATAAGGTATTTTCAATGATAAACTACGATATATTAGAAGGTATTTTCAATGATACACTGCATATTACGTTATATTATAAGGTATTTTCAATGATACACTGCATATTACGTTATATTATATGGTATTTTCAATGATACACTGCATATTACGTTATACTATAAGGTATTTTCAATGATAAACTACGACATAATATAAGGTATGTTCAATGACACACTGCATATTTCGTTATATTATAAGGTATTTTCAATGATACACTACAAATTCCGTTATATTATAAGGTATTTTCAATGATACACTGCATATTACGTTATATTATAATGTATTTTCAATGATACACTGCATATTACGTTATATTATAAGGTATTTTCAATGATACTCTGCATTTTCCGTTACATTATAAGGCATTTTCAATGATAAACTACGATATATTATAAGGTATTTTCAATGATACACTGCATATTACGCTATATTATAAGGTATTTTAAATGATATACTGCATATTACGTTATATTATAAGGTATTTTCAATGATACACTGCATATTACGTTATATTATAAGGTATTTTCAATGATAAACTACGATATATTAGAAGGTATTTTCAATGATATACTGCATATTACGTTATATTATAAGGTATTTTCAATGATACACTGCATATTACGCTATATTATAAGGTATTTTAAATGATATACTGCATATTACGTTATATTATAAGGTATTTTCAATGATACACTGCATATTACGTTATTATTATAAGGTATTTTCAATGATAAACTACGATATATTAGAAGGTATTTTCAGTGATACACTGCATATTTCGTTATATTATAAGGTATTTTCAATGCTACACTGTATATTACGTTATATTATAAGGTATTTTCAACGATAAACTACGATATATTAGAAGGTATTTTCAATGATACACTACAAATTACGATATATTATAAGGTATTTTCAATGATACACTGCATATTACGATATATTATAAGGTATTTTCAATGATACACTGCATATTACGTTATACTATAAGGTATTTTCAATGATAAACTACGACATAATATAAGGTATGTTCAATGACACACTGCATATTTCGTTATATTATAAGGTATTTTCAATGATACACTACAAATTCCGTTATATTATAAGGTATTTTCAATGATACACTGCATATTACGTTATATTACAAGGTATTTTCAATGATACACTGCATATTACGTTATATTATAAGGTATTTTCAATGATACTCTGCATATTCCGTTACATTATAAGGCATTTTCAATGATAAACTACGATATATTATAAGGTATTTTCAATGATACACTGCATATTACGCTATATTATAAGGTATTTTAAATGATATACTGCATATTACGTTATATTATAAGGTATTTTCAATGATACACTGCATATTACGTTATTATTATAAGGTATTTTCAATGATAAACTACGATATATTAGAAGGTATTTTCAGTGATACACTGCATATTTCGTTATATTATAAGGTATTTTCAATGGTACACTGTATATTACGTTATATTATAAGGTATTTTCAATGATAAACTACGATATATTAGAAGGTATTTTCAATGATATACTGCATATTACGTTATATTATAAGGTATTTTCAATGATACACTGCATATTACGTTATATTACAAGGTATTTTCAATGATACACGGCATATTACGTTATAATATAAGGTATTTTCAATGATACACTGCATATTACGTTATATTATATGGTATTTTCAATGATACACTGCATATTACGATATATTATAAGGTATTTTCAATGATACGCTGCATAGTACGTTATATTATAAGGTATTTTCAATGTTACACTGTATATTACGTTATGTTATAAGGTATTTTCAATGATACACTGCATATTACGTTATATTACAAGGTATTTTCAATGATACACGGCATATTACGTTATAATATAAGGTATTTTCAATGATACACTGCATATTACGTTATACTATAAGGTATTTTCAATGATAAACTACGACATAATATAAGGTATGTTCAATGACACACTGCATATTTCGTTATATTATAAGGTATTTTCAATGATACACTACAAATTCCGTTATATTATAAGGTATTTTCAATGATACACTGCATATTACGTTATATTATAATGTATTTTCAATGATACACTGCATATTACGTTATATTATAAGGTATTTTCAATGATACTCTGCATATTCCGTTACATTATAAGGCATTTTCAATGATAAACTACGATATATTATAAGGTATTTTCAATGATACACTGCATATTACGCTATATTATAAGGTATTTTAAATGATATACTGCATATTACGTTATATTATAAGGTATTTTCAATGATACACTGCATATTACGTTATTATTATAAGGTATTTTCAATGATAAACTACGATATATTAGAAGGTATTTTCAGTGATACACTGCATATTTCGTTATATTATAAGGTATTTTCAATGGTACACTGTATATTACGTTATATTATAAGGTATTTTCAATGATAAACTACGATATATTAGAAGGTATTTTCAATGATATACTGTATATTACGTTATATTATAAGGTATTTTCAATGATACACTGCATATTACGTTATATTACAAGGTATTTTCAATGATACACGGCATATTACGTTATAATATAAGGTATTTTCAATGATACACTGCATATTACGTTATATTATATGGTATTTTCAATGATACACTGCATATTACGATATATTATAAGGTATTTTCAATGATACGCTGCATAGTACGTTATATTATAAGGTATTTTCAATGTTACACTGTATATTACGTTATGTTATAAGGTATTTTCAATGATAAACTACTATATATTATAAGGTATTTTCAATGATACACTGCATATTACGTTATATTATAAGGTATTTTCAATGATACACTGTATATTACGTTATATTATAAGGTATTTTCAACGATAAACTACGATATATTAGAAGGTATTTTCAATGATACACTGCATATTACGTTATATTATAAGGTATTTTCAATGATACACTGCATATTACGCTATATTATAAGGTATTTTAAATGATATACTGCATATTACGTTATATTATAAGGTATTTTCAATGATACACTGCATATTACGTTATATTATAAGGTATTTTCAATGATAAACTACTATATATTAGAAGGTATTTTCAGTGATACACTGCATATTTCGTTATATTATAAGGTATTTTCAATGGTACACTGCATATTACGTTATATTATAAGGTATTTTCAATGATACACTGCATATTACGTTATATTATAAGGTATTTTCAATGATACACTGCATATTACGTTATAATATAAGGTATTTTCAATGATACACTGCATATTACGTTATATTATATGGTATTTTCAATGATACACTGCATATTACGCTATATTATAAGGTATTTTAAATGATATACTGCATATTACGTTATATTATAAGGTATTTTCAATGATACACTGCATATTACGTTATATTATAAGGTATTTTCAATGATAAACTACTATATATTAGAAGGTATTTTCATTGATACACTGCATATTTCGTTATATTATAAGGTATTTTCAATGGTACACTGTATATTACGTTATATTATAAGGTATTTTCAATGATAAACTACGATATATTAGAAGGTATTTTCAATGATATACTGCATATTACGTTATATTATAAGGTATTTTCAATGATACACTGCATATTACGTTATATTATATGGTATTTTCAATGATACACTGCATATTACGTTATACTATAAGGTATTTTCAATGATAAACTACGACATAATATAAGGTATGTTCAATGACACACTGCATATTTCGTTATATTATAAGGTATTTTCAATGATACACTACAAATTCCGTTATATTATAAGGTATTTTCAATGATACACTGCATATTACGTTATATTATAATGTATTTTGAATGATACACTGCATATTACGTTATATTATAAGGTATTTTCAATGATACTCTGCATTTTCCGTTACATTATAAGGCATTTTCAATGATAAACTACGATATATTATAAGGTATTTTCAATGATACACTGCATATTACGCTATATTATAAGGTATTTTCAATGATACTCTGCATTTTCCGTTACATTATAAGGCATTTTCAATGATAAACTACGATATATTATAAGGTATTTTCAATGATACACTGCATATTACGCTATATTATAAGGTATTTTAAATGATATACTGCATATTACGTTATATTATAAGGTATTTTCAGTGATACGCTGCATATTACGTTATATTATAAGGTATTTTCAATGATAAACTACGATATATTAGAAGGTATTTTCAATGATATATTGCATATTACGTTATATTATAAGGTATTTTCAATGATACACTGCATATTACGCTATATTATAAGGTATTTTAAATGATATACTGCATATTACGTTATATTATAAGGTATTTTCAATGATACACTGCATATTACGTTATTATTATAACGTATTTTCAATGATAAACTACGATATATTAGAAGGTATTTTCAGTGATACACTGCATATTTCGTTATATTATAAGGTATTTTCAATGCTACACTGTATATTACGTTATATTATAAGGTATTTTCAACGATAAACTACGATATATTAGAAGGTATTTTCAATGATACACTGCATATTACGCTATATTATAAGGTATTTTAAATGATATACTGCATATTACGTTATATTATAAGGTATTTTCAATGATACACTGCATATTACGTTATTATTATAAGGTATTTTCAATGATAAACTACGATGTATTAGAAGGTATTTTCAGTGATACACTGCATATTTCGTTATATTATAAGGTATTTTCAATGATACACTGCATATTACGATATATTATAAGGTATTTTCAATGATACGCTGCATAGTACGTTATATTATAAGGAATTTTCAATGTTACACTGTATATTACGTTATGTTATAAGGTATTTTCAATGATACACTGCATATTACGCTATATTATAAGGTATTTTAAATGATATACTGCATAATACGTTATATTATAAGGTATTTTCAATGATACACTGCATATTACGTTATATTATAAGGTATTTTCAATGATAAACTACGATATATTAGAAGGTATTTTCAATGATATACTGCATATTACGTTATATTATAAGGTATTTTCAATGATACACTGCATATTACGCTATATTATAAGGTATTTTAAATGATATACTGCATATTACGTTATATTATAAGGTATTTTCAATGATACACTGCATATTACGTTATTATTATAAGGTATTTTCAATGATAAACTACGATATATTAGAAGGTATTTTCAGTGATACACTGCATATTTCGTTATATTATAAGGTATTTTCAATGCTACACTGTATATTACGTTATATTATAAGGTATTTTCAACGATAAACTACGATATATTAGAAGGTATTTTCAATGATACACTGCATATTACGCTATATTATAAGGTATTTTAAATGATATACTGCATATTACGTTATATTATAAGGTATTTTCAATGATACACTGCATATTACGTTATTATTATAAGGTATTTTCAATGATAAACTACGATATATTAGAAGGTATTTTCAGTGATACACTGCATATTTCGTTATATTATAAGGTATTTTCAATGATACACTGCATATTACGATATATTATAAGGTATTTTCAATGATACGATGCATAGTACGTTATATTATAAGGAATTTTCAATGTTACACTGTATATTACGTTATGTTATAAGGTATTTTCAATGATAAACTACTATATATTATAAGGTATTTTCAATGATACACTGCATATTACGTTATATTATAAGGTATTTTCAATGATACACTGTATATTACGTTATATTATAAGGTATTTTCAACGATAAACTACGATATATTAGAAGGTATTTTCAATGATACACTGCATATTACGTTATATTATAAGGTATTTTCAATGATACACTGCATATTACGTTATATTACAAGGTATTTTCAATGATACACTGCATATTACGTTATAATATAAGGTATTTTCAATGATACACTGCATATTACGTTATATTATATGGTATTTTCAATGATACACTGCATATTACGCTATATTATAAGGTATTTTAAATGATATACTGCATATTACGTTATATTATAAGGTATTTTCAATGATACACTGCATATTACGTTATATTATAAGGTATTTTCAATGATAAACTACTATATATTAGAAGGTATTTTCAGTGATACACTGCATATTTCGTTATATTATAAGGTATTTTCAATGGTACACTGTATATTACGTTATATTATAAGGTATTTTCAATGATAAACTACGATATATTAGAAGGTATTTTCAATGATATACTGCATATTACGTTATATTATAAGGTATTTTCAATGATACACTGCATATTACGTTATATTATATGGTATTTTCAATGATACACTGCATATTACGTTATACTATAAGGTATTTTCAATGATAAACTACGACATAATACAAGGTATGTTCAATGACACACTGCATATTTCGTTATATTATAAGGTATTTTCAATGATACACTACAAATTCCGTTATATTATAAGGTATTTTCAATGATAAACTACTATATATTAGAAGGTATTTTCAGTGATACACTGCATATTTCGTTATATTACAAGGTATTTTCAATGGTACACTGTATATTACGTTATATTATAAGGTATTTTCAATGATAAACTACGATATATTAGAAGGTATTTTCAATGATATACTGCATATTACGTTATATTATAAGGTATTTTCAATGATACACTGCATATTACGTTATATTATATGGTATTTTCAATGATACACTGCATATTACGTTATACTATAAGGTATTTTCAATGATAAACTACGACATAATATAAGGTATGTTCAATGACACACTGCATATTTCGTTATATTATAAGGTATTTTCAATGATACACTACAAATTCCGTTATATTATAAGGTATTTTCAATGATACTCTGCATTTTCCGTTACATTATAAGGCATTTTCAATGATAAACTACGATATATTATAAGGTATTTTCAATGATACACTGCATATTACGCTATATTATAAGGTATTTTAAATGATATACTGCATATTACGTTATATTATAAGGTATTTTCAATGATACACTGCATATTACGTTATATTATAAGGTATTTTCAATGATAAACTACGATATATTAGAAGGTATTTTCAATGATACACTACAAATTACGAAATATTATAAGGTATTTTCAATGATACATTGCATATTACGATATATTATAAGGTATTTTCAATGATACACTGCATATTACGTTATACTATAAGGTATTTTCAATGATAAACTACGACATAATATAAGGTATGTTCAATGACACACTGCATATTTCGTTATATTATAAGGTATTTTCAATGATACACTACAAATTCCGTTATATTATAAGGTATTTTCAATGATACACTGCATATTACGTTATATTATAATGTATTTTCAATGATACACTGCATATTACGTTATATTATAAGGTATTTTCAATGATACTCTGCATATTCCGTTACATTATAAGGCATTTTCAATGATAAACTACGATATATTATAAGGTATTTTCAATGATACACTGCATATTACGCTATATTATAAGGTATTTTAAATGATATACTGCATATTACGTTATATTATAAGGTATTTTCAATGATACACTGCATATTACGTTATTATTATAAGGTATTTTCAATGATAAACTACGATATATTAGAAGGTATTTTCAGTGATACACTGCATATTTCGTTATATTATAAGGTATTTTCAATGGTACACTGTATATTACGTTATATAATAAGGTATTTTCAATGATAAACTACGATATATTAGAAGGTATTTTCAATGATATACTGTATATTACTTTATATTATAAGGTATTTTCAATGATACACTGCATATTACGTTATATTACAAGGTATTTTCAATGATATACTGCATATTACGTTATATTATAAGGTATTTTCAATGATACACTGCATATTACGCTATATTATAAGGTATTTTAAATGATATACTGCATATTACGTTATATTATAAGGTATTTTCAATGATACACTGCATATTACGTTATTATTATAAGGTATTTTCAATGATAAACTACGATATATTAGAAGGTATTTTCAGTGATACACTGCATATTTCGTTATATTATAAGGTATTTTCAATGCTACACTGTATATTACGTTATATTATAAGGTATTTTCAACGATAAACTACGATATATTAGAAGGTATTTTCAATGATACACTACAAATTACGAAATATTATAAGGTATTTTCAATGATACATTGCATATTACGATATATTATAAGGTATTTTCAATGATACACTGCATATTACGTTATACTATAAGGTATTTTCAATGATAAACTACGACATAATATAAGGTATGTTCAATGACACACTGCATATTTCGTTATATTATAAGGTATTTTCAATGATACACTACAAATTCCGTTATATTATAAGGTATTTTCAATGATACACTGCATATTACGTTATATTATAAGGTATTTTCAATGATACACTGCATATTACGTTATATTATAAGGTATTTTCAATGATACACTGCATATTACGTTACATTATAAGGCATTTTCAATGATAAACTACGATATATTATAAGGTATTTTCAATGATACACTGCATATTACGCTATATTATAAGGTATTTTAAATGATATACTGCATATTACGTTATATTATAAGGTATTTTCAATGATACACTGCATATTACGTTATTATTATAAGGTATTTTCAATGATAAACTACGATATATTAGAAGGTATTTTCAGTGATACACTGCATATTTCGTTATATTATAAGGTATTTTCAATGGTACACTGTATATTACGTTATATAATAAGGTATTTTCAATGATAAACTACGATATATTAGAAGGTATTTTCAATGATATACTGTATATTACTTTATATTATAAGGTATTTTCAATGATACACTGCATATTACGTTATATTACAAGGTATTTTCAATGATACACGGCATATTACGTTATAATATAAGGTATTTTCAATGATACACTGCATATTACGTTATATTATATGGTATTTTCAATGATACACTGCATATTACGATATATTATAAGGTATTTTCAATGATACGCTGCATAGTACGTTATATTATAAGGTATTTTCAATGTTACACTGTATATTACGTTATGTTATAAGGTATTTTCAATGATAAACTACTATATATTATAAGGTATTTTCAATGATACACTGCATATTACGTTATATTATAAGGTATTTTCAATGATACACTGTATATTACGTTATATTATAAGGTATTTTCAACGATAAACTACGATATATTAGAAGGTATTTTCAATGATACACTGCATATTACGTTATATTATAAGGTATTTTCAATGATACACTGCATATTACGCTATATTATAAGGTATTTTAAATGATATACTGCATATTACGTTATATTATAAGGTATTTTCAATGATACACTGCATATTACGTTATATTATAAGGTATTTTCAATGATAAACTACTATATATTAGAAGGTATTTTCAGTGATACACTGCATATTTCGTTATATTATAAGGTATTTTCAATGGTACACTGTATATTACGTTATATTATAAGGTATTTTCAATGATAAACTACGATATATTAGAAGGTATTTTCAATGATATACTGCATATTACGTTATATTATAAGTTATTTTCAATGATACACTGCATATTACGTTATATTATATGGTATTTTCAATGATACACTGCATATTACGTTATACTATAAGGTATTTTCAATGATAAACTACGACATAATATAAGGTATGTTCAATGACACACTGCATATTTCGTTATATTATAAGGTATTTTCAATGATACACTACAAATTCCGTTATATTATAAGGTATTTTCAATGATACACTGCATATTACGTTATATTATAATGTATTTTCAATGATACACTGCATATTACGTTATATTATAAGGTATTTTCAATGATACTCTGCATTTTCCGTTACATTATAAGGCATTTTCAATGATAAACAACGATATATTATAAGGTATTTTCAATGATACACTGCATATTACGCTATATTATAAGGTATTTTAAATGATATACTGCATATTACGTTATATTATAAGGTATTTTCAATGATACACTGCATATTACGTTATATTATAAGGTATTTTCAATGATAAACTACGATATATTAGAAGGTATTTTCAATGATATACTGCATATTACGTTATATTATAAGGTATTTTCAATGATACACTGCATATTACGCTATATTATAAGGTATTTTAAATGATATACTGCATATTACGTTATATTATAAGGTATTTTCAATGATACACTGCATATTACGTTATTATTATAAGGTATTTTCAATGATAAACTACGATATATTAGAAGGTATTTTCAGTGATACACTGCATATTTCGTTATATTATAAGGTATTTTCAATGCTACACTGTATATTACGTTATATTATAAGGTATTTTCAACGATAAACTACGATATATTAGAAGGTATTTTCAATGATACACTACAAATTACGAAATATTATAAGGTATTTTTCAATGATACACTGCATATTACGATATATTATAAGGTATTTTCAATGATACACTGCATATTACGTTATACTATAAGGTATTTTCAATGATAAACTACGACATAATATAAGGTATGTTCAATGACACACTGCATATTTCGTTATATTATAAGGTATTTTCAATGATACACTACAAATTCCGTTATATTATAAGGTATTTTCAATGATACACTGCATATTACGTTATATTATAATGTATTTTCAATGATACACTGCATATTACGTTATATTATAAGGTATTTTCAATGATACTCTGCATATTCCGTTACATTATAAGGCATTTTCAATGATAAACTACGATATATTATAAGGTATTTTCAATGATACACTGCATATTACGCTATATTATAAGGTATTTTAAATGATATACTGCATATTACGTTATATTATAAGGTATTTTCAATGATACACTGCATATTACGTTATTATTATAAGGTATTTTCAATGATAAACTACGATATATTAGAAGGTATTTTCAGTGATACACTGCATATTTCGTTATATTATAAGGTATTTTCAATGGTACACTGTATATTACGTTATATTATAAGGTATTTTCAATGATAAACTACGATATATTAGAAGGTATTTTCAATGATATACTGTATATTACGTTATATTATAAGGTATTTTCAATGATACACTGCATATTACGTTATATTACAAGGTATTTTCAATGATACACGGCATATTACGTTATAATATAAGGTATTTTCAATGATACACTGCATATTACGTTATATTATATGGTATTTTCAATGATACACTGCATATTACGATATATTATAAGGTATTTTCAATGATACACTGCATATTACGTTATATTACAAGGTATTTTCAATGATACACTGCATATTACGTTATAATATAAGGTATTTTCAATGATACACTGCATATTACGTTATATTATATGGTATTTTCAATGATACACTGCATATTACGCTATATTATAAGGTATTTTAAATGATATACTGCATATAACGTAATATTATAAGGTATTTTCATGGTACCTTGCATATTACGTTATATTATAAGGTATTTTCAATGATAAACTACTATATATTAGAAGGTATTTTCAGTGATACACTGCATATTTCGTTATATTATAAGGTATTTTCAATGGTACACTGTATATTACGTTATATTATAAGGTATTTTCAATGATAAACTACGATATATTAGAAGGTATTTTCAATGATATACTGCATATTACGTTATATTATAAGGTATTTTCAATGATACACTGCATATTACGTTATATTATATGGTATTTTCAATGATACACTGCATATTACGTTATACTATAAGGTATTTTCAATGATAAACTACGACATAATATAAGGTATGTTCAATGACACACTGCATATTTCGTTATATTATAAGGTATTTTCAATGATACACTACAAATTCCGTTATATTATAAGGTATTTTCAATGATACACTGCATATTACGTTATATTATAATGTATTTTCAATGATACACTTGCATATTACGTTATATTATAAGGTATTTTCAATGATACTCTGCATATTCCGTTACATTATAAGGCATTTTCAATGATAAACTACGATATATTATAAGGTATTTTCAATGATACACTGCATATTACGCTATATTATAATGTATTTTAAATGATATACTGCATATTACGTTATATTATAAGGTATTTTCAATGATACACTGCATATTACGTTATATTATAAGGTATTTTCAATGATAAACTACGATATATTAGAAGGTATTTTCAATGATATACTGCATATTACGTTATATTATAAGGTATTTTCAATGATACACTGCATATTACGTTATATTACAAGGTATTTTCAATGATACACTGCATATTACGTTATAATATAAGGTATTTTCAATGATACACTGCATATTACGTTATATTATATGGTATTTTCAATGATACACTGCATATTACGATATATTATAAGGTATTTTCAATGATACGCTGCATAGTACGTTATATTATAAGGTATTTTCAATGTTACACTGTATATTACGTTATGTTATAAGGTATTTTCAATGATACACTGTAATTACGTTATATTATAAGGTATTTTCAATGATAAACTACGATATATTAGAAGGTATTTTCAGTGATACGCTGCAATGTACGTTATATTATAAGGTATTTTCAATGATACACTGCATATTACGTTATATTATTAGGTATTTTCAATGATACACTGCATATTACGTTATATTATAAGGTATTTTCAATGATACACTACAAATTACGGAATATTATAAGGTATTTTCAATGATACATTGCATATTACGATATTATATAAGGTATTTTCAATGATACACTGCATATTACTTTATATTATAAGGTATTTTCAATTATACACTACAAATTCCGTTATATTATAAGGTATTTTCATTGATACACTGCATATTACGTTATATTATAAGGTATTTTCAATGATACACTGCATATTACGTTATATTATAAGGTATTTTCATTGATACACTGCATAGTACGCTATATTATAAGGTATTTTCAATGATACACTACAAATTACGAAATATTATAAGGTATTTTCAATGATACACTGCATATTACGTTATATTATAAGGTATTTCCAATGATACTCTGCATATTCCGTTGTATTATAAGGTATTTTCATTGAAACACTCCATATTACGTTACATTATAAGGCATTTTCAATGATAAACTATGATATATTAAAAGGTATTTTCAATGAAACACTGCATATTACGTTATATTACAAGGTATTTTCAATGATACACTGCATATTACGTTATAATATAAGGCATTTTCAATGATACACTGCATATTACATTATATTATAAGATATTTTCAATGATACACTGCATATTACGTTATACTATAAGGTATTTTCAATGATAACTACGACATAATATAAGGTATGTTCAATGACAACACTGCATATTTCGTTATATTATAAGGTATTTTCAATGATACACTACAAATTACGAAATATTATATGGTATTTTCAATGATACACTGCATATTACGTTATATTATAAGGTATTTTCAATTATACACTGCATATTACGTTATATTACAAGGTATTTTCAATGATACACTGCATATTACGTTATATTATAAGGTATTTTCAATGATACACTGCATATTACGTTATATTATAAGGTATTTTCAATGATACACTGCATATTACTATATATTATAAGATATTTTCAATGATAGACTGCATATTACATTACATTATAATGTATTTTCTATGATACACTGCATGTTACATTATATTATAGGGTATTTTCAATGATACACTGCATATTACTATATATTATAAGATATTTTCAATGATACGCTGCATAGTACGTTATATTATAAGGTATTTTCAATGATACACTGCATATTACGCTATATTATAAGGTATTTTAAATGATATACTGCATATTACGTTATATTATAAGGTATTTTCAATGATACACTGCATATTACGTTATTATTATAAGGTATTTTCAATGATAAACTACGATATATTAGAAGGTATTTTCAGTGATACACTGCATATTTCGTTATATTATAAGGTATTTTCAATGCTACACTGTATATTACGTTATATTATAAGGTATTTTCAACGATAAACTACGATATATTAGAAGGTATTTTCAATGATACACTACAAATTACGAAATATTATAAGGTATTTTCAATGATACATTGCATATTACGATATATTCTAAGGTATTTTCAATGATACACTGCATATTACGTTATACTATAAGGTATTTTCAATGATAAACTACGACATAATATAAGGTATGTTCAATGACACACTGCATATTTCGTTATATTATAAGGTATTTTCAATGATACACTACAAATTCCGTTATATTATAAGGTATTTTCAATGATACACTGCATATTACGTTATATTATAATGTATTTTCAATGATACACTGCATATTACGTTATATTATAAGGTATTTTCAATGATACTCTGCATATTCCGTTACATTATAAGGCATTTTCAATGATAAACTACGATATATTATAAGGTATTTTCAATGATACACTGCATATTACGCTATATTATAAGGTATTTTAAATGATATACTGCATATTACGTTATATTATAAGGTATTTTCAATGATACACTGCATATTACGTTATTATTATAAGGTATTTTCAATGATAAACTACGATATATTAGAAGGTATTTTCAGTGATACACTGCATATTTCGTTATATTATAAGGTATTTTCAATGGTACACTGTATATTACGTTATATAATAAGGTATTTTCAATGATAAACTACGATATATTAGAAGGTATTTTCAATGATATACTGTATATTACTTTATATTATAAGGTATTTTCAATGATACACTGCATATTACGTTATATTACAAGGTATTTTCAATGATACACGGCATATTACGTTATAATATAAGGTATTTTCAATGATACACTGCATATTACGTTATATTATATGGTATTTTCAATGATACACTGCATATTACGATATATTATAAGGTATTTTCAATGATACGCTGCATAGTACGTTATATTATAAGGTATTTTCAATGTTACACTGTATATTACGTTATGTTATAAGGTATTTTCAATGATAAACTACTATATATTATAAGGTATTTTCAATGATACACTGCATATTACGTTATATTATAAGGTATTTTCAATGATACACTGTATATTACGTTATATTATAAGGTATTTTCAACGATAAACTACGATATATTAGAAGGTATTTTCAATGATACACTGCATATTACGTTATATTATAAGGTATTTTCAATGATACACTGCATATTACGCTATATTATAAGGTATTTTAAATGATATACTGCATATTACGTTATATTATAAGGTATTTTCAATGATACACTGCATATTACGTTATATTATAAGGTATTTTCAATGATAAACTACTATATATTAGAAGGTATTTTCAGTGATACACTGCATATTTCGTTATATTATAAGGTATTTTCAATGATACACTGCATATTACGTTATATTATAAGGTATTTTCAATGATACACTGCATATTACGTTATATTACAAGGTATTTTCAATGATACACTGCATATTACGTTATAATATAAGGTATTTTCAATGATACACTGCATATTACGTTATATTATAAGGTATTTTCAATGATACACTGCATATTACGCTATATTATAAGGTATTTTAAATGATATACTGCATATTACGTTATATTATAAGGTATTTTCAATGATACACTGCATATTACGTTATATTATAAGGTATTTTCAATGATAAACTACTATATCTTAGAAGGTATTTTCAGTGATACACTGCATATTTCGTTATATTATAAGGTATTTTCAATGGTACACTGTATATTACGTTATATTATAAGGTATTTTCAATGATAAACTACGATATATTAGAAGGTATTTTCAATGATATACTGCATATTACGTTATATTATAAGTTATTTTCAATGATACACTGCATATTACGTTATATTATATGGTATTTTCAATGATACACTGCATATTACGTTATACTATAAGGTATTTTCAATGATAAACTACGACATAATATAAGGTATGTTCAATGACACACTGCATATTTCGTTATATTATAAGGTATTTTCAATGATACACTACAAATTCCGTTATATTATAAGGTATTTTCAATGATACACTGCATATTACGTTATATTATAATGTATTTTCAATGATACACTTCATATTACGTTATATTATAAGGTATTTTCAATGATACTCTGCATTTTCCGTTACATTATAAGGCATTTTCAATGATAAACTACGATATATTATAAGGTATTTTCAATGATACACTGCATATTACGCTATATTATAAGGTATTTTAAATGATATACTGCATATTACGTTATATTATAAGGTATTTTCAATGATACACTGCATATTACGTTATATTATAAGGTATTTTCAATGATAAACTACGATATATTAGAAGGTATTTTCAATGATATACTGCATATTACGTTATATTATAAGGTATTTTCAATGATACACTGCATATTACGCTATATTATAAGGTATTTTAAATGATATACTGCATATTACGTTATATTATAAGGTATTTTCAATGATACACTGCATATTACGTTATTATTATAAGGTATTTTCAATGATAAACTACGATATATTAGAAGGTATTTTCAGTGATACACTGCATATTTCGTTATATTATAAGGTATTTTCAATGCTACACTGTATATTACGTTATATTATAAGGTATTTTCAACGATAAACTACGATATATTAGAAGGTATTTTCAATGATACACTACAAATTACGAAATATTATAAGGTATTTTCAATGATACACTGCATATTACGTTATATTATAAGGTATTTTCAATGATACACTGCATATTACGTTATACTATAAGGTATTTTCAATGATAAACTACGACATAATATAAGGTATGTTCAATGACACACTGCATATTTCGTTATATTATAAGGTATTTTCAATGATACACTACAAATTCCGTTATATTATAAGGTATTTTCAATGATACACTGCATATTACGTTATATTATAATGTATTTTCAATGATACACTGCATATTACGTTATATTATAAGGTATTTTCAATGATACTCTGCATATTCCGTTACATTATAAGGCATTTTCAATGATAAACTACGATATATTATAAGGTATTTTCAATGATACACTGCATATTACGCTATATTATAAGGTATTTTAAATGATATACTGCATATTACGTTATATTATAAGGTATTTTCAATGATACACTGCATATTACGTTATTATTATAAGGTATTTTCAATGATAAACTACGATATATTAGAAGGTATTTTCAGTGATACACTGCATATTTCGTTATATTATAAGGTATTTTCAATGGTACACTGTATATTACGTTATATTATAAGGTATTTTCAATGATAAACTACGATATATTAGAAGGTATTTTCAATGATATACTGTATATTACGTTATATTATAAGGTATTTTCAATGATACACTGCATATTACGTTATATTACAAGGTATTTTCAATGATACACGGCATATTACGTTATAATATAAGGTATTTTCAATGATACACTGCATATTACGTTATATTATATGGTATTTTCAATGATACACTGCATATTACGATATATTATAAGGTATTTTCAATGATACACTGCATATTACGTTATATTACAAGGTATTTTCAATGATACACTGCATATTACGTTATAATATAAGGTATTTTCAATGATACACTGCATATTACGTTATATTATATGGTATTTTCAATGATACACTGCATATTACGCTATATTATAAGGTATTTTAAATGATATACTGCATATTACGTAATATTATAAGGTATTTTCAATGGTACCTTGCATATTACGTTATATTATAAGGTATTTTCAATGATAAACTACTATATATTAGAAGGTATTTTCAGTGATACACTGCATATTTCGTTATATTATAAGGTATTTTCAATGGTACACTGTATATTACGTTATATTATAAGGTATTTTCAATGATAAACTACGATATATTAGAAGGTATTTTCAATGATATACTGCATATTACGTTATATTATAAGGTATTTTCAATGATACACTGCATATTACGTTATATTATATGGTATTTTCAATGATACACTGCATATTACGTTATACTATAAGGTATTTTCAATGATAAACTACGACATAATATAAGGTATGTTCAATGACACACTGCATATTTCGTTATATTATAAGGTATTTTCAATGATACACTACAAATTCCGTTATATTATAAGGTATTTTCAATGATACACTGCATATTACGTTATATTATAATGTATTTTCAATGATACACTGCATATTACGTTATATTATAAGGTATTTTCAATGATACTCTGCATATTCCGTTACATTATAAGGCATTTTCAATGATAAACTACGATATATTATAAGGTATTTTCAATGATACACTGCATATTACGCTATATTATAAGGTATTTTAAATGATATACTGCATATTACGTTATATTATAAGGTATTTTCAATGATACACTGCATATTACGTTATATTATAAGGTATTTTCAATGATAAACTACGATATATTAGAAGGTATTTTCAATGATATACTGCATATTACGTTATATTATAAGGTATTTTCAATGATACACTGCATATTACGTTATATTACAAGGTATTTTCAATGATACACTGCATATTACGTTATAATATAAGGTATTTTCAATGATACACTGCATATTACGTTATATTATATGGTATTTTCAATGATACACTGCATATTACGATATATTATAAGGTATTTTCAATGATACGCTGCATAGTACGTTATATTATAAGGTATTTTCAATGTTACACTGTATATTACGTTATGTTATAAGGTATTTTCAATGATACACTGTATATTACGTTATATTATAAGGTATTTTCAATGATAAACTACGATATATTAGAAGGTATTTTCAGTGATACGCTGCAATGTACGTTATATTATAAGGTATTTTCAATGATACACTGCATATTACGTTATATTATTAGGTATTTTCAATGATACACTGCATATTACGTTATATTATAAGGTATTTTCAATGATACACTACAAATTACGGAATATTATAAGGTATTTTCAATGATACATTGCATATTACGATATTATATAAGGTATTTTCAATGATACACTGCATATTACTTTATATTATAAGGTATTTTCAATTATACACTACAAATTCCGTTATATTATAAGGTATTTTCAATGATACACTGCATATTACGTTATATTATAATGTATTTTCAATGATACACTGCATATTACGTTATATTATAAGGTATTTTCATTGATACACTGCATAGTACGCTATATTATAAGGTATTTTCAATGATACACTACAAATTACGAAATATTATAAGGTATTTTCAATGATACACTGCATATTACGTTATATTATAAGGTATTTCCAATGATACTCTGCATATTCCGTTGTATTATAAGGTATTTTCATTGAAACACTCCATATTACGTTACATTATAAGGCATTTTCAATGATAAACTATGATATATTAAAAGGTATTTTCAATGAAACACTGCATATTACGTTATATTACAAGGTATTTTCAATGATACACTGCATATTACGTTATAATATAAGGCATTTTCAATGATACACTGCATATTACATTATATTATAAGATATTTTCAATGATACACTGCATATTACGTTATACTATAAGGTATTTTCAATGATAAACTACGACATAATATAAGGTATGTTCAATGACACACTGCATATTTCGTTATATTATAAGGTATTTTCAATGATACACTACAAATTACGAAATATTATATGGTATTTTCAATGATACACTGCATATTACGTTATATTATAAGGTATTTTCAATTATACACTGCATATTACGTTATATTACAAGGTATTTTCAATGATACACTGCATATTACGTTATAATATAAGGTATTTTCAATGATACACTGCATATTACGTTATATTATAAGGTATTTTCAATGATACACTGCATATTACTATATATTATAAGATATTTTCAATGATAGACTGCATATTACATTACATTATAATGTATTTTCTATGATACACTGCATATTACATTATATTATAAGGTATTTTCAATGATACACTGCATATTACTATATATTATAAGATATTTTCAATGATACGCTGCATAGTACGTTATATTATAAGGTATTTTCAATGTTACACTGTATATTACGTTATGTTATAAGGTATTTTCAATGATAAACTACTATATATTATAAGGTATTTTCAATGATACACTGCATATTACATTATATTATAAGATATTTTCAATGATACACTGCATATTACGTTATACTATAAGGTATTTTCAATGATAAACTACGACATAATATAAGGTATGTTCAATGACACACTGCATATTTCGTTATATTATAAGGTATTTTCAATGATACACTACAAATTACGAAATATTATAAGGTATTTTCAATGATACACTGCATATTACGTTATATTATAAGGTATTTTCAATTATACACTGCATATTACGTTATATTACAAGGTATTTTCAATGATACACGGCATATTACGTTATAATATAAGGTATTTTCAATGATACACTGCATATTACGTTATATTATATGGTATTTTCAATGATACACTGCATATTACGATATATTATAAGGTATTTTCAATGATACGCTGCATAGTACGTTATATTATAAGGTATTTTCAATGTTACACTGTATATTACGTTATGTTATAAGGTATTTTCAATGATAAACTACTATATATTATAAGGTATTTTCAATGATACACCGCATATTACGTTATATTATAAGGTATTTTCAATGATAAACTACTATATATTAGAAGGTATTTTCAGTGATACACTGCATATTTCGTTATATTATAAGGTATTTTCTATGGTACACTGTATATTACGTTATATTATAAGGTATTTTCAATGATAAACTACGATATATTAGAAGGTATTTTCAATGATATACTGCATATTACGTTATATTATAAGGTATTTTCAATGATACACTGCATATTACGTTATATTATATGGTATTTTCAATGATACACTGCATATTACGTTATACTATAAGGTATTTTCAATGATAAACTACGACATAATATAAGGTATGTTCAATGACACACTGCATATTTCGTTATATTATAAGGTATTTTCAATGATACACTACAAATTCCGTTATATTATAAGGTATTTTCAATGATACACTGCATATTACGTTATATTATAATGTATTTTCAATGATACACTGCATATTACGTTATATTATAAGGTATTTTCAATGATACTCTGCATATTCCGTTACATTATAAGGCATTTTCAATGATAAACTACGATATATTATAAGGTATTTTCAATGATACACTGCATATTACGTTATATTATAAGGTATTTTCAACGATATACTGCATATTACGTTATATTATAAGGTATTTTCAATGATACACTGCATATTACGTTATATTATAAGGTATTTTCAATGATAAACTACGATATATTAGAAGGTATTTTCAATGATATACTGCATATTACGTTATATTATAAGGTATTTTCAATGATACACTGCATATTACGCTATATTATAAGGTATTTTAAATGATATACTGCATATTACGTTATATTATAAGGTATTTTCAATGATACACTGCATATTACGTTATTATTATAAGGTATTTTCAATGATAAACTACGATATATTAGAAGGTATTTTCAGTGATACACTGCATATTTCGTTATATTATAAGGTATTTTCAATGCTACACTGTATATTACGTTATATTATAAGGTATTTTCAACGATAAACTACGATATATTAGAAGGTATTTTCAATGATACACTGCATATTACGTTATATTATAAGGTATTTTCAATGATACACTGCATATTACGTTATATTACAAGGTATTTTCAATGATACACTGCATATTACGTTATATTATATGGTATTTTCAATGATACACTGCATATTACGTTATACTATAAGGTATTTTCAATGATAAACTACGACATAATATAAGGTATGTTCAATGACACACTGCATATTTCGTTATATTATAAGGTATTTTCAATGATACACTACAAATTCCGTTATATTATAAGGTATTTTCAATGATACACTGCATATTACGTTATATTATAATGTATTTTCAATGATACACTGCATATTACGTTATATTATAAGGTATTTTCAATGATACTCTGCATATTCCGTTACATTATAAGGCATTTTCAATGATAAACTACGATATATTATAAGGTATTTTCAATGATACACTGCATATTACGCTATATTATAAGGTATTTTAAACGATATACTGCATATTACGTTATATTATAAGGTATTTTCAATGATACACTGCATATTACGTTATATTATAAGGTATTTTCAATGATAAACTACGATATATTAGAAGGTATTTTCAATGATATACTGCATATTACGTTATATTATAAGGTATTTTCAATGATACACTGCATATTACGCTATATTATAAGGTATTTTAAATGATATACTGCATATTACGTTATATTATAAGGTATTTTCAATGATACACTGCATATTACGTTATTATTATAAGGTATTTTCAATGATAAACTACGATATATTAGAAGGTATTTTCAGTGATACACTGCATATTTCGTTATATTATAAGGTATTTTCAATGCTACACTGTATATTACGTTATATTATAAGGTATTTTCAACGATAAACTACGATATATTAGAAGGTATTTTCAATGATACACTGCATATTACGTTATATTATAAGGTATTTTCAATGATACACTGCATATTACGTTATATTATAAGGTATTTTCAATGATACACTGCATATTACGTTATAATATAAGGTATTTTCAATGATACACTGCATATTACGTTATATTATATGGTATTTTCAATGATACACTGCATATTACGATATATTATAAGGTATTTTCAATGATACGCTGCATAGTACGTTATATTATAAGGTATTTTCAATGTTACACTGTATATTACGTTATGTTATAAGGTATTTCCAATGATAAACTACTATATATTATAAGGTATTTTCAATGATACACTGCATATTACGTTATATTATAAGGTATTTTCAATGATACACTGTATATTACGTTATATTATAAGGTATTTTCAACGATAAACTACGATATATTAGAAGGTATTTTCAATGATACACTGCATATTACGTTATATTATAAGGTATTTTCAATGATACACTGCATATTACGTTATATTACAAGGTATTTTCAATGATACACTGCATATTACGTTATAATATAAGGTATTTTCAATGATACACTGCATATTACGTTATATTATATGGTATTTTCAATGATACACTGCATATTACGATATATTATAAGGTATTTTCAATGATACGCTGCATAGTACGTTATATTATAAGGTATTTTCAATGTTACACTGTATATTACGTTATGTTATAAGGTATTTTCAATGATACACTGTATATTACGTTATATTATAAGGTATTTTCAATGATAAACTACGATATATTAGAAGGTATTTTCAGTGATACGCTGCAATGTACGTTATATTATAAGGTATTTTCAATGATACACTGCATATTACGTTATATTATTAGGTATTTTCAATGATACACTGCATATTACGTTATATTATAAGGTATTTTCAATGATACACTGTATATTACGTTATATTATAAGGTATTTTCAACGATAAACTACGATATATTAGAAGGTATTTTCAATGATACACTGCATATTACGTTATATTATAAGGTATTTTCAATGATACACTGCATATTACGTTATATTACAAGGTATTTTCAATGATACACTGCATATTACGTTATAATATAAGGTATTTTCAATGATACACTGCATATTACGTTATATTATATGGTATTTTCAATGATACACTGCATATTACGATATATTATAAGGTATTTTCAATGATACACTGCATATTACGTTATATTATTAGGTATTTTCAATGATACACTGCATATTACGTTATATTATAAGGTAGTTTCAATGATACACTACAAATTACGGAATATTATAAGGTATTTTCAATGATACATTGCATATTACGATATATTATAAGGTATTTTCAATGATACACTGCATATTACTTTATATTATAAGGTATTTTCAATGATACACTACAAATTCCGTTATATTATAAGGTATTTTCATTGATACACTGCATATTACGTTATATTATAATGTATTTTCAATGATACACTGCATATTACGTTATATTATAAGGTATTTTCATTGATACACTGCATAGTACGCTATATTATAAGGTATTTTCAATGATACACTACAAATTACGAAATATTATAAGGTATTTTCAATGATACACTGCATATTACGTTATATTATAAGGTATTTCCAATGATACTCTGCATATTCCGTTGTATTATAAGGTATTTTCATTGAAACACTCCATATTACGTTACATTATAAGGCATTTTCAATGATAAACTATGATATATTAAAAGGTATTTTCAATGAAACACTGCATATTACGTTATATTACAAGGTATTTTCAATGATACACTGCATATTACGTTATAATATAAGGCATTTTCAATGATACACTGCATATTACATTATATTATAAGATATTTTCAATGATACACTGCATATTACGTTATACTATAAGGTATTTTCAATGATAAACTACGACATAATATAAGGTATGTTCAATGACACACTGCATATTTCGTTATATTATAAGGTATTTTCAATGATACACTACAAATTACGAAATATTATAAGGTATTTTCAATGATACACTGCATATTACGTTATATTATAAGGTATTTTCAATTATACACTGCATATTACGTTATATTACAAGGTATTTTCAATGATACACGGCATATTACGTTATAATATAAGGTATTTTCAATGATACACTGCATATTACGTTATATTATATGGTATTTTCAATGATACACTGCATATTACGATATATTATAAGGTATTTTCAATGATACGCTGCATAGTACGTTATATTATAAGGTATTTTCAATGTTACACTGTATATTACGTTATGTTATAAGGTATTTTCAATGATAAACTACTATATATTATAAGGTATTTTCAATGATACACTGCATATTACGTTATATTATAAGGTATTTTCAATGATAAACTACTATATATTAGAAGGTATTTTCAGTGATACACTGCATATTTCGTTATATTATAAGGTATTTTCAATGGTACACTGTATATTACGTTATATTATAAGGTATTTTCAATGATAAACTACGATATATTAGAAGGTATTTTCAATGATATACTGCATATTACGTTATATTATAAGGTATTTTCAATGATACACTGCATATTACGTTATATTATAAGGTATTTTCAATGATACACTGCATATTACGTTATACTATAAGGTATTTTCAATGATAAACTACGACATAATATAAGGTATGTTCAATGACACACTGCATATTTCGTTATATTATAAGGTATTTTCAATGATACACTACAAATTCCGTTATATTATAAGGTATTTTCAATGATACACTGCATATTACGTTATATTATAATGTATTTTCAATGATACACTGCATATTACGTTATATTATAAGGTATTTTCAATGATACTCTGCATATTCCGTTACATTATAAGGCATTTTCAATGATAAACTACGATATATTATAAGGTATTTTCAATGATACACTGCATATTACGCTATATTATAAGGTATTTTAAACGATATACTGCATATTACGTTATATTATGAGGTATTTTCAATGATACACTGCATATTACGTTATATTATAAGGTATTTTCAATGATAAACTACGATATATTAGAAGGTATTTTCAATGATATACTGCATATTACGTTATATTATAAGGTATTTTCAATGATACACTGCATATTACGCTATATTATAAGGTATTTTAAATGATATACTGCATATTACGTTATATTATAAGGTATTTTCAATGATACACTGCATATTACGTTATTATTATAAGGTATTTTCAATGATAAACTACGATATATTAGAAGGTATTTTCAGTGATACACTGCATATTTCGTTATATTATAAGGTATTTTCAATGCTACACTGTATATTACGTTATATTATAAGGTATTTTCAACGATAAACTACGATATATTAGAAGGTATTTTCAATGATACACTGCATATTACGTTATATTATAAGGTATTTTCAATGATACACTGCATATTACGTTATATTACAAGGTATTTTCAATGATACACTGCATATTACGTTATAATATAAGGTATTTTCAATGATACACTGCATATTACGTTATATTATATGGTATTTTCAATGATACACTGCATATTACGATATATTATAAGGTATTTTCAATGATACGCTGCATAGTACGTTATATTATAAGGTATTTTCAATGTTACACTGTATATTACGTTATGTTATAAGGTATTTCCAATGATAAACTACTATATATTATAAGGTATTTTCAATGATACACTGCATATTACGTTATATTATAAGGTATTTTCAATGATACACTGTATATTACGTTATATTATAAGGTATTTTCAACGATAAACTACGATATATTAGAAGGTATTTTCAATGATACACTGCATATTACGTTATATTATAAGGTATTTTCAATGATACACTGCATATTACGTTATATTACAAGGTAATTTCAATGATACACTGCATATTACGTTATATTATAAGGTATTTTCAATGATACACTGCATATTACGTTATATTATATGGTATTTTCAATGATACACTGCATATTACGATATATTATAAGGTATTTTCAATGATACGCTGCATAGTACGTTATATTATAAGGTATTTTCAATGTTACACTGTATATTACGTTATGTTATAAGGTATTTTCAATGATACACTGTATATTACGTTATATTATAAGGTATTTTCAATGATAAACTACGATATATTAGAAGGTATTTTCAGTGATACGCTGCATAGTACGTTATATTATAAGGTATTTTCAATGTTACACTGTATATTACGTTATGTTATAAGGTATTTTCAATGATAAACTACTATATATTATAAGGTATTTTCAATGATACACTGCATATTACGTTATATTATAAGGTATTTTCATTGATACACTGCATAGTACGCTATATTATAAGGTATTTTCAATGATACACTACAAATTACGAAATATTATAAGGTATTTTCAATGATACACTGCATATTACGTTATATTATAAGGTATTTTCAATGATACTCTGCATATTCCGTTGTATTATAAGGTATTTTCATTGAAACACTCCATATTACGTTACATTATAAGGCATTTTCAATGATAAACTACGATATATTAAAAGGTATTTTCAATGATACACTGCATATTACGTTATATTACAAGGTATTTTCAATGATACACTGCATATTACGTTATAATATAAGGCATTTTCAATGATACACTGCATATTACATTATATTATAAGATATTTTCAATGATACACTGCATATTACGTTATACTATAAGGTATTTTCAATGATAAACTACGACATAATATAAGGTATGTTCAATGACACACTGCATATTTCGTTATATTATAAGGTATTTTCAATGATACACTGCATATTACGTTATTATTATAAGGTATTTTCAATGATAAACTACGATATATTAGAAGGTATTTTCAGTGATACACTGCATATTTCGTTATATTATAAGGTATTTTCAATGCTACACTGTATATTACGTTATATTATAAGGTATTTTCAACGATAAACTACGATATATTATAAGGTATTTTCAATGATACACTGCATATTACGCTATATTATAAGGTATTTTAAATGATATACTGCATATTACGTTATATTATAAGGTATTTTCAATGATACACTGCATATTACGTTATTATTATAAGGTATTTTCAATGATAAACTACGATATATTAGAAGGTATTTTCAGTGATACACTGCATATTTCGTTATATTATAAGGTATTTTCAATGATACACTGCATATTACGATATATTATAAGGTATTTTCAATGATACGATGCATAGTACGTTATATTATAAGGAATTTTCAATGTTACACTGTATATTACGTTATGTTATAAGGTATTTTCAATGATAAACTACTATATATTATAAGGTATTTTCAATGATACACTGCATATTACGTTATATTATAAGGTATTTTCAATGATACACTGTATATTACGTTATATTATAAGGTATTTTCAACGATAAACTACGATATATTAGAAGGTATTTTCAATGATACACTGCATATTACGTTATATTATAAGGTATTTTCAATGATACACTGCATATTACGTTATATTACAAGGTATTTTCAATGATACACTGCATATTACGTTATAATATAAGGTATTTTCAATGATACACTGCATATTACGTTATATTATATGGTATTTTCAATGATACACTGCATATTACGCTATATTATAAGGTATTTTAAATGATATACTGCATATTACGTTATATTATAAGGTATTTTCAATGATAAACTACGATATATTAGAAGGTATTTTCAGTGATACGCTGCATAGTACGTTATATTATAAGGTATTTTCAATGTTACACTGTATATTACGTTATGTTATAAGGTATTTTCAATGATAAACTACTATATATTATAAGGTATTTTCAATGATACACTGCATATTACGTTATATTATAAGGTATTTTCATTGATACACTGCATAGTACGCTATATTATAAGGTATTTTCAATGATACACTACAAATTACGAAATATTATAAGGTATTTTCAATGATACACTGCATATTACGTTATATTATAAGGTATTTTCAATGATACTCTGCATATTCCGTTGTATTATAAGGTATTTTCATTGAAACACTCCATATTACGTTACATTATAAGGCATTTTCAATGATAAACTACGATATATTAAAAGGTATTTTCAATGATACACTGCATATTACGTTATATTACAAGGTATTTTCAATGATACACTGCATATTACGTTATATTATAAGGCATTTTCAATGATACACTGCATATTACATTATATTATAAGATATTTTCAATGATACACTGCATATTACGTTATACTATAAGGTATTTTCAATGATAAACTACGACATAATATAAGGTATGTTCAATGACACACTGCATATTTCGTTATATTATAAGGTATTTTCAATGATACACTACAAATTACGAAATATTATAAGGTATTTTCAATGATACACTGCATATTACGTTATATTATATGGTATTTTCAATGATACACTGCATATTACGATATATTATAAGGTATTTTCAATGATACGCTGCATAGTACGTTATATTATAAGGTATTTTCAATGTTACACTGTATATTACGTTATGTTATAAGGTATTTTCAATGATACACTGTATATTACGTTATATTATAAGGTATTTTCAATGATAAACTACGATATATTAGAAGGTATTTTCAGTGATACGCTGCATAGTACGTTATATTATAAGGTATTTTCAATGTTACACTGTATATTACGTTATGTTATAAGGTATTTTCAATGATAAACTACTATATATTATAAGGTATTTTCAATGATACACTGCATATTACGTTATATTATAAGGTATTTTCATTGATACACTGCATAGTACGCTATATTATAAGGTATTTTCAATGATACACTACAAATTACGAAATATTATAAGGTATTTTCAATGATACACTGCATATTACGTTATATTATAAGGTATTTTCAATGATACTCTGCATATTCCGTTGTATTATAAGGTATTTTCATTGAAACACTCCATATTACGTTACATTATAAGGCATTTTCAATGATAAACTACGATATATTAAAAGGTATTTTCAATGATACACTGCATATTACGTTATATTACAAGGTATTTTCAATGATACACTGCATATTACGTTATAATATAAGGCATTTTCAATGATACACTGCATATTACATTATATTATAAGATATTTTCAATGATACACTGCATATTACGTTATACTATAAGGTATTTTCAATGATAAACTACGACATAATATAAGGTATGTTCAATGACACACTGCATATTTCGTTATATTATAAGGTATTTTCAATGATACACTACAAATTACGGAATATTATAAGGTATTTTCAATGATACACTGCATATTACGTTATATTATATGGTATTTTCAATGATACACTGCATATTACGATATATTATAAGGTATTTTCAATGATACGCTGCATAGTACGTTATATTATAAGGTATTTTCAATGTTACACTGTATATTACGTTATGTTATAAGGTATTTTCAATGATAAACTACTATATATTATAAGGTATTTTCAATGATACACTGCATATTACGTTATATTATAAGGTATTTTCAATGATACACTGTATATTACGTTATATTATAAGGTATTTTCAATGATAAACTACGATATATTAGAAGGTATTTTCAGTGATACGCTGCAATGTACGTTGTATTATAAGGTATTTTCAATGATACACTGCATATTACGTTATATTATTAGGTATTTTCAATGATACACTGCATATTACGTTATATTATTAGGTATTTTCAATGATACACTACAAATTACGGAATATTATAAGGTATTTTCAATGATACATTGCATATTACGATATATTATAAGGTATTTTCAATGATACACTGCATATTACGTTATATTATAAGGCATTTTCAATGATACACTACAAATTCCGTTATATTATAAGGTATTTTCATTGATACACTGCATATTACGTTATATTATAAGGTATTTTCAGTGATACACTGCATATTACGTTATATTATAAGGCATTTTCAATGATACACTGCATAGTACGCTATATTATAAGGTATTTTCAATGATACACTACAAATTACGAAATATTATAAGGTATTTTCAATGATACACTGCATATTACGGTATATTATAAGGTATTTTCAATGATACTCTGCATATTCCGTTATATTATAAGGTATTTTCATTGAAACACTCCGTATTACGTTACATTATAAGGCATTTTCAATGATAAACTACGATATATTAAAAGGTATTTTCAATGATACACTGCATATTACGTTATATTACAAGGTATTTTCAATGATACACTGCATATTACGTTATTATTATAAGGTATTTTCAATGATAAACTACGATATATTAGAAGGTATTTTCAGTGATACACTGCATATTTCGTTATATTATAAGGTATTTTCAATGCTACACTGTATATTACGTTATATTATAAGGTATTTTCAACGATAAACTACGATATATTAGAAGGTATTTTCAATGATACACTGCATATTACGTTATATTATAAGGTATTTTCAATGATACACTGCATATTACGTTATATTACAAGGTATTTTCAATGATACACTGCATATTACGTTATAATATAAGGTATTTTCAATGATACACTGCATATTACGTTATATTATATGGTATTTTCAATGATACACTGCATATTCCGATATATTATAAGGTATTTTCAATGATAAACTACTATATATTATAAGGTATTTTCAATGATACACTGCATATTACGTTATATTATAAGGTATTTTCAATGATACACTGTATATTACGTTATGTTATAAGGTATTTTCAATGATACACTGTATATTACGTTATATTATAAGGTATTTTCAATGATACACTACAAATTACGGAATATTATAAGGTATTTTCAATGATACATTGCATATTACGATATATTATAAGGTATTTTCAATGATACACTGCATATTACGTTATATTATAAGGTATTTTCAATGATACTCTGCATATTCCGTTACATTATAAGGCATTTTCAATGATAAACTACGATATATTATAAGGTATTTTCAATGATACACTGCATATTACGCTATATTATAAGGTATTTTAAACGATATACTGCATATTACGTTATATTATAAGGTATTTTCAATGATACACTGCATATTACGTTATATTATAAGGTATTTTCAGTGATAAACTACGATATATTAGAAGGTATTTTCAATGATATACTGCATATTACGTTATATTATAAGGTATTTTCAATGATACACTGCATATTACGCTATATTATAAGGTATTTTAAATGATATACTGCATATTACGTTATATTATAAGGTATTTTCAATGATACACTGCATATTACGTTATTATTATAAGGTATTTTCAATGATAAACTACGATATATTAGAAGGTATTTTCAGTGATACACTGCATATTTCGTTATATTATAAGGTATTTTCAATGCTACACTGTATATTACGTTATATTATAAGGTATTTTCAACGATAAACTACGATATATTAGAAGGTATTTTCAATGATACACTGCATATTACGTTATATTATAAGGTATTTTCAATGATACACTGCATATTACGTTATATTACAAGGTATTTTCAATGATACACTGCATATTACGTTATAATATAAGGTATTTTCAATGATACACTGCATATTACGTTATATTATATGGTATTTTCAATGATACACTGCATATTACGATATATTATAAGGTATTTTCAACGATACGCTGCATAGTACGTTATATTATAAGGTATTTTCAATGTTACACTGTATATTACGTTATGTTATAAGGTATTTCCAATGATAAACTACTATATATTATAAGGTATTTTCAATGATACACTGCATATTACGTTATATTATAAGGTATTTTCAATGATACACTGCATATTACGTTATATTATAAGGTATTTTCAATGATAAACTACTATATATTAGAAGGTATTTTCAATGATACACTGCATATTACGTTATATTATAAGGTATTTTCAATGATACACTGCATATTACGTTATATTACAAGGTAATTTCAATGATACACTGCATATTACGTTATAATATAAGGTATTTTCAATGATACACTGCATATTACGTTATATTATATGGTATTTTCAATGATACACTGCATATTCCGATATATTATAAGGTATTTTCAATGATACGCTGCATAGTATGTTATATTATAAGGTATTTTCAATGTTACACTGTATATTACGTTATGTTATAAGGTATTTTCAATGATAAACTACTATATATTATAAGGTATTTTCAATGATACACTGCATATTACGTTATATTATAAGGTATTTTCAATGATACACTGTATATTACGTTATGTTATAAGGTATTTTCAATGATACACTGTATATTACGTTATATTATAAGGTATTTTCAATGATACACTACAAATTACGGAATATTATAAGGTATTTTCAATGATACATTGCATATTACGATATATTATAAGGTATTTTCAATGATACACTGCATATTACGTTATATTATAAGGTATTTTCAATGATACTCTGCATATTCCGTTACATTATAAGGCATTTTCAATGATAAACTACGATATATTATAAGGTATTTTCAATGATACACTGCATATTACGCTATATTATAAGGTATTTTAAACGATATACTGCATATTACGTTATATTATAAGGTATTTTCAATGATACACTGCATATTACGTTATATTATAAGGTATTTTCAATGATAAACTACGATATATTAGAAGGTATTTTCAATGATATACTGCATATTACGTTATATTATAAGGTATTTTCAATGATACACTGCATATTACGCTATATTATAAGGTATTTTAAATGATATACTGCATATTACGTTATATTATAAGGTATTTTCAATGATACACTGCATATTACGTTATTATTATAAGGTATTTTCAATGATAAACTACGATATATTAGAAGGTATTTTCAGTGATACACTGCATATTTCGTTATATTATAAGGTATTTTCAATGCTACACTGTATATTACGTTATATTATAAGGTATTTTCAATGATAAACTACGATATATTAGAAGGTATTTTCAATGATACACTGCATATTACGTTATATTATAAGGTATTTTCAATGATACACTGCATATTACGTTATATTACAAGGTATTTTCAATGATACACTGCATATTACGTTATAATATAAGGTATTTTCAATGATACACTGCATATTACGTTATATTATATGGTATTTTCAATGATACACTGCATATTACGATATATTATAAGGTATTTTCAACGATACGCTGCATAGTACGTTATATTATAAGGTATTTTCAATGTTACACTGTATATTACGTTATGTTATAAGGTATTTCCAATGATAAACTACTATATATTATAAGGTATTTTCAATGATACACTGCATATTACGTTATATTATAAGGTATTTTCAATGATACACTGTATATTACGTTATATTATAAGGTATTTTCAACGATAAACTACGATATATTAGAAGGTATTTTCAATGATACACTGCATATTACGTTATATTATAAGGTATTTTCAATGATACACTGCATATTACGTTATATTACAAGGTAATTTCAATGATACACTGCATATTACGTTATAATATAAGGTATTTTCAATGATACACTGCATATTACGTTATATTATATGGTATTTTCAATGATACACTGCATATTACGATATATTATAAGGTATTTTCAATGATACGCTGCATAGTACGTTATATTATAAGGTATTTTCAATGTTACACTGTATATTACGTTATGTTATAAGGTATTTTCAATGATACACTGTATATTACGTTATATTATAAGGTATTTTCAATGATAAACTACGATATATTAGAAGGTATTTTCAGTGATACGCTGCAATGTACGTTATATTATAAGGTATTTTCAATGATACACTGCATATTACGTTATATTATTAGGTATTTTCAATGATACACTGCATATTACGTTATATTATAAGGTATTTTCAATGATACACTACAAATTACGGAATATTATAAGGTATTTTCAATGATACATTGCATATTACGATATATTATAAGGTATTTTCAATGATACACTGCATATTACGTTATATTATAAGGTATTTTCAATGATACACTACAAATTCCGTTATATTATAAGGTATTTTCATTGATACACTGCATATTACGTTATATTATAATGTATTTTCAATGATACACTGCATATTACGTTATATTATAAGGTATTTTCATTGATACACTGCATAGTACGCTATATTATAAGGTATTTTCAATGATACACTACAAATTACGAAATATTATAAGGTATTTTCAATGATACACTGCATATTACGTTATATTATAAGGTATTTTCAATGATACTCTGCATATTCCGTTGTATTATAAGGTATTTTCATTGAAACACTCCATATTACGTTACATTATAAGGCATTTTCAATGATAAACTACGATATATTAAAAGGTATTTTCAATGATACACTGCATATTACGTTATATTACAAGGTATTTTCAATGATACACTGCATATTACGTTATAATATAAGGCATTTTCAATGATACACTGCATATTACATTATATTATAAGATATTTTCAATGATACACTGCATATTACGTTATACTATAAGGTATTTTCAATGATAAACTACGACATAATATAAGGTATGTTCAATGACACACTGCATATTTCGTTATATTATAAGGTATTTTCAATGATACACTACAAATTACGAAATATTATAAGGTATTTTCAATGATACACTGCATATTACGTTATATTATATGGTATTTTCAATGATACACTGCATATTACGATATATTATAAGGTATTTTCAATGATACGCTGCATAGTACGTTATATTATAAGGTATTTTCAATGTTACACTGTATATTACGTTATGTTATAAGGTATTTTCAATGATAAACTACTATATATTATAAGGTATTTTCAATGATACACTGCATATTACGTTATATTATAAGGTATTTTCAATGATACACTGTATATTACGTTATATTATAAGGTATTTTCAATGATAAACTACGATATATTAGAAGGTATTTTCAGTGATACGCTGCAATGTACGTTGTATTATAAGGTATTTTCAATGATACACTGCATATTACGTTATATTATTAGGTATTTTCAATGATACACTGCATATTACGTTATATTATAAGGTATTTTCAATGATACACTACAAATTACGGAATATTATAAGGTATTTTCAATGATACATTGCATATTACGATATATTATAAGGTATTTTCAATGATACACTGCATATTACGTTATATTATAAGGTATTTTCAATGATACACTACAAATTCCGTTATATTATAAGGTATTTTCATTGATACACTGCATATTACGTTATATTATAATGTATTTTCAATGATACACTGCATATTACGTTATATTATAAGGTATTTTCATTGATACACTGCATAGTACGCTATATTATAAGGTATTTTCAATGATACACTACAAATTACGAAATATTATAAGGTATTTTCAATGATACACTGCATATTACGGTATATTATAAGGTATTTTCAATGATACTCTGCATATTCCGTTGTATTATAAGGTATTTTCATTGAAACACTCCGTATTACGTTACATTATAAGGCATTTTCAATGATAAACTACGATATATTAAAAGGTATTTTCAATGATACACTGCATATTACGTTATATTACAAGGTATTTTCAATGATACACTGCATATTACGTTATTATTATAAGGTATTTTCAATGATAAACTACGATATATTAGAAGGTATTTTCAGTGATACACTGCATATTTCGTTATATTATAAGGTATTTTCAATTCTACACTGTATATTACGTTATATTATAAGGTATTTTCAACGATAAACTACGATATATTAGAAGGTATTTTCAATGATACACTGCATATTACGTTATATTATAAGGTATTTTCAATGATACACTGCATATTACGTTATATTACAAGGTATTTTCAATGATACTCTGCATATTCCGTTGTATTATAAGGTATTTTCATTGAAACACTCCGTATTACGTTACATTATAAGGCATTTTCAATGATAAACTACTATATATTATAAGGTATTTTCAATGATACACTGCATATTACGTTATATTATAAGGTATTTTCAATGATACACTGTATATTACGTTATGTTATAAGGTATTTTCAATGATACACTGTATATTACGTTATATTATAAGGTATTTTCAATGATACACTACAAATTACGGAATATTATAAGGTATTTTCAATGATACATTGCATATTACGATATATTATAAGGTATTTTCAATGATACACTGCATATTACGTTATATTATAAGGTATTTTCAATGATACACTACAAATTCCGTTATATTATAAGGTATTTTCATTGATACACTGCATATTACGTTATATTATAATGTATTTTCAATGATACACTGCATATTACGTTATATTATAAGGTATTTTCATTGATACACTGCATAGTACGCTATATTATAAGGTATTTTCAATGATACACTACAAATTACGAAATATTATAAGGTATTTTCAATGATACACTGCATATTACGTTATATTATAAGGTATTTTCAATGATACTCTGCATATTCCGTTGTATTATAAGGTATTTTCATTGAAACACTCCATATTACGTTACATTATAAGGCATTTTCAATGATAAACTACGATATATTAAAAGGTATTTTCAATGATACACTGCATATTACGTTATATTACAAGGTATTTTCAATGATACACTGCATATTACGTTATAATATAAGGCATTTTCAATGATACACTGCATATTACATTATATTATAAGATATTTTCAATGATACACTGCATATTACGTTATACTATAAGGTATTTTCAATGATAAACTACGACATAATATAAGGTATGTTCAATGACACACTGCATATTTCGTTATATTATAAGGTATTTTCAATGATACACTACAAATTACGAAATATTATAAGGTATTTTCAATGATACACTGCATATTACGTTATATTATATGGTATTTTCAATGATACACTGCATATTACGATATATTATAAGGTATTTTCAATGATACGCTGCATAGTACGTTATATTATAAGGTATTTTCAATGATACACTGTATATTACGTTATGTTATAAGGTATTTTCAATGATAAACTACGATATATTAGAAGGTATTTTCAGTGATACGCTGCAATGTACGTTGTATTATAAGGTATTTTCAATGATACACTGCATATTACGTTATATTATTAGGTATTTTCAATGATACACTGCATATTACGTTATATTATAAGGTATTTTCAATGATACACTACAAATTACGGAATATTATAAGGTATTTTCAATGATACATTGCATATTACGATATATTATAAGGTATTTTCAATGATACACTGCATATTACGTTATATTATAAGGTATTTTCAATGATACACTACAAATTCCGTTATATTATAAGGTATTTTCATTGATACACTGCATATTACGTTATATTATAATGTATTTTCAATGATACACTGCATATTACGTTATATTATAAGGTATTTTCATTGATACACTGCATAGTACGCTATATTATAAGGTATTTTCAATGATACACTACAAATTACGAAATATTATAAGGTATTTTCAATGATACACTGCATATTACGGTATATTATAAGGTATTTTCAATGATACTCTGCATATTCCGTTGTATTATAAGGTATTTTCATTGAAACACTCCGTATTACGTTACATTATAAGGCATTTTCAATGATAAACTACGATATATTAAAAGGTATTTTCAATGATACACTGCATATTACGTTATATTACAAGGTATTTTCAATGATACACTGCATATTACGTTATTATTATAAGGTATTTTCAATGATAAACTACGATATATTAGAAGGTATTTTCAGTGATACACTGCATATTTCGTTATATTATAAGGTATTTTCAATGCTACACTGTATATTACGTTATATTATAAGGTATTTTCAACGATAAACTACGATATATTAGAAGGTATTTTCAATGATACACTGCATATTACGTTATATTATAAGGTATTTTCAATGATACACTGCATATTACGTTATATTACAAGGTATTTTCAATGATACACTGCATATTACGTTATAATATAAGGTATTTTCAATGATACACTGCATATTACGTTATATTATATGGTATTTTCAATGATACACTGCATATTCCGATATATTATAAGGTATTTTCAATGATACGCTGCATAGTATGTTATATTATAAGGTATTTTCAATGTTACACTGTATATTACGTTATGTTATAAGGTATTTTCAATGATAAACTACTATATATTATAAGGTATTTTCAATGATACACTGCATATTACGTTATATTATAAGGTATTTTCAATGATACACTGTATATTACGTTATGTTATAAGGTATTTTCAATGATACACTGTATATTACGTTATATTATAATGTATTTTCAATGATAAACTACGATATATTATAAGGTATTTTCAATGATACGCTGCATAGTACGTTATATTATAAGGTATTTTCAATGTTACACTGTATATTACGTTATGTTATAAGGTATTTTCAATGATAAACTACTATATATTATAAGGTATTTTCAATGATACACTGCATATTACGTTATATTATAAGGTATTTTCAATGATACACTGTATATTACGTTATATTATAAGGTATTTTCAATGATAAACTACGATATATTAGAAGGTATTTTCAGTGATACGCTGCAATGTACGTTGTATTATAAGGTATTTTCAATGATACACTGCATATTACGTTATATTATTAGGTATTTTCAATGATACACTGCATATTACGTTATATTATAAGGTATTTTCAATGATACACTACAAATTACGGAATATTATAAGGTATTTTCAATGATACATTGCATATTACGATATATTATAAGGTATTTTCAATGATACACTGCATATTACGTTATATTATAAGGTATTTTCAATGATACACTACAAATTCCGTTATATTATAAGGTATTTTCATTGATACACTGCATAATACGTTATATTATAATGTATTTTCAATGATACACTGCATATTACGTTATATTATAAGGTATTTTCATTGATACACTGCATAGTACGCTATATTATAAGGTATTTTCAATGATACACTACAAATTACGAAATATTATAAGGTATTTTCAATGATACACTGCATATTACGGTATATTATAAGGTATTTTCAATGATACTCTGCATATTCCGTTGTATTATAAGGTATTTTCATTGAAACACTCCGTATTACGTTACATTATAAGGCATTTTCAATGATAAACTACGATATATTAAAAGGTATTTTCAATGATACACTGCATATTACGTTATATTACAAGGTATTTTCAATGATACACTGCATATTACGTTATAATATAAGGCATTTTCAATGATACACTGCATATTACATTATATTATAAGATATTTTCAATGATACACTGCATATTACGTTATAATATAAGGTATTTTCAATGATACACTGCATATTACGTTATATTATATGGTATTTTCAATGATACACTGCATATTACGATATATTATAAGGTATTTTCAATGATACGCTGCATAGTACGTTTTGTTATAAGGTATTTTCAATGATAAACTACTATATATTATAAGGTATTTTCAATGATACACTGCATATTACGTTATATTATAAGGTATTTTCAATGATACACTGTATATTACGTTATATTATAAGGTATTTTCAATGATAAACTACGATATATTAGAAGGTATTTTCAGTGACACGCTGCAATGTACGTTATATTATAAGGTATTTTCAATGATACACTGCATATTACGTTATATTATTAGGTATTTTCAATGATACACTGCATATTACGTTATATTATAAGGTATTTTCAATGATACACTGCATAGTACGTTATATTATAAGGTATATTCAATGATACACTGCATATTACGCTATATTATAAGGTATTTTCAATGATATACTGCATATTACGTTATATTATAAGGTATTTTCAATGATAAACTACGATATATTATAAGGTATTTACAATGATACACTGCATATTACGCTATATTATAACGTATTTTCAATGATACACTGCATATTACGTTATAATATAAGGTATTTTCAATGATACACTGCATATTACGTTATATTATAAGGTATTTTCAATGATACACTGCATATTACGCTATATTATAAGGTATTTTCAATGATACACTGCATATTACGTTATATTATAAGGTATTTTCAATGATACACTGCATAGTACGCTATATTATAAGGTATTTTCAATGATACACTACAAATTACGATATATTGTAAGGTATTATCAATGATACACTGCATATTACGTTATACTATAAGGTATTTTCAATGATAAACTACGACATAATATAAGGTATGTTCAATGACACACTGCATATTACGTTATATTATAAGGTATTTTCAATGATACACTGCATATTACGTTATATTACAAGGTATTTTCAATGATACACTGCATATTACGTTATACTATAAGGTATTTTCAATGATAAACTACGACATAATATAAGGTATGTTCAATGACACACTGCATATTACGTTATATTACAAGGTATTTTCAATGATACACTGCATATTACGTTATAATATAAGGTATTTTCAATGATACACTGCATATTACGTTATATTATATGGTATTTTCAATGATACACTGCATATTACGATATATTATAAGGTATTTTCAATGATACGCTGCATAGTACGTTATATTATAAGGTATTTTCAATGTTACACTGTATATTACGTTATGTTATAAGGTATTTTCAATGATAAACTACTATATATTATAAGGTATTTTCAATGATACACTGCATATTACGTTATATTATTAGGTATTTTCAATGATACACTGCATATTACGTTGTATTATTAGGTATTTTCAATGATACACTGCATATGACGTTATATTATAAGGTATTTTCAATGATACACTGCATATTACGCTATATTATAAGGTATTTTCAATGATATACTACAAATTACGAAATATTATAAGGTATTTTCAATGATACATTGCATATTACGATATATTATAAGGTATTTTCAATGATACACTGCATATTACGTTATATTATAAGGTATTTTCAATGATACACTACAAATTCCGTTATATTATAAGGTATTTTCAATGATACACTGCATATTACGTTATATCATAATGTATTTTCAATGATACACTGCATATTACGTTATATTATAAGGTATTTTCAATGATACACTATAAATTCCGATATATTATAAGGCATTTTTAATGATACAATGCATATTACGCTATATTATAAGGTATTTTCAATGATACACTGCATATTACGTTATATTATAAGGTATTTTCTATGATACTCTGCATATTCCGTTATATTATAAGGTATTTTCATTGAAACACTCCATATTACGTTACATTATAAGGCATTTTCAATGATAAACTACGATATATTAAAAGGTATTTTCAATAATACACTGCATATTACGTTATATTACAAGGTATTTTCAATGATACACTGCATATTACGTTATATTATATGGTATTTTCAATGATACACTGCATATTACGATATATTATAAGGTATTTTCAATGATACGCTGCATAGTACGTTATATTATAAGGTATTTTCAATGTTACACTGTATATTACGTTATGTTATAAGGTATTTTCAATGATAAACTACTATATATTATAAGGTATTTTCAATGATACACTGCATATTACGTTATATTATTAGGTATTTTCAATGATACACTCCATATTACGTTGTATTATTAGGTATTTTCAATGATACACTGCATATGACGTTATATTATAAGGTATTTTCAACGATACACTGCATATTACGCTATATTATAAGGTATTTTCAATGATATACTACAAATTACGAAATATTATAAGGTATTTTCAATGATACATTGCATATTACGATATATTATAAGGTATTTTCAATGATACACTGCATATTACGTTATATTATAAGGTATTTTCAATGATACACTGCATATTACGTTATATTATAATGTATTTTCAATGATACACTGCATATTACGTTATATTATAAGGTATTTTCATTGATACACTGCATAGTACGCTATATTATAAGGTATTTTCAATGATACACTACAAATTACGAAATATTATAAGGTATTTTCAATGATACACTGCATATTACGATATATTATAAGGTATTTTCAATGATACTCTGCATATTCCGTTGTATTATAAGGTATTTTCATTGAAACACTCCATATTACGTTACATTATAAGGCATTTTCAATGATAAACTACGATATATTAAAAGGTATTTTCAATGATACACTGCATATTACGTTATATTACAAGGTATTTTCAATGATACACTACAAATTACGATATATTATAAGGTATTTTCAATGATAAACTACGATATATTAGAAGGTATTTTCAGTGATATGCTGCAATGTACGTTATATTATAAGGTATTTTCAATGATACACTGCATATTACGTTATATTACATGGTATTTTCTATGATACACTGCATATTACGTTATATTATAAGGTATATTCAATGATACACTGCATATTACGTTATATTACAAGGTATTTTCAATGATACACTGCATATTACGTTATAATATAAGGTATTTTCAATGATACACTTCATATTACGTTATATTATAAGGTATTTTCAATGATACACTGCATATTACGCTATATTATAAGGTATTTTCAATGATACACTGCATATTACGTTATATTACAAGGTATTTTCAATGATACACTGCATATTACGTTATAATATAAGGTATTTTCAATGATACACTGCATATTACGTTATATTATATGGTATTTTCAATGATACACTGCATATTACGATATATTATAAGGTATTTTCAATGATACGCTGCATAGTACGTTATATTATAAGGTATTTTCAATGTTACACTGTATATTACGTTATGTTATAAGGTATTTTCAATGATAAACTACTATATATTATAAGGTATTTTCAATGATACACTGCATATTACGTTATATTATAAGGTATTTTCAATGATAAACTACGATATATTATAAGGTATTTACAATGATGTACTGCATATTACGCTATATTATAACGTATTTTCAATGATACACTGCATATTACGTTATAATATAAGGTATTTTCAATGATACACTGCATATTACGTTATATTATAAGGTATTTTCAATGATACACTGCATATTACGCTATATTATAAGGTATTTACAATGATACACTGCATATTACGTTATATTATAAGGTATTTTCAATGATACACTGCATAGTACGGTATATTATAAGGTATTTTCAATGATACACTACAAATTACGATATATTGTAAGGTATTATCAATGATACACTGCATATTACGTTATACTATAAGGTATTTTCAATGATAAACTACGACATAATATAAGGTATGTTCAATGACACACTGCATATTACGTTATATTATAAGGTATTTTCAATGATACACTGCATATTACGTTATATTACAAGGTATTTTCAATGATACACTGCATATTACGTTATAATATAAGGTATTTTCAATGATACACTGCATATTACGTTATATTATATGGTATTTTCAATGATACACTGCATATTACGATATATTATAAGGTATTTTCAATGATACGCTGCATAGTACGTTATATTATAAGGTATTTTCAATGTTACACTGTATATTACGTTATGTTATAAGGTATTTTCAATGATACACTGTATATTACGTTATATTATAAGGTATTTTCAATGATACACTGCATATTACGTTATATTATAAGGTATTTTCAATGATACACTGCATAGTACGCAATATTATAAGGTATTTTCAATGATACACTACAAATTACGATATATTATAAGGTATTATCAATGATACACTGCATATTACGTTATACTATAAGGTATTTTCAATGATAAACTACGACATAATATAAGGTATGTTCAATGACACACTGCATATTACGTTATATTATAAGGTATTTTCAATGATACACTGCATATTACGTTATATTACAAGGTATTTTCAATGATACACTGCATATTACGTTATAATATAAGGTATTTTCAATGATACACTGCATATTACGTTATATTATATGGTATTTTCAATGATACACTGCATATTACGATATATTATAAGGTATTTTCAATGATACGCTGCATAGTACGTTATATTATAAGGTATTTTCAATGTTACACTGTATATTACGTTATGTTATAAGGTATTTTCAATGATAAACTACTATATATTATAAGGTATTTTCAATGATACACTGCATATTACGTTATATTATAAGGTATTTTCAATGATACACTGTATATAACGTTATATTATAAGGAATTTTCAATGATAAACTACGATATATTAGAAGGTATTTTCAGTGATACGCTGCAATGTACGTTATATTATAAGGTATTTTCAATGATATACTGCATATTACGTTATATTATAAGGTATTTTCAATGATAAACTACGATATATTATAAGGTATTTACAATGATATACTGCATATTACGCTATATTATAACGTATTTTCAATGATACACTGCATATTACGTTATAATATAAGGTATTTTCAATGATACACTGCATATTACGTTATATTATAAGGTATTTTCAATGATACACTGCATATTACGCTATATTATAAGGTATTTACAATGATACACTGCATATTACGTTATATTATAAGGTATTTTCAATGATACACTGCATAGTACGGTATATTATATGGTATTTTCAATGATACACTACAAATTACGCTATATTATAAGGTATTTTCAATGATACACTGCATATTACGTTATACTATAAGGTATTTTCAATGATAAACTACGACATAATATAAGGTATGTTCAATGACACACTGCATATTACGTTATATTATAAGGTATTTTCAATGATACACTGCATATTACGTTATATTACAAGGTATTTTCAATGATACACTGCATATTACGTTATATTACAAGGTATTTTCAATGATACACTGCATATTACGTTATAATATAAGGTATTTTCAATGATACACTGCATATTACGTTATATTATATGGTATTTTCAATGATACACTGCATATTACGATATATTATAAGGTATTTTCAATGATACGCTGCATAGTACGTTATATTATAAGGTATTTTCAATGTTACACTGTATATTACGTTATGTTATAAGGTATTTTCAATGATACACTGTATATTACGTTATATTATAAGGAATTTTCAATGATAAACTACGATACATTAGAAGGTATTTTCAGTGATACGCTGCAATGTACGTTATATTATAAGGTATTTTCAATGATACACTGCATATTACGTTATATTATAAGGTATTTTCAATGATACACTGCATATTACGTTATATTACAAGGTATTTTCAATGATACACTGCATATTACGTTATAATATAAGGTATTTTCAATGATACACTGCATATTACGTTATATTATATGGTATTTTCAATGATACACTGCATATTACGATATATTATGAGGTATTTTCAATGATACGCTGCATAGTACGTTATATTATAAGGTATTTTCAATGTTACACTGTATACTACGTTATGTTATAAGGTATTTTCAATGATAAACTACTATATATTATAAGGTATTTTCAATGATACACTGCATATTACGTTATATTATAAGGTATTTTCAATGATACACTGTATATTACGTTATATTATAAGGAATTTTCAATGATAAACTACGATATATTAGAAGGTATTTTCAGTGATACGCTGCAATGTACGTTATATTATAAGGTATTTTCAATGATACACTGCATATTACGTTATACTATTAGGTATTTTCAATGATACACTGCATATTACGTTATATTATAAGGTATTTTCAATGATACACTGCATATTACGCTATATTATAAGGTATTTTCAATGATATACTACAAATTACGAAATATTATAAGGTATTTTCAATGATACATTGCATATTACGATATATTATAAGGTATTTTCAATGATACACTGCATATTACGTTATATTATAAGGTATTTTCAATGATACACTACAAATTCCGTTATATTATAAGGTATTTTCAATGATACACTGCATATTACGTTATATTATAATGTATTTTCAATGATACACTGCATATTACGTTATATTATAAGGTATTTTCAATGATACACTATAAATTCCGATATATTATAAGGCATTTTCAATGATACAATGCATATTACGCTATATTATAAGGTATTTTCAATGATACACTGCATATTACGTTATATTATAAGGTATTTTCTATGATACTCTGCATATTCCGTTATATTATAAGGTATTTTCATTGAAACACTCCATATTACGTTACATTATAAGGCATTTTCAATGATAAACTACGATATATTAAAAGGTATTTTCAATAATACACTGCATATTACGTTATATTACAAGGTATTTTCAATGATACACTGCATATTACGTTATAATATAAAGTCTTTTCAATGACACACTGCATATTACGTTATATTATAAGGTATTTTCAATGATACACTGCATAGTACGCTATATTATAAGGTATTTTCAATGATACACTACAAATTACGAAATATTATAAGGTATTTTCAATGATACACTGCATATTACGTTATATTATAAGGTTTTTCAACGATACACTGCATATTACGATACATTATAAGGTATTTTCAATGATAAACTACGATATATTATAAGGTATTTTCAATGATACACTGCATATTACGTTATAATATAAGGTATTTTCAATGATACACTGCATATTACGTTATATTATAAGGTATTTTCAATGATACACTGCATAGTACGCTATATTATAAGGTATTTTCAATGATACACTGCATATTACGTTATATTATAAGGTATTTTCAATGATACGCTGCATAGTACGTTATATTATAAGGTATTTTCAATGTTACACTGTATATTACGATATATTATAAGGTATTTTCAATGATATACTGCATATTACGTTATATTATAAGGTATTTTCAATGATAAACTACGATATATTATAAGGTATTTACAATGATACACTGCATATTACGCTATATTATAACGTATTTTCAATGATACACTGCATATTACGTTATAATATAAGGTATTTTCAATGATGCACTGCATATTACGTTATATTATTAGGTATTTTCAATGATACACTGCATATTACGTTATATTATAAGGTATTTTCAATGATACACTGCATATTACGTTATATTACAAGGTATTTTCAATGATACACTGCATATTACGTTATAATATAAGGTATTTTCAATGATACACTGCATATTACGTTATATTATATGGTATTTTCAATGATACACTGCATATTACGATATATTATGAGGTATTTTCAATGATACGCTGCATAGTACGTTATATTATAAGGTATTTTCAATGTTACACTGTATACTACGTTATGTTATAAGGTATTTTCAATGATAAACTACTATATATTATAAGGTATTTTCAATGATACACTGCATATTACGTTATATTATAAGGTATTTTTAATGATACACTGTATATTACGTTATATTATAAGGAATTTTCAATGATAAACTACGATATATTATAAGGTATTTACAATGATACACTGCATATTACGCTATATTATAACGTATTTTCAATGATACACTGCATATTACGTTATAATATAAGGTATTTTCAATGATGCACTGCATATTACGTTATATTATTAGGTATTTTCAATGATACACTGCATATTACGTTATATTATAAGGTATTTTCAATGATACACTGCATATTACGTTATATTACAAGGTATTTTCAATGATACACTGCATATTACGTTATAATATAAGGTATTTTCAATGATACACTGCATATTACGTTATATTATATGGTATTTTCAATGATACACTGCATATTACGATATATTATGAGGTATTTTCAATGATACGCTGCATAGTACGTTATATTATAAGGTATTTTCAATGTTACACTGTATACTACGTTATGTTATAAGGTATTTTCAATGATAAACTACTATATATTATAAGGTATTTTCAATGATACACTGCATATTACGTTATATTATAAGGTATTTTTAATGATACACTGTATATTACGTTATATTATAAGGAATTTTCAATGATAAACTACGATATATTAGAAGGTATTTTCAGTGATACGCTGCAATGTACGTTATATTATAAGGTATTTTCAATGATACACTGCATATTACGTTATATTATTAGGTATTTTCAATGATACACTGCATATTACGTTATATTATAAGGTATTTTCAATGATACACTGCATATTACGCTATATTATAAGGTATTTTCAATGATATACTACAAATTACGAAATATTATAAGGTATTTTCAATGATACATTGCATATTACGATATATTATAAGGTATTTTCAATGATACACTGCATATTACGTTATATTATAAGGTATTTTCAATGATACACTACAAATTCCGTTATATTATAAGGTATTTTCAATGATACACTGCATATTACGTTATATTATAATGTATTTTCAATGATACACTGCATATTACGTTATATTATAAGGTATTTTCAATGATACACTATAAATTCCGATATATTATAAGGCATTTTCAATGATACAATGCATATTACGCTATATTATAAGGTATTTTCAATGATACACTGCATATTACGTTATATTATAAGGTATTTTCTATGATACTCTGCATATTCCGTTATATTATAAGGTATTTTCATTGAAACACTCCATATTACGTTACATTATAAGGCATTTTCAATGATAAACTACGATATATTAAAAGGTATTTTCAATAATACACTGCATATTACGTTATATTACAAGGTATTTTCAATGATACACTGCATATTACGTTATAATATAAAGTCTTTTCAATGACACACTGCATATTACGTTATATTATAAGGTATTTTCAACGATACACTGCATATTACGATACATTATAAGGTATTTTCAATGATAAACTACGATATATTATAAGGTATTTTCAATGATACACTGCATATTACGTTATAATATAAGGTATTTTCAATGATACACTGCATATTACGTTATATTATAAGGTATTTTCAATGATACACTGCATAGTACGCTATATTATAAGGTATTTTCAATGATACACTGCATATTACGTTATACTATAAGGTATTTTCAATGATAAACTACGACATAATATAAGGTATGTTCAATGACACACTGCATATTACGTTATATTATAAGGTATTTTCAATGATACACTGCATATTACGTTATATTACAAGGTATTTTCAATGATACACTGCATATTACGTTATAATATAAGGTATTTTCAATGATACACTGCATATTACGTTATATTATATGGTATTTTCAATGATACACTGCATATTACGATATATTATAAGGTATTTTCAATGATACGCTGCATAGTACGTTATATTATAAGGTATTTTCAATGTTACACTGTATATTACGTTATGTTATAAGGTATTTTCAATGATACACTGTATATTACGTTATATTATAAGGAATTTTCAATGATAAACTACGATACATTAGAAGGTATTTTCAGTGATACGCTGCAATGTACGTTATATTATAAGGTATTTTCAATGATACACTGCATATTACGTTATATTATAAGGTATTTTCAATGATACACTGCATATTACGTTATATTACAAGGTATTTTCAATGATACACTACAAATTACGATATAATATAAGGTATTTTCAATGATACACTGCATATTACGTTATATTATATGGTATTTTCAATGATACACTGCATATTACGATATATTATGAGGTATTTTCAATGATACGCTGCATAGTACGTTATATTATAAGGTATTTTCAATGTTACACTGTATACTACGTTATGTTATAAGGTATTTTCAATGATAAACTACTATATATTATAAGGTATTTTCAATGATACACTGCATATTACGTTATATTATAAGGTATTTTTAATGATACACTGTATATTACGTTATATTATAAGGAATTTTCAATGATAAACTACGATATATTAGAAGGTATTTTCAGTGATACGCTGCAATGTACGTTATATTATTAGGTATTTTCAATGATACACTGCATATTACGTTATATTATAAGGTATTTTCAATGATACACTGCATATTACGCTATATTATAAGGTATTTTCAATGATATACTACAAATTACGAAATATTATAAGGTATTTTCAATGATACATTGCATATTACGATATATTATAAGGTATTTTCAATGATACACTGCATATTACGTTATATTATAAGGTATTTTCAATGATACACTACAAATTCCGTTATATTATAAGGTATTTTCAATGATACACTGCATATTACGTTATATTATAATGTATTTTCAATGATACACTGCATATTACGTTATATTATAAGGTATTTTCAATGATACACTATAAATTCCGATATATTATAAGGCATTTTCAATGATACAATGCATATTACGCTATATTATAAGGTATTTTCAATGATACACTGCATATTACGTTATATTATAAGGTATTTTCTATGATACTCTGCATATTCCGTTATATTATAAGGTATTTTCATTGAAACACTCCATATTACGTTACATTATAAGGCATTTTCAATGATAAACTACGATATATTAAAAGGTATTTTCAATAATACACTGCATATTACGTTATATTATAAGGTATTTTCAATGATACACTGCATATTACGTTATAATATAAAGTCTTTTCAATGACACACTGCATATTACGTTATATTATAAGGTATTTTCAACGATACACTGCATATTACGATACATTATAAGGTATTTTCAATGATAAACTACGATATATTATAAGGTATTTTCAATGATACACTGCATATTACGTTATAATATAAGGTATTTTCAATGATACACTGCATATTACGTTATATTATAAGGTATTTTCAATGATACACTGCATAGTACGCTATATTATAAGGTATTTTCAATGATACACTGCATATTACGTTATACTATAAGGTATTTTCAATGATAAACTACGACATAATATAAGGTATGTTCAATGACACACTGCATATTTCGTTATATTATAAAGTATTTTCAATGATACACTATAAATTCCGATATATTATAAGGCATTTTCAATGATACAATGCATATTACGTTATATTATAAGGTATTTTCAACGATACACTGCATATTCCGTTATATTATAAGGTATTTTCATTGCAACACTCCATATTACGTTACATTATAAGGCATTTTCAATGATAAACTATGATATATTATGAGGTATTTTCAATGATACACTGCATATTACGCTATATTATAAGGTATTTTCAATGATACACTGCATAGTACGCTATATTATAAGGTATTTTCAATGATACACTGCATATTACGTTATATTATAAGGTATTTTCAATGATAAACTACGATATATTAGAAGGTATTTTCAGTGATACACTGCATATTTCGTTATATTATAAGGTATTTTCAATGGTACACTGTATATTACGCTATATTATAAGGTATTTTCAATGATAAACTACGATATATTAGAAGGTATTTTCAATGATACACTGCATATTACGTTATATTATAAGGTATTTTCAATGATACACTGCATATTACGTTATATTACAAGGTATTTTCAATGATACACTGCATATTACGTTATAATATAAGGTATTTTCAATGATACACTGCATATTACGTTACATTATATGGTATTTTCAATGATACACTGCATATTACGATATATTATAAGGTATTTTCAATGATACGCTGCATATTACGTTATAATTATAAGGTATTTTCAATGATACACTGTATATTACGTTATATTATAAGGTATTTTCAATGATAAACTACGATATATTAGAAGGTATTTTCAGTGATACGCTGGAATGTACGTTATATTATAAGGTATTTTCAATGATACACTGCATATTACGTTATATTATTAGGTATTTTCAATGATACACTGCATATTACGTTATATTATAAGGTATTTTCAATGATACACTACAAATTACGGAATATTATAAGGTATTTTCAATGATACATTGCATATTACGATATATTATAAGGTATTTTCAATGATACACTGCATATTACGTTATATTATAAGGTATTTTCAATGATACACTACAAATTCCGTTATATTATAAGGTATTTTCATTGATACACTGCATATTACGTTATATTATAATGTATTTTCAATGATACACTGCATATTACGTTATATTATAAGGTATTTTCATTGATACACTGCATAGTACGCTATATTATAAGGTATTTTCAATGATACACTACAAATTACGAAATATTATAAGGTATTTTCAATGATACACTGCATATTACGATATATTATAAGGTATTTTCAATGATACTCTGCATAGTACGTTATATTATAAGGTATTTTCAATGTTACACTGTATACTACGTTATGTTATAAGGTATTTTCAATGATAAACTACTATATATTATAAGGTATTTTCAATGATACACTGCATATTACGTTATATTATAAGGTATTTTCAATGATACACTGTATATTACGTTATATTATAAGGAATTTTCAATGATAAACTACGATATATTAGAAGGTATTTTCAGTGATACGCTGCAATGTACGTTATATTATAAGGTATTTTCAATGATACACTGCATATTACGTTATATTATTAGGTATTTTCAATGATACACTGCATATTACGTTATATTATAAGGTATTTTCAATGATACACTGCATATTACGCTATATTATAAGGTATTTTCAATGATATACTACAAATTACGAAATATTATAAGGTATTTTCAATGATACATTGCATATTACGATATATTATAAGGTATTTTCAATGATACACTGCATATTACGTTATATTATAAGGTATTTTCAATGATACACTACAAATTCCGTTATATTATAAGGTATTTTCAATGATACACTGCATATTACGTTATATTATAATGTATTTTCAATGATACACTGCATATTACGTTATATTATAAGGTATTTTCAATGATACACTATAAATTCCGATATATTATAAGGCATTTTCAATGATACAATGCATATTACGCTATATTATAAGGTATTTTCAATGATACACTGCATATTACGTTATATTATAAGGTATTTTCTATGATACTCTGCATATTCCGTTATATTATAAGGTATTTTCATTGAAACACTCCATATTAAGTTACATTATAAGGCATTTTCAATGATAAACTACGATATATTAAAAGGTATTTTCAATAATACACTGCATATTACGTTATATTACAAGGTATTTTCAATGATACACTGCATATTACGTTATAATATAAAGTCTTTTCAATGACACACTGCATATTACGTTATATTATAAGGTATTTTCAATGATACACTGCATAGTACGCTATATTATAAGGTATTTTCAATGATACACTACAAATTACGAAATATTATAAGGTATTTTCAATGATACACTGCATATTACGTTATATTATAAGGTATTTTCAACGATACACTGCATATTACGATACATTATAAGGTATTTTCAATGATAAACTACGATATATTATAAGGTATTTTCAATGATACACTGCATATTACGTTATAATATAAGGTATTTTCAATGATACACTGTATATTACGTTATATTATAAGGTATTTTCAATGATACACTGCATAGTACGCTATATTATAAGGTATTTTCAATGATACACTGCATATTACGTTATACTATAAGGTATTTTCAATGATAAACTACGACATAATATAAGGTACGTTCAATGACACACTGCATATTTCGTTATATTATAAAGTATTTTCAATGATACACTATAAATTCCGATATATTATAAGGCATTTTCAATGATACAATGCATATTACGTTATATTATAAGGTATTTTCAACGATACACTGCATATTCCGTTATATTATAAGGTATTTTCATTGCAACACTCCATATTACGTTACATTATAAGGCATTTTCAATGATAAACTATGATATATTATGAGGTATTTTCAATGATACACTGCATATTACGCTATATTATAAGGTATTTTCAATGATACACTGCATAGTACGCTATATTATAAGGTATTTTCAATGATACACTGCATATTACGTTATATTATAAGGTATTTTCAATGATAAACTACGATATATTAGAAGGTATTTTCAGTGATACACTGCATATTTCGTTATATTATAAGGTATTTTCAATGGTACACTGTATATTACGCTATATTATAAGGTATTTTCAATGATAAACTACGATATATTAGAAGGTATTTTCAATGATACACTGCATATTACGTTATATTATAAGGTATTTTCAATGATACACTGCATATTACGTTATATTACAAGGTATTTTCAATGATACACTGCATATTACGTTATATTATAAGGTATTTTCAATGATACACTGCATATTACGTTACATTATATGGTATTTTCAATGATACACTGCATATTACGATATATTATAAGGTATTTTCAATGATACGCTGCATATTACGTTATATTATAAGGTATTTTCAATGATACACTGTATATTACGTTATATTATAAGGTATTTTCAATGATAAACTACGATATATTAGAAGGTATTTTCAGTGATACGCTGGAATGTACGTTATATTATAAGGTATTTTCAATGATACACTGCATATTACGTTATATTATTAGGTATTTTCAATGATACACTACAAATTACGGAATATTATAAGGTATTTTCAATGATACATTACATATTACGATATATTATAAGGTATTTTCAATGATACACTGCATATTACGTTATATTATAAGGTATTTTCAATGATACACTACAAATTCCGTTATATTATAAGGCATTTTCAATGATAAACTACGATATATTAAAAGGTATTTTCAATGATACACTGCATATTACGTTATATTACAAGGTATTTTCAATGATACACTACAAATTACGAAATATTATAAGGTATTTTCAATGATATACTGCATATTACGTTATATTATAAGGTATTTTCAATGATAAACTACGATATATTATAAGGTATTTACAATGATACACTGCATATTACGCTATATTATAACGTATTTTCAATGATACACTGCATATTACGTTATAATATAAGGTATTTTCAATGATACACTGCATATTACGTTATATTATAAGGTATTTTCAATGGTACACTGTATATTACGTTATATTATAAGGTATTTTCAATGATAAACTACGATATATTAGAAGGTATTTTCAATGATACACTGCATATTACGTTATATCATAAGGTATTTTCAATGATACACTGCATATTACGATATATTATAAGGTATTTTCAATGATATACTGCATATTACGTTATATTATAAGGTATTTTCAATGATAAACTACGATATATTATAAGGTATTTACAATGATACACTGCATATTACGCTATATTATAACGTATTTTCAATGATACACTGCATATTACGTTATAATATAAGGTATTTTCAATGATGCACTGCATATTACGTTATATTATTAGGTATTTTCAATGATACACTGCATATTACGTTATATTATAAGGTATTTTCAATGATACACTGCATAGTACGTTATATTATAAGGTATATTCAATGATACACTGCATATTACGCTATATTATAAGGTATTTTCAATGATATACTGCATATTACGTTATATTATAAGGTATTTTCAATGATAAACTACGATATATTATAAGGTATTTACAATGATACACTGCATATTACGTTATATTATAAGGAATTTTCAATGATACACTGCATATTACGTTATAATATAAGGTCTTTTCAATGATACACTGCATATTACGTTATATTATATGGTATTTTCAATGATACACTGCATATTACGATATATTATAAGGTATTTTCAATGATATACTGCATATTACGTTATATTATAAGGTATTTTCAATGATAAACTACGATATATTATAAGGTATTTACAATGATACACTGCATATTACGCTATATTATAACGTATTTTCAATGATACACTGCATATTACGTTATATTATAAGGTATTTTCAATGATACACTGCATATTACGTTATATTATAAGGTATTTTCAATGATACACTGTATATTACGTTATATTATAAGGTATTTTCAATGATAAACTACGATATATTAGAAGGTATTTTCAGTGATATGCTGCAATGTACGTTATATTATAAGGTATTTTCAATGATACACTGCATATTACGTTATATTACATGGTATTTTCTATGATACACTGCATATTACGTTATATTATTAGGTATTTTCAATGATACACTGCATATTACGTTATATTATAAGGTATTTTCAATGATACACTGCATATTACGATATATTATAAGGTATTTTCAATGATACGCTGCATAGTACGTTATATTATAAGGTATTTTCAATGTTACACTGTATATTACGTTATGTTATAAGGTATTATCAATGATAAACTACTATATATTATAAGGTATTTTCAATGATACACTGCATATTACGTTATATTATAAGGAATTTTCAATGATACACTGCATATTACGTTATATTATTAGGTATTTTCAATGATACACTGCATATTACGTTATATTATAAGGTATTTTCAATGATACACTGCATAGTACGTTATATTATAAGGTATATTCAATGATACACTGCATATTACGCTATATTATAAGGTATTTTCAATGATATACTGCATATTACGTTATATTATAAGGTATTTTCAATGATAAACTACGATATATTATAAGGTATTTACAATGATACACTGCATATTACGCTATATTATAAGGTATATTCAATGATACACTGCATATTACGTTATATTATAAGGTATTTTCAATGATATACTGCATATTACGTTATATTATAAGGTATTTTCAATGATACACTGTATATTACGTTATATCATAAGGTATTTTCAATGATAAACTACGATATATTAGAAGGTATTTTCAGTGACACGCTGCAATGTACGTTATATTATAAGGTATTTTCAATGATACACTGCATATTACGTTATATTATTAGGTATTTTCAATGATACACTGCATATTACGTTATATTATAAGGTATTATCAATGATAAACTACTATATATTATAAGGTATTTTCAATGATACACTGCATATTACGTTATATTATAAGGAATTTTCAATGATACACTGCATATTACGTTATAATATAAGGTCTTTTCAATGATACACTGCATATTACGTTATATTATATGGTATTTTCAATGATACACTGCATATTACGATATATTATAAGGTATTTTCAATGATATACTGCATATTACGTTATATTATAAGGTATTTTCAATGATAAACTACGATATATTATAAGGTATTTACAATGATACACTGCATATTACGCTATATTATAACGTATTTTCAATGATACACTGCATATTACGTTATAATATAAGGTATTTTCAATGATACACTGCATATTACGTTATATTATAAGGTATTTTCAATGATACACTGTATATTACGTTATATTATAAGGTATTTTCAATGATAAACTACGATATATTAGAAGGTATTTTCAGTGATATGCTGCAATGTACGTTATATTATAAGGTATTTTCAATGATACACTGCATATTACGTTATATTACATGGTATTTTCTATGATACACTGCATATTACGTTATATTATAAGGTATATTCAATGATACACTGCATATTACGTTATATTATAAGGTATTTTCAATGATATACTGCATATTACGTTATATTATAAGGTATTTTCAATGATACACTGTATATTACGTTATATCATAAGGTATTTTCAATGATAAACTACGATATATTAGAAGGTATTTTCAGTGACACGCTGCAATGTACGTTATATTATAAGGTATTTTCAATGATACACTGCATATTACGTTATATTATTAGGTATTTTCAATGATACACTGCATATTACGTTATATTATAAGGTATTTTCAATGATACACTGCATATTACGATATATTATAAGGTATTTTCAATGATACGCTGCATAGTACGTTATATTATAAGGTATTTTCAATGTTACACTGTATATTACGTTATGTTATAAGGTATTATCAATGATAAACTACTATATATTATAAGGTATTTTCAATGATACACTGCATATTACGTTATATTATAAGGAATTTTCAATGATACACTGCATATTACGTTATAATATAAGGTCTTTTCAATGATACACTGCATATTACGTTATATTATATGGTATTTTCAATGATACACTGCATATTACGATATATTATAAGGTATTTTCAATGATATACTGCATATTACGTTATATTATAAGGTATTTTCAATGATAAACTACGATATATTATAAGGTATTTACAATGATACACTGCATATTACGCTATATTATAACGTATTTTCAATGATACACTGCATATTACGTTATAATATAAGGTATTTTCAATGATACACTGCATATTACGTTATATTATAAGGTATTTTCAATGATACACTGTATATTACGTTATATCATAAGGTATTTTCAATGATAAACTACGATATATTAGAAGGTATTTTCAGTGACACGCTGCAATGTACGTTATATTATAAGGTATTTTCAATGATACACTGCATATTACGTTATATTATTAGGTATTTTCAATGATACACTGCATATTACGTTATATTATAAGGTATTTTCAATGATACACTGCATAGTACGTTATATTATAAGGTATATTCAATGATACACTGCATATTACGCTATATTATAAGGTATTTTCAATGATATACTGCATATTACGTTATATTATAAGGTATTTTCAATGATTAACTACGATATATTATAAGGTATTTACAATGATACACTGCATATTACGCTATATTATAACGTATTTTCAATGATACACTGCATATTACGTTATAATATAAGGTATTTTCAATGATACACTGCATATTACGTTATATTATAAGGTATTTTCAATGATACACTGCATATTACGCTATATTATAAGGTATTTTCAATGATACACTGCATATTACGTTATATTATAAGGTATTTTCAATGATACACTGCATAGTACGCTATATTATAAGGTATTTTCAATGATACACTACAAATTACGATATATTGTAAGGTATTATCAATGAAAAACTGCATATTACGTTATACTATAAGGTATTTTCAATGATAAACTACGATATATTAGAAGGTATTTTCAGTGATATGCTGCAATGTACGTTATATTATAAGGTATTTTCAATGATACACTGCATATTACGTTATATTACATGGTATTTTCTATGATACACTGCATATTACGTTATATTATAAGGTATATTCAATGATACACTGCATATTACGTTATATTATAAGGTATTTTCAATGATATACTGCATATTACGTTATATTATAAGGTATTTTCAATGATACACTGTATATTACGTTATATCATAAGGTATTTTCAATGATAAACTACGATATATTAGAAGGTATTTTCAGTGACACGCTGCAATGTACGTTATATTATAAGGTATTTTCAATGATACACTGCATATTACGTTATATTATTAGGTATTTTCAATGATACACTGCATATTACGTTATATTATAAGGTATTTTCAATGATACACTGCATAGTACGTTATATTATAAGGTATATTCAATGATACACTGCATATTACGCTATATTATAAGGTATTTTCAATGATATACTGCATATTACGTTATATTATAAGGTATTTTCAATGATAAACTACGATATATTAGAAGGTATTTTCAGTGACACGCTGCAATGTACGTTATATTATAAGGTATTTTCAATGATACACTGCATATTACGTTATATTATTAGGTATTTTCAATGATACACTGCATATTACGTTATATTACAAGGTATTTTCAATGATACACTGCATATTACGTTATAATATAAGGTATTTTCAATGATACACTGCATATTACGTTACATTATATGGTATTTTCAATGATACACTGCATATTACGATATATTATAAGGTATTTTCAATGATACGCTGCATATTACGTTATATTATAAGGTATTTTCAATGATACACTGTATATTACGGAATATTATAAGGTATTTTCAATGATACATTGCATATTACGATATATTATAAGGTATTTTCAATGATACACTGCATATTACGTTATATTATAAGGTATTTTCAATGATACACTACAAATTACGGAATATTATAAGGTATTTTCAATGATACATTGCATATTACGATATATTATAAGGTATTTTCAATGATACACTGCATATTACGGAATATTATAAGGTATTTTCAATGATACATTGCATATTACGATATATTATAAGGTATTTTCAATGATACACTGCATATTACGTTATATTATAAGGTATTTTCAATGATACACTACAAATTACGGAATATTATAAGGTATTTTCAATGATACATTGCATATTACGATATATTATAAGGTATTTTCAATGATACACTGCATATTACGTTATATTATAAGGTATTTTCAATGATACACTACAAATTCCGTTATATTATAAGGTATTTTCATTGATACACTGCATATTACGTTATATTATAATGTATTTTCAATGATACACTGCATATTACGTTATATTATAAGGTATTTTCATTGATACACTGCATAGTACGCTATATTATAAGGTATTTTCAATGATACACTACAAATTACGAAATATTATAAGGTATTTTCAATGATACACTGCATATTACGATATATTATAAGGTATTTTCAATGATACTCTGCATATTCCGTTGTATTATAAGGTATTTTCATTGAAACACTCCATATTACGTTACATTATAAGGCATTTTCAATGATAAACTACGATATATTAAAAGGTATTTTCAATGATACACTGCATATTACGTTATATTACAAGGTATTTTCAATGATACACTACAAATTACGAAATATTATAAGGTATTTTCAATGATACACTGCATATTACGTTATATTATAAGGTATTTTCAATGATACACTGCATATTACGTTATATTATAAGGTATTTTCAAAGATACACTATAAATTCCGATATATTATAAGGCATTTTCAATGATACAATGCATATTACGTTATATTATAAGGTATTTTCAATGATAAACTACGATATATTATAAGGTATTTTCAATGATAAACTACGATATATTAAAAGGTATTTTCAATGATACACTGCATATTACGTTATATTACAAGGTATTTTCAATGATACACTACAAATTACGAAATATTATAAGGTATTTTCAATGATACACTGCATATTACGTTACATTATATGGTATTTTCAATTATACACTGCATATTACGATATATTATAAGGTATTTTCAATGATACGCTGCATATTACGTTATATTATAAGGTATTTTCAATGATACACTGTATATTACGTTATATTATAAGGCATTTTCAATGATAAACTACGATATATTATAAGGTATTTTCAATGATACACTGCATATTACGCTATATTATAAGGTATTTTCAATGATATACTGCATATTACGTTATATTATAAGGTATTTTCAATGATACACTGTATATTACGTTATATCATAAGGTATTTTCAATGATAAACTACGATATATTAGAAGGTATTTTCAGTGACACGCTGCAATGTACGTTATATTATAAGGTATTTTCAATGATACACTGCATATTACGTTATATTATTAGGTATTTTCAATGATACACTGCATATTACGTTATATTATAAGGTATTTTCAATGATACACTGCATATTACGATATATTATAAGGTATTTTCAATGATACGCTGCATAGTACGTTATATTATAAGGTATTTTCAATGTTACACTGTATATTACGTTATGTTATAAGGTATTATCAATGATAAACTACTATATATTATAAGGTATTTTCAATGATACACTGCATATTACGTTATATTATAAGGAATTTTCAATGATACACTGCATATTACGTTATAATATAAGGGCTTTTCAATGATACACTGCATATTACGTTATATTATATGGTATTTTCAATGATACACTGCATATTACGTTATATTATAAAGTATTTTCAATGATAAACTGCATATTACGTTATATTATAAAGTATTTTCAATGATAAACTACGATATATTATAAGGTATTTACAATGATACACTGCATATTACGCTATATTATAACGTATTTTCAATGATACACTGCATATTACGTTATAATATAAGGTATTTTCAATGATACACTGCATATTACGTTATATTATAAGGTATTTTCAATGATACACTGTATATTACGTTATATTATAAGGTATTTTCAATGATAAACTACGATATATTAGAAGGTATTTTCAGTGATATGCTGCAATGTACGTTATATTATAAGGTATTTTCAATGATACACTGCATATTACGTTATATTACATGGTATTTTCTATGATACACTGCATATTACGTTATATTATAAGGTATATTCAATGATACACTGCATATTACGTTATATTATAAGGTATTTTCAATGATATACTGCATATTACGTTATATTATAAGGTATTTTCAATGATAAACTACGATATATTAGAAGGTATTTTCAGTGACACGCTGCAATGTACGTTATATTATAAGGTATTTTCAATGATACACTGCATATTACGTTATATTATTAGGTATTTTCAATGATACACTGCATATTACGTTATATTACAAGGTATTTTCAATGATACACTGCATATTACGTTATAATATAAGGTATTTTCAATGATACACTGCATATTACGTTACATTATATGGTATTTTCAATGATACACTGCATATTACGATATATTATAAGGTATTTTCAATGATACACTGCATATTACGTTATATTATAAGGTATTTTCAATGATACACTGTATATTACGGAATATTATAAGGTATTTTCAATGATACATTGCATATTACGATATATTATAAGGTATTTTCAATGATACACTGCATATTACGTTATATTATAAGGTATTTTCAATGATACACTACAAATTACGGAATATTATAAGGTATTTTCAATGATACATTGCATATTACGATATATTATAAGGTATTTTCAATGATACACTGCATATTACGCTATATTATAAGGTATTTTCAATGATACATTGCATATTACGATATATTATAAGGTATTTTCAATGATACACTGCATATTACGTTATATTATAAGGTATTTTCAATGATACACTACAAATTACGGAATATTATAAGGTATTTTCAATGATACATTGCATATTACGATATATTATAAGGTATTTCCAATGATACACTGCATATTACGTTATATTATAAGGTATTTTCAATGATACACTACAAATTCCGTTATATTATAAGGTATTTTCATTGATACACTGCATATTACGTTATATTATAATGTATTTTCAATGATACACTGCATATTACGTTATATTATAAGGTATTTTCATTGATACACTGCATAGTACGCTATATTATAAGGTATTTTCAATGATACACTACAAATTACGAAATATTATAAGGTATTTTCAATGATACACTGGATATTACGATATATTATAAGGTATTTTCAATGATACTCTGCATATTCCGTTGTATTATAAGGTATTTTCATTGAAACACTCCATATTACGTTACATTATAAGGCATTTTCAATGATAAACTACGATATATTAAAAGGTATTTTCAATGATACACTGCATATTACGTTATATTACAAGGTATTTTCAATGATACACTACAAATTACGAAATATTATAAGGTATTTTCAATGATACACTGCATATTACGTTATATTATAAGGTATTTTCAACGATACACTGCATATTACGTTATATTATAAGGTATTTTCAAAGATACACTATAAATTCCGATATATTATAAGGCATTTTCAATGATACAATGCATATTACGTTATATTATAAGGTATTTTCAATGATAAACTACGATATATTATAAGGTATTTTCAATGATAAACTACGATATATTAAAAGGTATTTTCAATGATACACTGCATATTACGTTATATTACAAGGTATTTTCAATGATACACTACAAATTACGAAATATTATAAGGTATTTTCAATGATACACTGCATATTACGTTACATTATATGGTATTTTCAATGATACACTGCATATTACGATATATTATAAGGTATTTTCAATGATACGCTGCATATTACGTTATATTATAAGGTATTTTCAATGATACACTGTATATTACGTTATATTATAAGGCATTTTCAATGATAAACTACGATATATTATAAGGTATTTTCAATGATACACTGCATATTACGCTATATTATAAGGTACTTTCAATGATACACTGCATAGTACGCTATATTATAAGGTATTTTCAATAATACACTGCATATTACGTTATATTATAAGGTATTTTCAATGATAAACTACGATATATTAGAAGGTATTTTCAGTGATACACTGCATATTTCGTTATATTATAAGGTATTTTCAATGGTACACTGTATATTACGTTATATTATAAGGTATTTTCAATGATAAACTACGATATATTAGAAGGTATTTTCAATGATACACTGCATATTACGTTATATTATAAGGTATTTTCAATGATACACTGCATATTACGTTATATTACAAGGTATTTTCAATGATACACTGCATATTACGTTATAATATAAGGTATTTTCAATGATACACTGCATATTACGTTATATTATATGGTATTTTCAATGATACACTGCATATTACGATATATTATAAGGTATTTTCAATGATATACTGCATATTACGTTATATTATAAGGTATTTTCAATGATAAACTACGATATATTATAAGGTATTTACAATGATACACTGCATATTACGCTATATTATAACGTATTTTCAATGATACACTGCATATTACGTTATAATATAAGGTATTTTCAATGATACACTGCATATTACGTTATATTATAAGGTATTTTCAATGATACACTGTATATTACGTTATATTATAAGGTATTTTCAATGATAAACTACGATATATTAGAAGGTATTTTCAATGATATGCTGCAATGTACGTTATATTATAAGGTATTTTCAATGATACACTGCATATTACGTTATATTACATGGTATTTTCTATGATACACTGCATATTACGTTATATTATAAGGTATATTCAATGATACACTGCATATTACGTTATATTATAAGGTATTTTCAATGATATACTGCATATTACGTTATATTATAAGGTATTTTCAATGATACACTGTATATTACGCTATATTATAACGTATTTTCAATGATACACTGCATATTACGTTATAATATAAGGTATTTTCAATGATACACTGCATATTACGTTATATTATAAGGTATTTTCAATGATACACTGTATATTACGTTATATTATAAGGTATTTTCAATGATAAACTACGATATATTAGAAGGTATTTTCAGTGATATGCTGCAATGTACGTTATATTATAAGGTATTTTCAATGATACACTGCATATTACGTTATATTACATGGTATTTTCTATGATACACTGCATATTACGTTATATTATAAGGTATATTCAATGATACACTGCATATTACGTTATATTATAAGGTATTTTCAATGATACACTGCATATTACGTTATATTATAAGGTATTTTCAATGATAAACTACGATATATTAGAAGGTATTTTCAGTGACACGCTGCAATGTACGTTATATTATAAGGTATTTTCAATGATACACTGCATATTACGTTATATTATTAGGTATTTTCAATGATACACTGCATATTACGTTATATTACAAGGTATTTTCAATGATACACTGCATATTACGTTATAATATAAGGTATTTTCAATGATACACTGCATATTACGTTACATTATATGGTATTTTCAATGATACACTGCATATTACGATATATTATAAGGTATTTTCAATGATACGCTGCATATTACGTTATATTATAAGGTATTTTCAATGATACACTGTATATTACGGAATATTATAAGGTATTTTCAATGATACATTGCATATTACGATATATTATAAGGTATTTTCAATGATACACTGCATATTACGTTATATTATAAGGTATTTTCAATGATACACTACAAATTACGGAATATTATAAGGTATTTTCAATGATACATTGCATATTACGATATATTATAAGGTATTTTCAATGATACACTGCATATTACGGAATATTATAAGGTATTTTCAATGATACATTGCATATTACGATATATTATAAGGTATTTTCAATGATACACTGCATATTACGTTATATTATAAGGTATTTTCAATGATACACTACAAATTACGGAATATTATAAGGTATTTTCAATGATACATTGCATATTACGATATATTATAAGGTATTTCCAATGATACACTGCATATTACGTTATATTATAAGGTATTTTCAATGATACACTACAAATTCCGTTATATTATAAGGTATTTTCATTGATACACTGCATATTACGTTATATTATAATGTATTTTCAATGATACACTGCATATTACGTTATATTATAAGGTATTTTCATTGATACACTGCATAGTACGCTATATTATAAGGTATTTTCAATGATACACTACAAATTACGAAATATTATAAGGTATTTTCAATGATACACTGCATATTACGATATATTATAAGGTATTTTCAATGATACTCTGCATATTCCGTTGTATTATAAGGTATTTTCATTGAAACACTCCATATTACGTTACATTATAAGGCATTTTCAATGATAAACTACGATATATTAAAAGGTATTTTCAATGATACACTGCATATTACGTTATATTACAAGGTATTTTCAATGATACACTACAAATTCCGAAATATTATAAGGTATTTTCAATGATACACTGCATATTACGTTATATTATAAGGTATTTTCAATGATACACTGCATATTACGTTATATTATAAGGTATTTTCAAAGATACACTATAAATTCCGATATATTATAAGGCATTTTCAATGATACAATGCATATTACGTTATATTATAAGGTATTTTCAATGATAAACTACGATATATTATAAGGTATTTTCAATGATAAACTACGATATATTAAAAGGTATTTTCAATGATACACTGCATATTACGTTATATTACAAGGTATTTTCAATGATACACTACAAATTACGAAATATTATAAGGTATTTTCAATGATACACTGCATATTACGTTACATTATATGGTATTTTCAATGATACACTGCATATTACGATATATTATAAGGTATTTTCAATGATACGCTGCATATTACGTTATATTATAAGGTATTTTCAATGATACACTGTATATTACGTTATATTATAAGGCATTTTCAATGATAAACTACGATATATTATAAGGTATTTTCAATGATACACTGCATATTACGCTATATTATAAGGTACTTTCAATGATACACTGCATAGTACGCTATATTATAAGGTATTTTCAATGATACACTGCATATTACGTTATATTATAAGGTATTTTCAATGATAAACTACGATATATTAGAAGGTATTTTCAGTGATACACTGCATATTTCGTTATATTATAAGGTATTTTCAATGGTACACTGTATATTACGTTATATTATAAGGTATTTTCAATGATAAACTACGATATATTAGAAGGTATTTTCAATGATACACTGCATATTACGTTATATTATAAGGTATTTTCAATGATACACTGCATATTACGTTATATTACAAGGTATTTTCAATGATACACTGCATATTACGTTATAATATAAGGTATTTTCAATGATACACTGCATATTACGTTATATTATAAGGTATTTTCAATGATACACTGCATATTACGATATATTATAAGGTATTTTCAATGATATACTGCATATTACGTTATATTATAAGGTATTTTCAATGATAAACTACGATATATTATAAGGTATTTACAATGATACACTGCATATTACGCTATATTATAACGTATTTTCAATGATACACTGCATATTACGTTATAATATAAGGTATTTTCAATGATACACTGCATATTACGTTATATTATAAGGTATTTTCAATGATACACTGTATATTACGTTATATTATAAGGTATTTTCAATGATAAACTACGATATATTAGAAGGTATTTTCAATGATATGCTGCAATGTACGTTATATTATAAGGTATTTTCAATGATACACTGCATATTACGTTATATTACATGGTATTTTCTATGATACACTGCATATTACGTTATATTATAAGGTATATTCAATGATACACTGCATATTACGTTATATTATAAGGTATTTTCAATGATATACTGCATATTACGTTATATTATAAGGTATTTTCAATGATACACTGTATATTACGTTATATTATAAGGTATTTTCAATGATAAACTACGATATATTAGAAGGTATTTTCAGTGACACGCTGCAATGTACGTTATATTATAAGGTATTTTCAATGATACACTGCATATTACGTTATATTATTAGGTATTTTCAATGATACACTGCATATTACGTTATATTATAAGGTATTTTCAATGATACACTACAAATTCCGTTATATTATAAGGTATTTTCATTGATACACTGCATATTACGTTATATTATAATGTATTTTCAATGATACACTGCATATTACGTTATATTATAAGGTATTTTCAATGATACACTGCATATTACGTTATATTATAAGGTATTTTCAATGATACACTGCATAGTACGCTATATTATAAGGTATTTTCAATGATACACTGCATATTACGTTATATTATAAGGTATTTTCAATGATACACTGCATATTACGTTATATTATAAGGTATTTTCAATGATACACTGCATAGTACGCTATATTATAAGGTATTTTCAATGATACACTGCATATTACGTTATATTATAAGGTATTTTCAATGATACACTGCATATTACGTTATATTACAAGGTATTTTCAATGATACACTGCATATTACGTTATAATATAAGGTATTTTCAATGATACACTGCATATTACGTTATATTATATGGTATTTTCAATGATACACTGCATATTACGATATATTATAAGGTATTTTCAATGATACGCTGCATATTACGTTATATTATAAGGTATTTTCAATGATACACTGTATATTACGTTATATTATAAGGTATTTTCAATGATAAACTACGATATATTAGAAGGTATTTTCAGTGATACGCTGCAATGTACGTTATATTATAAGGTATTTTCAATGATACACTGCATATTACGTTATATTATTAGGTATTTTCAATGATACACTGCATATTACGTTATATTATAAGGTATTTTCAATGATACTCTACAAATTACGGAATATTATAAGGTATTTTCAATGATACATTGCATATTACGATATATTATAAGGTATTTTCAATGATACACTGCATATTACGTTATATTATAAGGTATTTTCAATGATACACTACAAATTCCGTTATATTATAAGGTATTTTCATTGATACACTGCATATTACGTTATATTATAAGGTATTTTCAATGATACACTGCATATTACGTTATATTATAAGGTATTTTCATTGATACACTGCATAGTACGCTATATTATAAGGTATTTTCAATGATACACTACAAATTACGAAATATTATAAGGTATTTTCAATGATACACTGCATATTACGTTATATTATAAGGTATTTTCAATGATACACTGCATATTACGTTATATTATAAGGTATTTTCAAAGATACACTATAAATTCCGATATATTATAAGGCATTTTCAATGATACAATGCATATTACGTTATATTATAAGGTATTTTCAACGATACACTGCATATTCCGTTATATTATAAGGTATTTTCATTGAAACACTCCATATTACGTTACATTATAAGGCATTTTCAATGATAAACTACGATATATTATAAGGTATTTTCAATGATACACTGCATATTACGATATATTATAAGGTATTTTCAATGATACGCTGCATATTACGTTATATTATAAGGTATTTTCAATGATACACTGTATATTACGTTATATTATAAGGTATTTTCAATGATACACTACAAATTACGAAATATTATAAGGTATTTTCAATGATACACTGCATATTACGTTACATTATATGGTATTTTCAATGATACACTGCATATTACGATATATTATAAGGTATTTTCAATGATACGCTGCATATTACGTTATATTATAAGGTATTTTCAATGATACACTGTATATTACGTTATATTATAAGGCATTTTCAATGATAAACTACGATATATTATAAGGTATTTTCAATGATACACTGCATATTACGCTATATTATAAGGTACTTTCAATGATACACTGCATAGTACGCTATATTATAAGGTATTTTCAATGATACACTGCATATTACGTTATATTATAAGGTATTTTCAATGATAAACTACGATATATTAGAAGGTATTTTCAGTGATACACTGCATATTTCGTTATATTATAAGGTATTTTCAATGGTACACTGTATATTACGTTATATTATAAGGTATTTTCAATGATAAACTACGATATATTAGAAGGTATTTTCAATGATACACTGCATATTACGTTATATTATAAGGTATTTTCAATGATACACTGCATATTACGTTATATTACAAGGTATTTTCAATGATACACTGCATATTACGTTATAATATAAGGTATTTTCAATGATACACTGCATATTACGTTATATTATATGGTATTTTCAATGATACACTGCATATTACGATATATTATAAGGTATTTTCAATGATATACTGCATATTACGTTATATTATAAGGTATTTTCAATGATAAACTACGATATATTATAAGGTATTTACAATGATACACTGCATATTACGCTATATTATAACGTATTTTCAATGATACACTGCATATTACGTTATATTATAAGGTATTTTCAATGATACACTGCATATTACGTTATATTATAAGGTATTTTCAATGATACACTGTATATTACGTTATATTATAAGGTATTTTCAATGATAAACTACGATATATTAGAAGGTATTTTCAATGATATGCTGCAATGTACGTTATATTATAAGGTATTTTCAATGATACACTGCATATTACGTTATATTACATGGTATTTTCTATGATACACTGCATATTACGTTATATTATAAGGTATATTCAATGATACACTGCATATTACGATATATTATAAGGTATTTTCAATGATATACTGCATATTACGTTATATTATAAGGTATTTTCAATGATACACTGTATATTACGTTATATTGTAAGCTATTTTCAATGATAAACTACGATATATTAGAAGGTATTTTCAGTGACACGCTGCAATGTACGTTATATTATAAGGTATTTTCAATGATACACTGCATATTACGTTATATTATTAGGTATTTTCAATGATACACTGCATATTACGTTATATTATAAGGTATTTTCAATGATACACTACAAATTCCGTTATATTATAAGGTATTTTCATTGATACACTGCATATTACGTTATATTATAATGTATTTTCAATGATACACTGCATATTACGTTATATTATAAGGTATTTTCAATGATACACTGCATATTACGTTATATTATAAGGTATTTTCAATGATACACTGCATAGTACGCTATATTATAAGGTATTTTCAATGATACACTGCATATTACGTTATATTATAAGGTATTTTCAATGATACACTGCATATTACGTTATATTATAAGGTATTTTCAATGATACACTGCATAGTACGCTATATTATAAGGTATTTTCAATGATACACTGCATATTACGTTATATTATAAGGTATTTTCAATGATACACTGCATATTACGTTATATTACAAGGTATTTTCAATGATACACTGCATATTACGTTATAATATAAGGTATTTTCAATGATACACTGCATATTACGTTACATTATATGGTATTTTCAATGATACACTGCATATTACGATATATTATAAGGTATTTTCAATGATACGCTGCATATTACGTTATATTATAAGGTATTTTCAATGATACACTGTATATTACGTTATATTATAAGGTATTTTCAATGATAAACTACGATATATTAGAAGGTATTTTCAGTGATACGCTGCAATGTACGTTATATTATAAGGTATTTTCAATGATACACTGCATATTACGTTATATTATTAGGTATTTTCAATGATACACTGCATATTACGTTATATTATAAGGTATTTTCAATGATACTCTACAAATTACGGAATATTATAAGGTATTTTCAATGATACATTGCATATTACGATATATTATAAGGTATTTTCAATGATACACTGCATATTACGTTATATTATAAGGTATTTTCAATGATACACTACAAATTCCGTTATATTATAAGGTATTTTCATTGATACACTGCATATTACGTTATATTATAATGTATTTTCAATGATACACTGCATATTACGTTATATTATAAGGTATTTTCATTGATACACTTCATAGTACGCTATATTATAAGGTATTTTCAATGATACACTACAAATTACGAAATATTATAAGGTATTTTCAATGATACACTGCATATTACGTTATATTATAAGGTATTTTCAATGATACACTGCATATTACGTTATATTATAAGGTATTTTCAAAGATACACTATAAATTCCGATATATTATAAGGCATTTTCAATGATACAATGCATATTACGTTATATTATAAGGTATTTTCAACGATACACTGCATATTCCGTTATATTATAAGGTATTTTCATTGAAACACTCCATATTACGTTACATTATAAGGCATTTTCAATGATAAACTACGATATATTATAAGGTATTTTCAATGATACACTGCATATTACGCTATATTATAAGGTACTTTCAATGATACACTGCATAGTACGCTATATTATAAGGTATTTTCAATGATACACTGCATATTACGTTATATTATAAGGTATTTTCAATGATAAACTACGATATATTAGAAGGTATTTTCAGTGATGCACTGCATATTTCGTTATATTATAAGGTATTTTCAATGGTACACTGTATATTACGTTATATTATAAGGTATTTTCAATGATAAACTACGATATATTAGAAGGTATTTTCAATGATACACTGCATATTACGTTATATTATAAGGTATTTTCAATGATACACTGCATATTACGTTATATTACAAGGTATTTTCAATGATACACTGCATATTACGTTATAATATAAGGTATTTTCAATGATACACTGCATATTACGTTATATTATATGGTATTTTCAATGATACACTGCATATTACGATATATTATAAGGTATTTTCAATGATATACTGCATATTACGTTATATTATAAGGTATTTTCAATGATAAACTACGATATATTATAAGGTATTTACAATGATACACTGCATATTACGCTATATTATAACGTATTTTCAATGATACACTGCATATTACGTTATAATATAAGGTATTTTCAATGATACACTGCATATTACGTTATATTATAAGGTATTTTCAATGATACACTGTATATTACGTTATATTATAAGGTATTTTCAATGATAAACTACGATATATTAGAAGGTATTTTCAATGATATGCTGCAATGTACGTTATATTATAAGGTATTTTCAATGATACACTGCATATTACGTTATATTACATGGTATTTTCTATGATACACTGCATATTACGTTATATTATAAGGTATTTTCAATGATACACTGCATATTACGTTATATTATAAGGTATTTTCAATGATATACTGCATATTACGTTATATTATAAGGTATTTTCAATGATACACTGTATATTACGTTATATTATAAGGTATTTTCAATGATAAACTACGATATATTAGAAGGTATTTTCAGTGACACGCTGCAATGTACGTTATATTATAAGGTATTTTCAATGATACACTGCATATTACGTTATATTATTAGGTATTTTCAATGATACACTGCATATTACGTTATATTATAAGGTATTTTCAATGATACACTACAAATTCCGTTATATTATAAGGTATTTTCATTGATACACTGCATATTACGTTATATTATAATGTATTTTCAATGATACACTGCATATTACGTTATATTATAAGGTATTTTCAATGATACACTGCATATTACGTTATATTATAAGGTATTTTCAATGATACACTGCATAGTACGCTATATTATAAGGTATTTTCAATGATACACTGCATATTACGTTATATTATAAGGTATTTTCAATGATACACTGCATATTACGTTATATTATAAGGTATTTTCAATGATACACTGCATAGTACGCTATATTATAAGGTATTTTCAATGATACACTGCATATTACGTTATATTATAAGGTATTTTCAATGATACACTGCATATTACGTTATATTACAAGGTATTTTCAATGATACACTGCATATTACGTTATAATATAAGGTATTTTCAATGATACACTGCATATTACGTTATATTATATGGTATTTTCAATGATACACTGCATATTACGATATATTATAAGGTATTTTCAATGATACGCTGCATATTACGTTATATTATAAGGTATTTTCAATGATACACTGTATATTACGTTATATTATAAGGTATTTTCAATGATAAACTACGATATATTAGAAGGTATTTTCAGTGATACGCTGCAATGTATGTTATATTATAAGGTATTTTCAATGATACACTGCATATTACGTTATATTATTAGGTATTTTCAATGATACACTGCATATTACGTTATATTATAAGGTATTTTCAATGATACTCTACAAATTACGGAATATTATAAGGTATTTTCAATGATACATTGCATATTACGATATATTATAAGGTATTTTCAATGATACACTGCATATTACGTTATATTATAAGGTATTTTCAATGATACACTACAAATTCCGTTATATTATAAGGTATTTTCATTGATACACTGCATATTACGTTATATTATAATGTATTTTCAATGATACACTGCATATTACGTTATATTATAAGGTATTTTCATTGATACACTGCATAGTACGCTATATTATAAGGTATTTTCAATGATACACTACAAATTACGAAATATTATAAGGTATTTTCAATGATACACTGTATATTACGTTATATTATAAGGTATTTTCAATGATACACTGCATATTACGTTATATTATAAGGTATTTTCAAAGATACACTATAAATTCCGATATATTATAAGGCATTTTCAATGATACAATGCATATTACGTTATATTATAAGGTATTTTCAACGATACACTGCATATTCCGTTATATTATAAGGTATTTTCATTGAAACACTCCATATTACGTTACATTATAAGGCATTTTCAATGATAAACTACGATATATTATAAGGTATTTTCAATGATACACTGCATATTACGCTATATTATAAGGTACTTTCAATGATACACTGCATATTACGTTATATTATAAGGTATTTTCAATGATACACTGCATATTACGTTATATTACAAGGTATTTTCAATGATACACTGCATATTACGTTATAATATAAGGTATTTTCAATGATACACTGCATATTACGTTACATTATATGGTATTTTCAATGATACACTGCATATTACGATATATTATAAGGTATTTTCAATGATACGCTGCATATTACGTTATATTATAAGGTATTTTCAATGATACACTGTATATTACGTTATATTATAAGGTATTTTCAATGATAAACTACGATATATTAGAAGGTATTTTCAGTGATACGCTGCAATGTACGTTATATTATAAGGTATTTTCAATGATACACTGCATATTACGTTATATTATTAGGTATTTTCAATGATACACTGCATATTACGTTATATTATAAGGTATTTTCAATGATACTCTACAAATTACGGAATATTATAAGGTATTTTCAATGATACATTGCATATTACGATATATTATAAGGTATTTTCAATGATACACTGCATATTACGTTATATTATAAGGTATTTTCAATGATACACTACAAATTCCGTTATATTATAAGGTATTTTCATTGATACACTGCATATTACGTTATATTATAATGTATTTTCAATGATACACTGCATATTACGTTATATTATAAGGTATTTTCATTGATACACTGCATAGTACGCTATATTATAAGGTATTTTCAATGATACACTACAAATTACGAAATATTATAAGGTATTTTCAATGATACACTGCATATTACGTTATATTATAAGGTATTTTCAACGATACACTGCATATTACGTTATATTATAAGGTATTTTCAAAGATACACTATAAATTCCGATATATTATAAGGCATTTTCAATGATACAATGCATATTACGTTATATTATAAGGTATTTTCAACGATACACTGCATATTCCGTTATATTATAAGGTATTTTCATTGAAACACTCCATATTACGTTACATTATAAGGCATTTTCAATGATAAACTACGATATATTATAAGGTATTTTCAATGATACACTGCATATTACGCTATATTATAAGGTACTTTCAATGATACACTGCATAGTACGCTATATTATAAGGTATTTTCAATGATACACTGCATATTACGTTATATTATAAGGTATTTTCAATGATAAACTACGATATATTAGAAGGTATTTTCAGTGATACACTGCATATTTCGTTATATTATAAGGTATTTTCAATGGTACACTGTATATTACGTTATATTATAAGGTATTTTCAATGATAAACTACGATATATTAGAAGGTATTTTCAATGATACACTGCATATTACGTTATATTATAAGGTATTTTCAATGATACACTGCATATTACGTTATATTACAAGGTATTTTCAATGATACACTGCATATTACGTTATAATATAAGGTATTTTCAATGATACACTGCATATTACGTTATATTATATGGTATTTTCAATGATACACTGCAGATTACGATATATTATAAGGTATTTTCAATGAAATACTGCATATTACGTTATATTATAAGGTATTTTCAATGATAAACTACGATATATTATAAGGTATTTACAATGATACACTGCATATTACGCTATATTATAACGTATTTTCAATGATACACTGCATATTACGTTATAATATAAGGTATTTTCAATGATACACTGCATATTACGTTATATTATAAGGTATTTTCAATGATACACTGTATATTACGTTATATTATAAGGTATTTTCAATGATAAACTACGATATATTAGAAGGTATTTTCAGTGATATGCTGCAATGTACGTTATATTATAAGGTATTTTCAATGATACACTGCATATTACGTTATATTACATGGTATTTTCTATGATACACTGCATATTACGTTATATTATAAGGTATATTCAATGATACACTGCATATTACGTTATATTATAAGGTATTTTCAATGATATACTGCATATTACGTTATATTATAAGGTATTTTCAATGATACACTGTATATTACGTTATATTATAAGGTATTTTCAATGATAAACTACGATATATTAGAAGGTATTTTCAGTGACACGCTGCAATGTACGTTATATTATAAGGTATTTTCAATGATACACTGCATATTACGTTATATTATTCGGTATTTTCAATGATACACTGCATATTACGTTATATTATAAGGTATTTTCAATGATACACTACAAATTCCGTTATATTATAAGGTATTTTCATTGATACACTGCATATTACGTTATATTATAATGTATTTTCAATGATACACTGCATATTACGTTATATTATAAGGTATTTTCATTGATGCACTGCATAGTACGCTATATTATAAGGTATTTTCAATGATACACTACAAATTACGAAATATTATAAGGTATTTTCAATGATACACTGCATATTACGTTATATTATAAGGTATTTTCAATGATAAACTACGACATAATATAAGGTATGTTCAATGACACACTGCATATTTCGTTATATTATAAGGTATTTTCAATGATACACTACAAATTACGAAATATTATAAGGTATTTTCAATGATACACTGCATATTACGTTATATTATAAGGTATTTTCAATGATAAACTACGATATATTAGAAGGTATTTTCAGTGATACACTGCATATTTCGTTATATTATAAGGTATTTTCAATGGTACACTGTATATTACGTTATATTATAAGGTATTTTCAATGATAAACTACGATATATTAGAAGGTATTTTCAATGATACACTGCATATTACGTTATATTATAAGGTATTTTCAATGATACACTGCATATTACGTTATATTACAAGGTATTTTCAATGATACACTGCATATTACGTTATAATATAAGGTATTTTCAATGATACACTGCATATTACGTTATATTATATGGTATTTTCAATGATACACTGCATATTACGATATATTATAAGGTATCTCAATGATATACTGCATATTACGTTATATTATAAGGTATTTTCAATGATAAACTACGATATATTATAAGGTATTTACAATGATACACTGCATATTACGCTATATTATAACGTATTTTCAATGATACACTGCATATTACGTTATAATATAAGGTATTTTCAATGATACACTGCATATTACGTTATATTATAAGGTATTTTCAATGATACACTGTATATTACGTTATATTATAAGGTATTTTCAATGATAAACTACGATATATTAGAAGGTATTTTCAGTGATATGCTGCTATGTACGTTATATTATAAGGTATTTTCAATGATACACTGCATATTACGTTATATTACATGGTATTTTCTATGATACACTGCATATTACGTTATATTATAAGGTATATTCAATGATACACTGCATATTACGTTATATTATAAGGTATTTTCAATGATATACTGCATATTACGTTATATTATAAGGTATTTTCTATGATACACTGCATATTAGGATATGTTATAAGGTATTTTCAATGATACACTGCATATTACGTTATATTACATGGTATTTTCTATGATACACTGCATATTACGTTATATTATAAGGTATATTCAATGATACACTGCATATTACGTTATATTATAAGGTATTTTCAATGATATACTGCATATTACGTTATATTATAAGGAATTTTGAATGATAAACTACGATATATTAGAAGGTATTTTCAGTGATACGCTGCAATGTACGTTATATTATAAGGTATTTTCAATGATACACTGCATATTACGTTATATTATTAGGTATTTTCAATGATACACTGCATATTACGTTATATTATAAGGTATTTTCAATGATACACTGCATATTACGCTATATTATAAGGTATTTTCAATGATACACTGCATATTACGTTATATTATAAGGTATTTTCAATGATACACTGCATAGTACGCTATATTATAAGGTATTTTCAATGATACACTACAAATTACGATATATTATAAGGTATTATCAATGATACACTGCATATTACGTTATACTATAAGGTATTTTCAATGATAAACTACGACATAATATAAGGTATGTTCAATGACACACTGCATATTACGTTATATTATAAGGTATTTTCAATGATACACTGCATATTACGTTATATTACAAGGTATTTTCAATGATACACTGCATATTACGTTATAATATAAGGTATTTTCAATGATACACTGCATATTACGTTATATTATATGGTATTTTCAATGATACACTGCATATTACGATATATTATAAGGTATTTTCAATGATACGCTGCATAGTACGTTATATTATAAGGTATTTTCAATGTTACACTGTATATTACGTTATGTTATAAGGTATTTTCAATGATAAACTACTATATATTATAAGGTATTTTCAATGATACACTGCATATTACGTTATATTATAAGGTATTTTCAATGATACACTGTATATTACGTTATATTATAAGGAATTTTCAATGATAAACTACGATATATTAGAAGGTATTTTCAGTGATACGCTGCAATGTACGTTATATTATAAGGTATTTTCAATGATACACTGCATATTACGTTATATTATTAGGTATTTTCAATGATACACTGCATATTACGCTATATTATAAGGTATTTTCAATGATATACTACAAATTACGAAATATTATAAGGTATTTTCAATGATACATTGCATATTACGATATATTATAAGGTATTTTCAATGATACACTGCATATTACGTTATATTATAAGGTATTTTCAATGATACACTGCATATTACTATATATTATAAGATATTTTCAATGATACACTGCATATTACGTTATATTATAAGGTATTTTCAATGATACACTGCATATTACTATATATTATAAGATATTTTCAATGATAGACTGCATATTACATTACATTATAATGTATTTTCTATGATACACTGCATGTTACATTATATTATAGGGTATTTTCAATGATACACTGCATATTACTATATATTATAAGATATTTTCAATGATACGCTGCATAGTACGTTATATTATAAGGTATTTTCAATGTTACACTGTATATTACGTTATGTTATAAGGTATTTTCAATGATAAACTACTATATATTATAAGGTATTTTCAATGATACACTGCATATTACGTTATATTATAAGGTATTTTCAATGATACACTGTATATTACGTTATATTATAAGGAATTTTCAATGATAAACTACGATATATTAGAAGGTATTTTCAGTGATACGCTGCAATGTACGTTATATTATAAGGTATTTTCAATGATACACTGCATATTACGTTATATTATTAGGTATTTTCAATGATACACTGCATATTACGTTATATTATAAGGTATTTTCAATGATACACTGCATATTACGTTATATTACAAGGTATTTTCAATGATATACTACAAATTACGAAATATTATAAGGTATTTTCAATGATACATTGCATATTACGATATATTATAAGGTATTTTCAATGATACACTGCATATTACGTTATATTATAAGGTATTTTCAATGATACACTGCATATTACTATATATTATAAGATATTTTCAATGATACACTGCATATTACGTTATATTATAAGGTATTTTCAATGATACACTGCATATTACTATATATTATAAGATATTTTCAATGATAGACTGCATATTACATTACATTATAATGTATTTTCTATGATACACTGCATGTTACATTATATTATAGGGTATTTTCAATGATACACTGCATATTACTATATATTATAAGATATTTTCAATGATAGACTGCATATTACATTACATTATAAGGTATTTTCAATGATACACTGCATATTACGTTATATTATAAGGTATTGTCAACGATACACTGCATATTACGTTATATTATAAGGTATTTTCAAAGATACACTATAAATTCCGATATATTATAAGGCATTTTCAATGATACAATGCATATTACGTTATATTATAAGGTATTTTCAACGATACACTGCATATTCCGTTATATTATAAGGTATTTTCATTGAAACACTCCATATTACGTTACATTATAAGGCATTTTCAATGATAAACTACGATATATTATAAGGTATTTTCAATGATACACTGCATATTACGCTATATTATAAGGTATTTTCAATGATACACTGCATAGTACGCTATATTATAAGGTATTTTCAATGATACACTGCATATTACGTTATATTATAAGGTATTTTCAATGATAAACTACGATATATTAGAAGGTATTTTCAGTGATATGCTGCATATTACGCTATATTATAAGGTATTTTCAATGATATACTACAAATTACGAAATATTATAAGGTATTTTCAATGATACATTGCATATTACGATATATTATAAGGTATTTTCAATGATACACTGCATATTACGTTATATTATAAGGTATTTTCAATGATACACTGCATATTACTATATATTATAAGATATTTTCAATGATACACTGCATATTACGTTATATTATAAGGTATTTTCAATGATACACTGCATATTACTATATATTATAAGATATTTTCAATGATAGACTGCATATTACATTACATTATAATGTATTTTCTATGATACACTGCATGTTACATTATATTATAGGGTATTTTCAATGATACACTGCATATTACTATATATTATAAGATATTTTCAATGATAGACTGCATATTACATTACATGATAAGGTATTTTCAATGATACACTGCATATTACGTTATATTATAAGGTATTTTCAATGATACACTGCATATTACGTTATATTATAAGGTATTTTCAAAGATACACTATAAATTCCGATATATTATAAGGCATTTTCAATGATACAATGCATATTACGTTATATTATAAGGTATTTTCAACGATACACTGCATATTCCGTTATATTATAAGGTATTTTCATTGAAACACTCCATATTACGTTACATTATAAGGCATTTTCAATGATAAACTACGATATATTATAAGGTATTTTCAATGATACACTGCATATTACGCTATATTATAAGGTATTTTCAATGATACACTGCATAGTACGCTATATTATAAGGTATTTTCAATGATACACTGCATATTACGTTATATTATAAGGTATTTTCAATGATAAACTACGATATATTAGAAGGTATTTTCAGTGATACGCTGCATATTTCGTTATATTATAAGGTATTTTCAATGGTACACTGTATATTACGTTATATTATAAGGTATTTTCAATGATAAACTACGATATATTAGAAGATATTTTCAATGATACACTGCATATTACGTTATATTATAAGGTATTTTCAATGATAAACTACGACATAATATAAGGTATGTTCAATGACACACTGCATATTTCGTTATATTATAAGGTATTTTCAATGAAACACTACAAATTACGAAATATTATAAGGTATTTTCAATGATACACTGCATATTACGTTATATTATAAGGTATTTTCAATGATAAACTACGATATATTAGAAGGTATTTTCAGTGATACACTGCATATTTCGTTATATTATAAGGTATTTTCAATGGTACACTGTATATTACGTTATATTATAAGGTATTTTCAATGATAAACTACGATATATTAGAAGGTATTTTCAATGATACACTGCATATTACGTTATATTATAAGGTATTTTCAATGATACACTGCATATTACGTTATATTACAAGGTATTTTCAATGATACACTGCATATTACGTTATAATATAAGGTATTTTCAATGATACACTGCATATTACGTTATATTATATGGTATTTTCAATGATACACTGCATATTACGATATATTATAAGGTATCTCAATGATATACTGCATATTACGTTATATTATACGGTATTTTCAATGATAAACTACGATATATTATAAGGTATTTACAATGATACACTGCATATTACGCTATATTATAACGTATTTTCAATGATACACTGCATATTACGTTATAATATAAGGTATTTTCAATGATACACTGCATATTACGTTATATTATAAGGTATTTTCAATGATACACTGTATATTACGTTATATTATAAGGTATTTTCAATGATAAACTACGATATATTAGAAGGTATTTTCAGTGATATGCTGCTATGTACGTTATATTATAAGGTATTTTCAATGATACACTGCATATTACGTTATATTACATGGTATTTTCTATGATACACTGCATATTACGTTATATTATAAGGTATTTTCAATGATACACTGCATATTACTATATATTATAAGATATTTTCAATGATAGACTGCATATTACATTACATTATAATGTATTTTCTATGATACACTGCATGTTACATTATATTATAGGGTATTTTCAATGATACACTGCATATTACTATATATTATAAGATATTTTCAATGATAGACTGCATATTACATTACATGATAAGGTATTTTCAATGATACACTGCATATTACGTTATATTATAAGGTATTTTCAACGATACACTGCATATTACGTTATATTATAAGGTATTTTCAAAGATACACTATAAATTCCGATATATTATAAGGCATTTTCAATGATACAATGCATATTACGTTATATTATAAGGTATTTTCAACGATACACTGCATATTCCGTTATATTATAAGGTATTTTCATTGAAACACTCCATATTACGTTACATTATAAGGCATTTTCAATGATAAACTACGATATATTATAAGGTATTTTCAATGATACACTGCATATTACGCTATATTATAAGGTATTTTCAATGATACACTGCATAGTACGGTATATTATAAGGTATTTTCAATGATACACTGCATATTACGTTATATTATAAGGTATTTTCAATGATAAACTACGATATATTAGAAGGTATTTTCAGTGATACGCTTGCATATTTCGTTATATTATAAGGTATTTTCAATGGTACACTGTATATTACGTTATATTATAAGGTATTTTCAATGATAAACTACGATATATTAGAAGGTATTTTCAATGATACACTGCATATTACGTTATATTATAAGGTATTTTCAATGATAAACTACGACATAATATAAGGTATGTTCAATGACACACTGCATATTTCGTTATATATAAGGTATTTTCAATGATACACTACAAATTACGAAATATTATAAGGTATTTTCAATGTTACACTGTATATTACGTTATGTTATAAGGTATTTTCAATGATAAACTACTATATATTACAAGGTATTTTCAATGATACACTGCATATTACGTTATATTATAAGGTATTTTCAATGATACACTGTATATTACGTTATATTATAAGGAATTTTCAATGATAAACTACGATATATTAGAAGGTATTTTCAGTGATACGCTGCAATGTACGTTATATTATAAGGTATTTTCAATGATACACTGCATATTACGTTATATTATTAGGTATTTTCAATGATACACTGCATATTACGTTATATTATAAGGTATTTTCAATGATACACTGCATATTACGCTATATTATAAGGTATTTTCAATGATATACTACAAATTACGAAATATTATAAGGTATTTTCAATGATACACTGCATATTACGATATATTATAAGGTATTTTCAATGATACACTGCATATTACGTTATATTATAAGGTATTTTCAATGATACACTGCATATTACTATATATTATAAGATATTTTCAATGATACACTGCATATTACGTTATATTATAAGGTATTTTCAATGATACACTGCATATTACTATATATTATAAGATATTTTCAATGATAGACTGCATATTACATTACATTATAATGTATTTTCTATGATACACTGCATGTTACATTATATTATAGGGTATTTTCAATGATACACTGCATATTACTATATATTATAAGATATTTTCAATGATACGCTGCATAGTACGTTATATTATAAGGTATTTTCAATGTTACACTGTATATTACGTTATGTTATAAGGTATTTTCAATGATAAACTACTATATATTATAAGGTATTTTCAATGATACACTGCATATTACGTTATATTATAAGGTATTTTCAATGATACACTGCATATTACGTTATATTATTAGGTATTTTCAATGATACACTGCATATTACGTTATATTATAAGGTATTTTCAATGATACACTGCATATTACGCTATATTATAAGGTATTTTCAATGATATACTACAAATTACGAAATATTATAAGGTATTTTCAATGATACATTGCATATTACGATATATTATAAGGTATTTTCAATGATACACTGCATATTACGTTATATTATAAGGTATTTTCAATGATACACTGCATATTACTATATATTATAAGATATTTTCAATGATACACTGCATATTACGTTATATTATAAGGTATTTTCAATGATACACTGCATATTACTATATATTATAAGATATTTTCAATGATAGACTGCATATTACATTACATTATAATGTATTTTCTATGATACACTGCATGTTACATTATATTATAGGGTATTTTCAATGATACACTGCATATTACTATATATTATAAGATATTTTCAATGATAGACTGCATATTACATTACATGATAAGGTATTTTCAATGATACACTGCATATTACGTTATATTATAAGGTATTGTCAACGATACACTGCATATTACGTTATATTATAAGGTATTTTCAAAGATACACTATAAATTCCGATATACTATAAGGCATTTTCAATGATACAATGCATATTACGTTATATTATAAGGTATTTTCAACGATACACTGCATATTCCGTTATATTATAAGGTATTTTCATTGAAACACTCCATATTACGTTACATTATAAGGCATTTTCAATGATAAACTACGATATATTATAAGGTATTTTCAATGATACACTGCATATTACGCTATATTATAAGGTATTTTCAATGATACACTGCATAGTACGCTATATTATAAGGTATTTTCAATGATACACTGCATATTACGTTATATTATAAGTATTTTCAATGATAAACTACGATATATTAGAAGGTATTTTCAGTGATACGCTGCATATTTCGTTATATTATAAGGTATTTTCAATGGTACACTGTATATTACGTTATATTATAAGGTATTTTCAATGATAAACTACGATATATTAGAAGGTATTTTCAATGATACACTGCATATTACGTTATATTATAAGGTATTTTCAATGATAAACTACGACATAATATAAGGTATGTTCAATGACACACTGCATATTTCGTTATATTATAAGGTATTTTCAATGATACACTACAAATTACGAAATATTATAAGGTATTTTCAATGATACACTGCATATTACGTTATATTATAAGGTATTTTCAACGATACACTGCATATTACGTTATATTATAAGGTATTTTCAAAGATACACTATAAATTCCGATATATTATAAGGCATTTTCAATGATACAATGCATATTACGTTATATTATAAGGTATTTTCAACGATACACTGCATATTCCGTTATATTATAAGGTATTTTCATTGAAACACTCCATATTACGTTACATTATAAGGCATTTTCAATGATACACTGCATATTACGTTATATTATAAGGTATTTTCAATGATACACTGTATATTACGTTATATTATAAGGTATTTTCAATGATAAACTACGATATATTAGAAGGTATTTTCAATGATACACTGCATAGTACGCTATATTATAAGGTCTTTTCAATGATACACTGCATATTACGTTATACTATAAGGTATTTTCAATGATAAACTACGACATAATATAAGGTATGTTCAATGACACACTGCATATTTCGTTATATTATAAGGTATTTTCAATGATACACTACAAATTACGAAATATTATAAGGTATTTTCAATGATACACTGCATATTACGTTATATTATAAGGTATTTTCAATGATACACTGCATATTACGATATATTATAAGGTATTTTCAATGATACGCTGCATAGTACGTTATATTATAAGGTATTTTCAATGTTACACTGTATATTACGTTATGTTATAAGGTATTTTCAATGATAAACTACTATATATTATAAGGTATTTTCAATGATACACTGCATATTACGTTATATTATAAGGTATTTTCAATGATACACTGTATATTACGTTATATTATAAGGTATTTTCAATGATAAACTACGATATATTAGAAGGTATTTTCAATGATACACTGCATAGTACGCTATATTATAAGGTATTTTCAATGATACACTGCATATTACGTTATATTATAAGGTATTTTCAATGATACACTACAAATTACGAAATATTATAAGGTATTTTCAATGATAAACTGCATATTACGCTATATTATAAGGTATTTTCAATGATACACTGCATAGTACTCTATATTATAAGGTATTTTCAATGATACACTGCATATTACGTTATATTATAAGGTATTTTCAATGATAAACTACGATATATTAGAAGGTATTTTCAGTGATACACTGCATATTTCGTTATATTATAAGGTATTTTCAATGGTACACTGTATATTACGTTATATTATAAGGTATTTTCAATGATAAACTACGATATATTAGAAGGTATTTTCAATGATACACTGCATATTACGTTATATTATAAGGTATTTTCAATGATACACTGCATATTACGTTATATTACAAGGTATTTTCAATGATACACTGCATATTACGTTATAATATAAGATATTTTCAATGATACACTGCATATTACGTTATATTATATGATATTTTCAATGATACACTGCATATTACGATATATTATAAGGTATTTTCAATGATACGCTGCATAGTACGTTATATTATAAGGTATTTTCAATGTTACACTGTATATTACGTTATGTTATAAGGTATTTTCAATGATAAACTACTATATATTATAAGGTATTTTCAATGATACACTGCATATTACGTTATATTATAAGGTATTTTCACTGATACACTGTATATTACGTTATATTATAAGGTATTTTCAATGATAAACTACGATATATTAGAAGGTATTTTCAATGATACACTGCATATTACGTTATATTATAAGGTATTTTCAATGATACACTGCATATTACGTTATATTACAAGGTATTTTCAATGATACACTGCATATTACGTTATAATATAAGGTATTTTCAATGATACACTGCATATTACGTTATATTATATGGTATTTTCAATGATACACTGCATATTACGATATATTATAAGGTATTTTCAATGATACGCTGCATAGTACGTTATATTATAAGGTATTTTCAATGTTACACTGTATATTACGTTATGTTATAAGGTATTTTCAATGATAAACTACTATATATTATAAGGTATTTTCAATGATACACTGCATATTACGTTATATTATAAGGTATTTTCAATGATACACTGCATATTACGTTATACTATAAGGTATTTTCAATGATAAACTACGACATAATATAAGGTATGTTCAATGACACACTGCATATTTCGTTATATTATAAGGTATTTTCAATGATACACTACAAATTACGAAATATTATAAGGTATTTTCAATGATACACTGCATATTACGTTATATTATAAGGTATTTTCATTGAAACACTCCATATTACGTTACATTATAAGGCATTTTCAATAATAAACTACGATATATTATAAGGTATTTTCAATGATACACTGCATAGTACGCTATATTATAAGGTATTTTCAATGTTACACTGTATATTACGTTATGTTATAAGGTATTTTCAATGATAAACTACTATATATTATAAGGTATTTTCAATGATACACTGCATATTACGTTATATTATAAGGTATTTTCAATGATACACTGTATATTACGTTATATTATAAGGTATTTTCAATGATACACTGCATATTACGTTATATTATAAGGTATTTTCAATGATACACTGCATATTACGTTATATTACAAGGTATTTTCAATGATACACTGCATATTACGTTATAATATAAGGTATTTTCAATGATACACTGCATATTACGTTATATTATATGGTATTTTCAATGATACACTGCATATTACGATATATTATAAGGTATTTTCAATGATACGCTGCATAGTACGTTATATTACAAGGTATTTTCAATGATACACTGCATATTACGTTATATTATAATGTATTTTCACTGATACACTGCATATTACGTTATATTATAAGGTATTTTCAATGGTACACTGTATATTACGTTATATTATAAGGTATTTTCAATGATAAACTACGATATATTAGAAGGTATTTTCAATGATACACTGCATATTACGTTATATTATAAGGTATTTTCAATGATACACTGCATATTACGTTATATTATAAGGTATTTTCAATGATACACTGCATATTACGTTATATTACAAGGTATTTTCAATGATACACTGCATATTACGTTATATTATAAGGTATTTTCAATGATACACTGCATATTACGCTATATTATAAGGTATTTTCAATGATACACTGTATATTACGTTATATTATAAGGTATTTTCAATGATACACTGCATATTACGTTATATTATAAGGTATTTTCAATGATACACTGCATATTACGCTATATTATAAGGTATTTTCAATGATATACTGCATATTACGCTATATTATAAGGTATTTTCAATGATACACTGCATATTACGTTATATTATATGGTATTTTCAATGATACACTGCATATTACGATATATTATAAGGTATTTTCAATGATGCGCTGCATAGTACGTTATATTATAAGGTATTTTCAATGTTACACTGTATATTACGTTATGTTATAAGGTATTTTCAATGATAAACTACTATATATTATAAGGTATTTTCAATGATACACTGCATATTACGTTATATTATAAGGTATTTTCAATGATACACTGTATATTACGTTATATTATAAGGTATTTTCAATGATAAACTACGATATATTAGAAGGTATTTTCAATGATACACTGCATAGTACGCTATATTATAAGGTCTTTTCAAGGATACACTGCATATTACGTTATACTATAAGGTATTTTCAATGATAAACTACGACATAATATAAGGTATGTTCAATGACACACTGCATATTACGTTATATTATAAGGTATTTTCAAAGATACACTATAAATTCCGATATATTATAAGGCATTTTCAATGATACAATGCATATTACGTTATATTATAAGGTATTTTCAACGATACACTGCATATTACGTTATATTATAAGGTATTTTCATTGAAACACTCCATATTACGTTACATTATAAGGCATTTTCAATGATAAACTACGATATATTAGAAGGTATTTTCAATGATACACTGCATATTACGTTATATTATAAGGTATTTTCAATGATACACTGCATATTACGCTATATTATAAGGTATTTTAAATGATACACTGCATATTACGTTATATTATAAGGTATTTTCAATGATACACTGCATATTACGTTATATTATAAGGTATTTTCAATGATACACTGCATAGTACGTTATATTACACAGTATTTTCAATGATACACTGCATATTACGTTATATTATAAGGTATTTTCAATGATACACTGCATATTACGTTATATTATAAGGTATTTTCAATGATACACTGCATATTACGTTATAATATAAGGTATTTTCAATGATACACTGCATATTACGTTATAGTATATGGTATTTTCAATGATACACTGCATATTACGATATATTATAAGGTATTTTCAATGATACGCTGCATAGTACGTTATATTATAAGGTATTTTCAATGATACACTGCATATTACGTTATATTACAAGGTATTTTCAATGATACGCTGCATATTACGTTATATTATAATGTATTTTCAATGATACACTGCATATTACGTTATATTATAAGGTATTTTCAATGATACACTGCATATTACGTTAAATTATAAGGTATTTTCAATGATACGCTGCATAGTACGTTATATTATAAGGTATTTTCAATGATACACTGCATATTACGTTATATTATAAGGTATTTTCAATGATACACTGCATATTACGTTATATTACAAGGTATTTTCAATGATACACTGCATATTACGTTATAATATAAGGTATTTTCAATGATACACTGCATATTACGTTATATTATATGGTATTTTCAATGATACACTGCATATTACGATATATTATAAGGTATTTTCAATGATGCGCTGCATAGTACGTTATATTATAAGGTATTTTCAATGTTACACTGTATATTACGTTATGTTATAAGGTATTTTCAATGATAAACTACTATATATTATAAGGTATTTTCAATGATACACTGCATATTACGTTATATTATAAGGTATTTTCAATGATACACTGTATATTACGTTATATTATAAGGTATTTTCAATGTTAAACTACGATATATTAGAAGGTATTTTCAATGATACACTGCATAGTACGCTATATTATAAGGTCTTTTCAATGATACACTGCATATTACGTTATACTATAAGGTATTTTCAATGATAAACTACGACATAATATAAGGTATGTTCAATGACACACTGCATATTACGTTATATTATAAGGTATTTTCAAAGATACACTATAAATTCCGATATATTATAAGGCATTTTCAATGATACAATGCATATTACGTTATATTATAAGGTATTTTCAACGATACACTGCATATTCCGTTATATTATAAGGTATTTTCATTGAAACACTCCATATTACGTTACATTATAAGGCATTTTCAATGATAAACTACGATATATTATAAGGTATTTTCAATGATACACTGCATATTACGTTATATTATAAGGTATTTTCAATGATACACTGCATATTACGCTATATTATAAGGTATTTTAAATGATATACTGCATATTACGTTATATTATAAGGTATTTTCAATGATACACTGCATATTACGTTATATTATAAGGTATTTTCAATGATACACTGCATAGTACGTTATATTACAAGGTATTTTCAATGATACACTGCATATTACGTTATATTATAATGTATTTTCACTGATACACTGCATATTACGTTATATTATAAGGTATTTTCAATGGTACACTGTATATTACGTTATATTATAATGTATTTTCAATGATAAACTACGATATATTAGAAGGTATTTTCAATGATACACTGCATATTACGTTATATTACAAGGTATTTTCAATGATACACTGCATATTACGTTATATTATAATGTATTTTCACTGATACACTGCATATTACGTTATATTATAAGGTATTTTCAATGATACACTGCATATTACGTTATATTATAAGGTATTTTCAATGATACACTGCATATTACGTTATATTACAAGGTATTTTCAATGATACACTGCATATTACATTATAATATAAGGTATTTTCAATGATACACTGCATATTACGTTATATTATATGGTATTTTCAATGATACACTGCATATTACGATATATTATAAGGTATTTTCAATGATACGCTGCATAGTACGTTATATTATAAGGTATTTTCAATGATACACTGCATATTACGCTATATTATAAGGTATTTTCAATGATATACTGCATATTACGCTATATTATAAGGTATTTTCAATGATACACTGCATATTACGTTATATTATATGGTATTTTCAATGATACACTGCATATTACGATATATTATAAGGTATTTTCAATGATGCGCTGCATAGTACGTTATATTATAAGGTATTTTCAATGTTACACTGTATATTACGTTATGTTATAAGGTATTTTCAATGATAAACTACTATATATTATAAGGTATTTTCAATGATACACTGCATATTACGTTATATTATAAGGTATTTTCAATGATACACTGTATATTACGTTATATTATAAGGTATTTTCAATGATAAACTACGATATATTAGAAGGTATTTTCAATGATACACTGCATAGTACGCTATATTATAAGGTCTTTTCAAGGATACACTGCATATTACGTTATACTATAAGGTATTTTCAATGATAAACTACGACATAATATAAGGTATGTTCAATGACACACTGCATATTACGTTATATTATAAGGTATTTTCAAAGATACACTATAAATTCCGATATATTATAAGGCATTTTCAATGATACAATGCATATTACGTTATATTATAAGGTATTTTCAACGATACACTGCATATTCCGTTATATTATAAGGTATTTTCATTGAAACACTCCATATTACGTTACATTATAAGGCATTTTCAATGATAAACTACGATATATTAGAAGGTATTTTCAATGATACACTGCATATTACGTTATATTATAAGGTATTTTCAATGATACACTGCATATTACGCTATATTATAAGGTATTTTAAATGATATACTGCATATTACGTTATATTATAAGGTATTTTCAATGATACACTGCATATTACGTTATATTATAAGGTATTTTCAATGATACACTGCATAGTACGTTATATTACAAGGTATTTTCAATGATACACTGCATATTACGTTATATTATAATGTATTTTCAATGATACACTGCATATTACGTTATATTACAAGGTATTTTCAATGATACACTGCATATTACGTTATAATATAAGGTATTTTCAATGATACACTGCATATTACGTTATAGTATATGGTATTTTCAATGATACACTGCATATTACGATATATTATAAGGTATTTTCAATGATACGCTGCATAGTACGTTATATTATAAGGTATTTTCAATGATACACTGCATATTACGTTATATTACAAGGTATTTTCAATGATACGCTGCATATTACGTTATATTATAATGTATTTTCACTGATACACTGCATATTACGTTATATTATAAGGTATTTTCAATGATACACTGCATATTACGTTAAATTATAAGGTATTTTCAATGATACGCTGCATAGTACGTTATATTATAAGGTATTTTCAATGATACACTGCATATTACGTTATATTATAAGGTATTTTCAATGATACACTGCATATTACGTTATATTACAAGGTATTTTCAATGATACACTGCATATTACGTTATAATATAAGGTATTTTCAATGATACACTGCATATTACGTTATATTATATGGTATTTTCAATGATACACTGCATATTACGATATATTATAAGGTATTTTCAATGATGCGCTGCATAGTACGTTATATTATAAGGTATTTTCAATGTTACACTGTATATTACGTTATGTTATAAGGTATTTTCAATGATAAACTACTATATATTATAAGGTATTTTCAATGATACACTGCATATTACGTTATATTATAAGGTATTTTCAATGATACACTGTATATTACGTTATATTATAAGGTATTTTCAATGTTAAACTACGATATATTAGAAGGTATTTTCAATGATACACTGCATAGTACGCTATATTATAAGGTCTTTTCAATGATACACTGCATATTACGTTATACTATAAGGTATTTTCAATGATAAACTACGACATAATATAAGGTATGTTCAATGACACACTGCATATTACGTTATATTATAAGGTATTTTCAAAGATACACTATAAATTCCGATATATTATAAGGCATTTTCAATGATACAATGCATATTACGTTATATTATAAGGTATTTTCAACGATACACTGCATATTCCGTTATATTATAAGGTATTTTCATTGAAACACTCCATATTACGTTACATTATAAGGCATTTTCAATGATAAACTACGATATATTAGAAGGTATTTTCAATGATACACTGCATATTACGTTATATTATAAGGTATTTTCAATGATACACTGCATATTACGCTATATTATAAGGTATTTTAAATGATATACTGCATATTACGTTATATTATAAGGTATTTTCAATGATACACTGCATATTACGTTATATTATAAGGTATTTTCAATGATACACTGCATAGTACGTTATATTACAAGGTATTTTCAATGATACACTGCATATTACGTTATATTATAATGTATTTTCACTGATACACTGCATATTACGTTATATTATAAGGTATTTTCAATGGTACACTGTATATTACGTTATATTATAATGTATTTTCAATGATAAACTACGATATATTAGAAGGTATTTTCAATGATACACTGCATATTACGTTATATTACAAGGTATTTTCAATGATACACTGCATATTACGTTATATTATAATGTATTTTCACTGATACACTGCATATTACGTTATATTATAAGGTATTTTCAATGATACACTGTATATTACGTCATATTATAAGGTATTTTCAATGATAAACTACGATATATTAGAAGGTATTTTCAATGATACACTGCATAGTACGCTATATTATAAGGTCTTTTCAATGATACACTGCATATTACGTTATACTATAAGGTATTTTCAATGATAAACTACGACATAATATAAGGTATGTTCAATGACACACTGCATATTACGTTATATTATAAGGTATTTTCAAAGATACACTATAAATTCCGATATATTATAAGGCATTTTCAATGATACAATGCATATTACGTTATATTATAAGGTATTTTCAACGATACACTGCATATTCCGTTATATTATAAGGTATTTTCAATGATACACTGCATATTACGTTATATTACAAGGTATTTTCAATGATACACTGCATATTACGTTATATTATAAGGTATTTTCACTGATACACTGCATATTACGTTATATTATAAGGTATTTTCAATGATACACTGCATATTACGTTATATTATAAGGTATTTTCAATGATACACTGCATATTACGTTATATTACAAGGTATTTTCAATGATACACTGCATATTACGTTATAATATAAGGTATTTTCAATGATACACTGCATATTACGTTATATTATATGGTATTTTCAATGATACACTGCATATTACGATATATTATAAGGTATTTTCAATGTTACACTGCATATTACGTTATATTATAAGGTATTTTCAAAGATACACTATAAATTCCGATATATTATAAGGCATTTTCAATGATACAATGCATATTACGTTATACTATAAGGTATTTTCAACGATACACTGCATATTCCGTTATATTATAAGGTATTTTCATTGAAACACTCCATATTACGTTACATTATAAGGCATTTTCAATGATAAACTACGATATATTAGAAGGTATTTTCAATGATACACTGCATATTACGTTATATTATAAGGTATTTTCAATGATACACTGTATATTACGTTATATTATAAGGTATTTTCAATGATAAACTACGATATATTAGAAGGTATTTTCAATGATACACTGCATAGTACGCTATATTATAAGGTCTTTTCAATGATACACTGTATATTACGTTATATTATAAGGTATTTTCAATGATAAACTACGATATATTAGAAGGTATTTTCAATGATACACTGCATATTACGTTATATTATAAGGTATTTTCAATGATACACTGTATATTACGTTATATTATAAGGTATTTTCAATGATAAACTACGATATATTAGAAGGTATTTTCAATGATACACTGCATATTACGTTATATTATAAGGTATTTTCAATAATACACTGCATATTACGTTATATTATAAGGTATTTTCAATGATACACTGCATATTACGTTATATTACAAGGTATTTTCAATGATACACTGCATATTACGTTATATTATAATGTATTTTCACTGATACACTGCATATTACGTTATATTATAAGGTATTTTCAATGATACACTGCATATTACGTTATATTATAAGGTATTTTCAATGATACACTGCATATTACGTTATATTATATGGTATTTTCAATGATACACTGCATATTACGATATATTATAAGGTATTTTCAATGATACGCTGCATAGTACGTTATATTATAAGGTATTTTCAATGTTACACTGTATATTACGTTATGTTATAAGGTATTTTCAATGATAAACTACTATATATTATAAGGTATTTTCAATGATACACTGCATATTACGTTATATTATAAGGTATTTTCAATGATACACTGTATATTACGTTATATTATAAGGTATTTTCAATGATAAACTACGATATATTAGAAGGTATTTTCAATGATACACTGCATAGTACGCTATATTATAAGGTCTTTTCAATGATACACTGTATATTACGTTATATTATAAGGTATTTTCAATGATAAACTACGATATATTAGAAGGTATTTTCAATGATACACTGCATATTACGTTATATTATAAGGTATTTTCAATGATACACTATAAATTCCGATATATTATAAGGCATTTTCAATGATACAATGCATATTACGTTATACTATAAGGTATTTTCAACGATACACTGCATATTCCGTTATATTATAAGGTATTTTCATTGAAACACTCCATATTACGTTACATTATAAGGCATTTTCAATGATAAACTACGATATATTAGAAGGTATTTTCAATGATACACTGCATATTACGTTATATTATAAGGTATTTTCAATGATACACTGTATATTACGTTATATTATAAGGTATTTTCAATGATAAACTACGATATATTAGAAGGTATTTTCAATGATACACTGCATAGTACGCTATATTATAAGGTCTTTTCAATGATACACTGTATATTACGTTATATTATAAGGTATTTTCAATGATAAACTACGATATATTAGAAGGTATTTTCAATGATACACTGCATATTACGTTATATTATAAGGTATTTTCAATAATACACTGCATATTACGTTATATTATAATGTATTTTCAATGATACACTGCATATTACGTTATATTATAAGGTATTTTCAATGATACACTGCATATTACGTTATATTATAATGTATTTTCACTGATACACTGCATATTACGTTATATTATAAGGTATTTTCAATGATACACTGCATATTACGTTATATTATAAGGTATTTTCAATGATACACTGCATATTACGTTATATTACAAGGTATTTTCAATGATACACTGCATATTACGTTTTAATATAAGGTATTTTCAATGATACACTGCATATTACGTTATATTATATGGTATTTTCAATGATACACTGCATATTACGATATATTATAAGGTATTTTCAATGATACGCTGCATAGTACGTTATATTATAAGGTATTTTCAATGTTACACTGTATATTACGTTATGTTATAAGGTATTTTCAATGATAAACTACTATATATTATAAGGTATTTTCAATGATACACTGCATATTACGTTATATTATAAGGTATTTTCAATGATACACTGCATATTACGTTATATTATATGGTATTTTCAATGATACACTGCATATTACGAAATATTATAAGGTATTTTCAATGATACGCTGCATAGTACGTTATATTATAAGGTATTTTCAATGTTACACTGCATATTACGTTATATTATAAGGTATTTTCAAAGATACACTATAAATTCCGATATATTATAAGGCATTTTCAATGATACAATGCATATTACGTTATACTATAAGGTATTTTCAACGATACACTGCATATTCCGTTATATTATAAGGTATTTTCATTGAAACACTCCATATTACGTTACATTATAAGGCATTTTCAATGATAAACTACGATATATTAGAAGGTATTTTCAATGATACACTGCATATTACGTTATATTATAAGGTATTTTCAATGATACACTGCATATTACGCTATATTATAAGGTATTTTAAATGATATACTGCATATTACGTTATATTATAAGGTATTTTCAATGATACACTGCATATTACGTTATATTATAAGGTATTTTCAATGATACACTGCGTAGTACGCTATATTACAAGGTATTTTCAATGATACACTGCATATTACGTTATATTATAAGGTATTTTCAATGATAAACTACGATATATTAGAAGGTATTTTCAATGATACACTGCATATTACGTTATATTATAAGGTATTTTCAATGATACACTGCATATTACGCTATATTATAAGGTATTTTAAATGATATACTGCATATTACGTTATATTATAAGGTATTTTCAATGATACACTGCATATTACGTTATATTATAAGGTATTTTCAATGATACACTGCGTAGTACGCTATATTATAAGGTATTTTCAATGATACACTGCATATTACGTTATATTATAAGGTATTTTCAATGGTACACTGTATATTACGTTATATTATAAGGTATTTTCAATGATAAACTACGATATATTAGAAGGTATTTTCAATGATACACTGCATATTACGTTATATTATAAGGTATTTTCAATGATACACTGCATATTACGTTATATTATAAGGTATTTTCAATGATACACTGCATATTACGTTATATTACAAGGTATTTTCAATGATACACTGCATATTACGTTATATTATAAGGTATTTTCAATGATACACTACAAATTACGAAATATTATAAGGTATTTTCAATGATACACTGCATATTACGTTATATTATATGGTATTTTCAATGATACACTGCATATTACGAAATATTATAAGGTATTTTCAATGATACGCTGCATAGTACGTTATATTATAAGGTATTTTCAATGTTACACTGCATATTACGTTATATTATAAGGTATTTTCAAAGATACACTATAAATTCCGATATATTATAAGGCATTTTCAATGATACAATGCATATTACGTTATACTATAAGGTATTTTCAACGATACACTGCATATTCCGTTATATTATAAGGTATTTTCATTGAAACACTCCATATTACGTTACATTATAAGGCATTTTCAATGATAAACTACGATATATTAGAAGGTATTTTCAATGATACACTGCATATTACGTTATATTATAAGGTATTTTCAATGATACACTGCATATTACGCTATATTATAAGGTATTTTAAATGATATACTGCATATTACGTTATATTATAAGGTATTTTCAATGATACACTGCATATTACGTTATATTATAAGGTATTTTCAATGATACACTGCGTAGTACGCTATATTATAAGGTATTTTCAATGATACACTGCATATTACGTTATATTATAAGGTATTTTCAATGATAAACTACGATATATTAGAAGGTATTTTCAATGATACACTGCATATTACGTTATATTATAAGGTATTTTCAATGATACACTGCATATTACGCTATATTATAAGGTATTTTAAATGATATACTGCATATTACGTTATATTACAAGGTATTTTCAATGATACACTGCATATTACGTTATATTATAAGGTATTTTCAATGATACACTACAAATTACGAAATATTATAAGGTATTTTCAATGATACATTGCATATTACGGTATATTATAAGGTATTTTCAATGATACACTGCATATTACGTTATATTATAAGGTATTTTCAATGATACACTACAAATTCCGTTATATTATAATGTATTTTCAATGATACACTGCATATTACGTTATAATATAAGGTATTTTCAATGATACACTGCATATTACGTTATATTATAAGGTATTTTCAATGATACACTGCATATTACGGTATATTATAAGGTATTTTAAATGATATACTGCATATTACGTTATATTATAAGGTATTTTCAATGATACACTGCATATTACGTTATATTATAAGGTATTTTCAATGATACACTGCGTAGTACGCTATATTATAAGGTATTTTCAATGATACACTGCATATTACGTTATATTATAAGGTATTTTCAATGGTACACTGTATATTACGTTATATTATAAGGTATTTTCAATGATAAACTACGATATATTAGAAGGTATTTTCAATGATACACTGCATATTACGTTATATTATAAGGTATTTTCAATGATACACTGCATATTACGTTATATTATAAGGTATTTTCAATGATACACTGCATATTACGTTATATTACAAGGTATTTTCAATGATACACTGCATATTACGTTATATTATAAGGTATTTTCAATGATACACTACAAATTACGAAATATTATAAGGTATTTTCAATGATACATTGCATATTACGGTATATTATAAGGTATTTTCAATGATACACTGCATATTACGTTATATTATAAGGTATTTTCAATGATACACTACAAATTCCGTTATATTATAATGTATTTTCAATGATACACTGCATATTACGTTATATTATAAGGTATTTTCAATGATACACTGCATATTACGTTATATTACAAGGTATTTTCAATGATACACTGCATATTACGTTATAATATAAGGTATTTTCAATGATACACTGCATATTACGTTATATTATATGGTATTTTCAATGATACACTGCATATTACGATATATTATAAGGTATTTTCAATGATACGCTGCATAGTACGTTATATTATAAGGTATTTTCAATGTTACACTGTATATTACGTTATGTTATAAGGTATTTTCAATGATAAACTACTATATATTATAAGGTATTTTCAATGATACACTGCATATTACGTTATATTATAAGGTATTTTCAATGATACACTGTATATTACGTTATATTATAAGGTATTTTCAATGATAAACTACGATATATTAGAAGGTATTTTCAATGATACACTGCATAGTACGCTATATTATAAGGTATTTTCAATGATACACTGCATATTTCGTTATATTATAAGGTATTTTCAATGATACACTACAAATTACGAAATATTATAAGGTACTTTCAATGATATACTGCATATTACGTTATATTATAAGGTATTTTCAACGATACACTGCATATTACGTTATATTATAAGGTATTTTCAAAGATACACTATAAATTCCGATATATTATAAGGCATTTTCAATGATACAATGCATATTACGTTATATTATAAGGTATTTTCAACGATACACTGCATATTCCGTTATATTATAAGGTATTTCCATTGAAACACTCCATATTACGTTACATTATAAGGCATTTTCAATGATAAACTACGATATATTATAAGGTATTTTCAATGATACACTAAATATTACGCTATATTATAAGGTATTTTAAATGATATACTGCATATTACGTTATATTATAAGGTATTTTCAATGATACACTGCATATTACGTTATATTATAAGGTATTTTCAATGATACACTGCCTAGTACGCTATATTATAAGGTATTTTCAATGATACACTGCATATTACGTTATATTATAAGGTATTTTCAATGATAAACTACGATATATTAGAAGGTATTTTCAGTGATACACTGCATATTTCGTTATATTATAAGGTATTTTCAATGGTACACTGTATATTACGTTATATTATAAGGTATTTTCAATGATAAACTACGTTATATTATTAAGTATTTTCAATGATACACTGCATATTACGTTATATTATAAGGTATTTTCAATGATACACTGCATATTACGCTATATTATAAGGTATTTTCAATGATACACTACAAATTACGAAATATTATAAGGTATTTTCAATGATACACTGCATATTACGTTATATTATAAGGTATTTTCAATGATACACTGCATATTACGTTATATTACAAGGTATTTTCAATGATACACTGCATATTACGTTATATTACAAGGTATTTTCAATGATACACTGTATATTACGTCATATTATAAGGTATTTTCAATGATAAACTACGATATATTAGAAGGTATTTTCAATGATACACTGCATAGTACGCTATATTATAAGGTATTTTCAATGATAAACTACGTTATATTATTAAGTATTTTCAATGATACACTGCATATTACGTTATATTATAAGGTATTTTCAATGATACACTGCATATTACGCTATATTATAAGGTATTTTCAATGATACACTACAAATTACGAAATATTATAAGGTATTTTCAATGATACACTGCATATTACGTTATATTATAAGGTATTTTCAATGATACACTGCATATTACGTTATATTACAAGGTATTTTCAATGATACACTGCATATTACGTTATATTACAAGGTATTTTCAATGATACACTGTATATTACGTTATATTATAAGGTATTTTCAATGATACACTGCATATTACGTTATATTACAAGGTATTTTCAATGATACACTGCATATTACGTTATAATATAAGGTATTTTCAATGATACACTGCATATTACGTTATATTATATGGTATTTTCAATGATACACTGCATTTTACGATATATTATAAGGTATTTTCAATGATGCGCTGCATAGTACGTTATATTATAAGGTATTTTCAATGTTACACTGTATATTACGTTATGTTATAAGGTATTTTCAATGATAAACTACTATATATTATAAGGTATTTTCAATGATACACTGCATATTACGTTATATTATATGGTATTTTCAATGATACACTGCATATTACGATATATTATAAGGTATTTTCAATGATGCGCTGCATAGTACGTTATATTATAAGGTATTTTCAATGTTACACTGTATATTACGTTATGTTATAAGGTATTTTCAATGTTACACTGTATATTACGTTATGTTATAAGGTATTTTCAATGATAAACTACTATATATTATAAGGTATTTTCAATGATACACTGCATATTACGTTATATTATAAGGTATTTTCAATGATACACTGTATATTACGTCATATTATAAGGTATTTTCAATGATAAACTACGATATATTAGAAGGTATTTTCAATGATACACTGCATAGTACGCTATATTATAAGGTCTTTTCAATGATACACTGCATATTACGTTATACTATAAGGTATTTTCAATGATAAACTACGACATAATATAAGGTATGTTCAATGACACACTGCATATTACGTTATATTATAAGGTATTTTCAAAGATACACTATAAATTCCGATATATTATAAGGCATTTTCAATGATACAATGCATATTACGTTATATTATAAGGTATTTTCAACGATACACTGCATATTCCGTTATATTATAAGGTATTTTCATTGAAACACTCCATATTACGTTACATTATAAGGCATTTTCAATGATAAACTACGATATATTAGAAGGTATTTTCAATGATACACTGCATATTACGTTATATTATGTAGGGATACGCACGTGCGTGTGCGCACACGTGTGTGCCGGTGTGGCTGTGGCTGTGTTTGTGTGTACGATCGGCACGGCGCGGCGTGGCGGTAACGCGCCGCACCGCCTTTGCGCGCAACATAGTTGCCGGCCAAAAGAGCCGAGGTTTTGCCGAAAGACAATCGATCTCGCCACCGTGGAGCGGCGGCTACCAAAAGCGCTCTTTGGTGATCTACCGAATTCTATAAGGAATAGCGAGTATATAAGAGGGCTGGTGTGCTCCACGAGTCAGTCTGACTCTCGCCGTGAAGCACGCGCCGTTATACCGAATAAAACAGTTTTACCACGAATCCTCATCTCAGTTATTAACCCCTACAAAATTCAGAAGTGGGATATAGTAACCTAATTAAAAACGCGTGTCGGGACAGACCTGAAAGTCAGTGATTTTTTTTTCTTTCTTTCCCGCTTGATTACGGTGGTGTCAGTGTTTTAAACATGAATTCATGCACCGTCGCCGAATTAAAAGACATGCTGCGTGCGAAGGAGTTGCCGACGACCGGGACGAAGGTCGAGTTAATCCATAGATTGCTCGCAGCCGGCGTTTCCGAACCAACTCCTCGAGCGGACGCAGAAAACGAGGACCGTTTCGAAGATTCGGTGGACCACGAGGTGTACGAAACGATGCAACGACAGGGACGATTCGAGAGGAGCACCGTGACGTCCGAAGTGGAACTGCTGCAACGGGAGAGAGCTTTGGCCCAGCGTGAGATACAGCTGCTGCAAAGAGAGCTGGAAGTCGTACGGTTGGAAACGCCTCGAACAAATAGTGCAACGCCCACGCGTACGCGTGAACTAAAATGGACGGAGATCAAGGACATGATCGGCGATTACGACGGAACCGGTTGTACTTTTAAGAATTGGGACAATCAGATGCGTAAGCTAATCCGAAATTACCGATTGGATGAACAAGCAGCGAAGGCTCTGATTTGCCAGAAATTGAAAGGGAAAGCACTCCGATGGTTCCACTCGAGAGAAGATTGCGTAGAGTTAGCATGGGAAGAATTGCTGAAGGAGTTGTCCGCTATGTACGGTCAGCGGATGAATATTGTGTCACTGCGGCACGAGTTCGAACGGCGAACGTGGAAAGCCAGTGAATCGTTCGCCGATTACGCCCACGAAAAAATAATTCTGGGCAACAGGGTACCTGTGGCCGCCCATGAAGTGATCGACTACGTGGTGGACGGAATTCCTAGCGAGAATTTGCGTGCGGTGGCTCGCGCACAGCGATTCAAGGAAATTAAGGACTTGCTAGAGGCATTCGCGGAAATATCGCTGTCCCCAGAACCACGACGACTAGGGCAGGTGCAGCATCGCGAAGATTACACGCCGAGGGATAGGCACAGAGAGCCGTTCAGGCCACAGCAGGTCAGGCAGGTCCGGTGCTATAATTGCAACGGCATGGGACATTTTTCGGCGGAATGCAGGCAGCCAAGGAGGGAACGAGATACCGCGCGCAGACACGGCGGCAATGGGAAGGCAGAGGACGAACGACGGGCACTACCACAGGGGCAGGTAAACTTCGTGAACCGATTGGCGGAGGAGAAGGATGATTTTCACCCGAAGGTTCAACTGACAGTTGGCGACGAGGACGAAACGACAATAGAAGTAAGAGCGTTAATTGATACTGGTAGTCCGATAAGTTTTGTAAAGCAGAGTCAGGTACCGCGACGGTTGGTTACGGAGAACGTTGAAAAGAGTAGATTCTTCGGGATAAACGATAGTGCTTTGAAAATCGTCGGCGATATCAAAGCGAAAATTAAATTTCAACGACGCGAACTCGATACATCGCTACGGGTTGTGGCAGACGAGACGATGCGAAGCGCGCTAGTTCTAGGCCGAGATTTCATAAAATTAGCCAAGCTCGCGTTCATTGTAGACGAAGAAATTGCAGAAATTATGAATATCGAAATAGATTCAGACACCCGTAAATCAGTGTCACGGCCTACAATAAATAAAGCGTTACGATATGAGATAAAAGAGAATTTCTACCGGTTATTCGAGGAGGAATATGTTATTCCAACTCGACCAGAACACCCGCAAACAGAAAACGTATTAAAGCTTAGATTATCCGACAGTAAACCTTTCCATTTTGCGCCGCGTAGATTGTCATTTGCGGAAAAAGATAAGCTAAGGGGAATCCTGGACGACTTGTTGGCAAAAGGCGCGATTAGGGAAAGTACATCCGAATACGCGTCGCCGATCGTTCTAACAAAGAAGAAAAACGGGGAGACCCGAATGTGTATAGACTTCCGAGTACTGAACAAGGTAACGGTGCGCGATAATTTCCCGTTGCCCCTAGTCGAGGATCAGTTAGATTTGTTACAGGGAAAAAAATATTTCTCATCGCTAGACTTGAGAGACGGGTTTTTCCATATCCGAATGCACGAGGATTCTATTAAATACACCTCGTTTGTTACACCGTTCGGGCAATACGAGTGCACCAAAATGCCGTTTGGTTTAAAAGGGGGCCCTTTAAGATTTCAACGGTATGTATCGGGAATATTTAAAAATTTAATTAGCAGCGGGGATGTTTCGGTATACCTAGACGATTTTTTGATTGCGTCGGTCACGATTGAACACCACCTAGAGGTGTTAGAAGAAGTTTTCAAATTATGCGTAGCAAATAAGTTGGAACTAAGAATGGACAAGTGCAAATTCTTGGAAACAGAAATCGAATATCTGGGATACAGGGTAACGAGCGACGGCATCAGACCCACTGAACGCGGTATCGATAACGTACAAAAATTCCCAGTTCCACGAAACACCCGCGAGGTGCAAAGTTTTCTGGGCCTTTCCTCTTATTTTCGAAAATTTATCGAGAATTTTTCAATTATTGCCAAGCCGTTGTACGACCTAACTAAGGAGAAAAGTAAATTTAAATTTGGCCCCGAAGAAAAAGAGGCATTCGACGCGTTGAAAGATTGTTTAGTGCAGGCACCCATTCTGGGCATTTACTGTCCGCGTGATGAAACAGAGCTACACTGTGACGCCAGCGCGATAGGTTTCGGCGCTATTCTATTACAGAAAAAAGCCGATCAAAAATTCCACCCGATTTTTTACTTTTCGAAACGAACGACAGACACCGAATCGAAATACCACAGTTTCGAGCTAGAGACGCTCGCAATAATCTACGCGCTGCGCCGATTCCGCCCGTACCTATGCGGAGTTCCGTTTAAAATAGTCACGGATTGTCAGGCGCTCAGTTTAACGCTTAACAAAAAAGAAACAAACCCTAGAATCGCCCGGTGGACTTTAGAATTACAGGACTACGATTACACTCTCGAACATAGAGCGGGTACGAGAATGAGGCATGTCGATGCGTTAAGCAGACAAGTTTTGGTGCTACAGGATAACAGTTTAGATAGAAATTTAGCTTTATGCCAACAACAGGACGAACAGATTCAGAAAATACGTCAAAAGTTAGAAACATCCGAAGACAAATTTTTCGAAATGATAAATGGGTTGATCTACCGTAAAATCGACGATCGCGCTTTATTTTTTGTTCCGGCAACGTTAGAAAACAGTATAATGCACCAATACCACAACGAGCTAGGACATGTCGGGCCAGAGAAGACGATAACGAATATCATGAATAGCTACTGGTTCCCCAAGATAAAAGAAAAGGTAACAAAGTACATAAAAAATTGTTTAAAGTGCATAGCGTTTTCACCAAAATCGGGACGACAAGAGGGCATGCTACACGAAATACCGAAGGAAAATAAGCCATTCCTTACGTTGCATATCGATCACCTAGGGCCAATATCAAAGAAACAATCTTTAAAATACCGCCACATTCTTTTAATAGTCGATGGTTTTACAAAATATACAAAGATATACCCAACAAAAAGTACGGGTACCGCTGAGGTAATTAAATATTTAAAACACCATTTCGCAACCTATAGTAGACCACTACGCATTGTGTCAGATAGAGGCAGCTGTTTTACCGCGCACGATTTCGAACAATTTTTAGAAAGTCACGATGTACAACACATCAAAATCGCCACCGCAATGCCGCAGGCGAATGGCCAAGCGGAAAGAATGAACCGCACGATTATACCAATGATAGCAAAATTAGTGGATGAGCGTAACGCGCATTGGTATGAAGTACTCGAAGATGTAGAGTTCGCCATAAACAATTCAGTCAACAAGTCGACCGGTGAAACCCCTAGCGTATTATTGTATGGAGTGCCACAACGCGGAAAAGCGATCGACGCTGTTCGAAATATATTAGAGTCTTCCGGAGCGTTAAGAACCGAGCGTAATTTAAGCGAAACACGCGAAAAAGCGGCGTTACGGATACGCCGAAGCTTTGACGCAAATAAAAAACTATATGATAAAAGGCATAAACCAGCCATAACGTACAAAGTCGGGGATAAAATAATGATCGCAAATTTTGTAAATTCCAGCGACTGTACGAAACTGGTACCGAAATATAAGGGACCGTACGAGGTAGCACGTGTCTTGCGCAACGACCGATACGTTATCAAAGACGTCGAGGGGTTCCAGGTCACTCAAATACCGTACCAGGGAACATGGGCTGCGTGTCATATGCGGCCGTGGCTACCCAATTAAAAATGCGAGCCAAAGAATCTTTGTTTTGTTTATTTGCGATTAGTTTGTAAGAGTCAAGTATTATTAGAATAAGGTATATAGTAATTATAATGTATGACAGTATTTATAAGTTAATCCAATATGTATTAGGTTAATCGGGACGATTAAAAAGCCAGGATGGCCGAGTTGTAGGGATACGCACGTGCGTGTGCGCACACGTGTGTGCCGGTGTGGCTGTGGCTGTGTTTGTGTGTACGATCGGCACGGCGCGGCGTGGCGGTAACGCGCCGCACCGCCTTTGCGCGCAACATAGTTGCCGGCCAAAAGAGCCGAGGTTTTGCCGAAAGACAATCGATCTCGCCACCGTGGAGCGGCGGCTACCAAAAGCGCTCTTTGGTGATCTACCGAATTCTATAAGGAATAGCGAGTATATAAGAGGGCTGGTGTGCTCCACGAGTCAGTCTGACTCTCGCCGTGAAGCACGCGCCGTTATACCGAATAAAACAGTTTTACCACGAATCCTCATCTCAGTTATTAACCCCTACAATTATAAGGTATTTTCAATGATACACTGCATATTACGCTATATTATAAGGTATTTTAAATGATATACTGCATATTACGTTATATTATAAGGTATTTTCAATGATACACTGCATATTACGTTATATTATAAGGTATTTTCAATGATACACTGCATAGTACGTTATATTACAAGGTATTTTCAATGATACACTGCATATTACGTTATATTATAATGTATTTTCACTGATACACTGCATATTACGTTATATTATAAGGTATTTTCAATGGTACACTGTATATTACGTTATATTATAAGGTATTTTCAATGATAAACTACGATATATTACAAGGTATTTTCAATGATACACTGCATATTACGTTATATTATAAGGTATTTTCAATGATACACTGCATATTACGTTATATTATAAGGTATTTTCAATGATACACTGCATATTACGTTATATTATAAGGTATTTTCAATGATACACTGCATATTACGTTATATTATAATGTATTTTCACTGATACACTGCATATTACGTTATATTACAAGGTATTTTCAATGATACACTGCATATTACGTTATAATATAAGGTATTTTCAATGATACACTGCATATTACGTTATATTATATGGTATTTTCAATGATACACTGCATATTACGATATATTATAAGGTATTTTCAATGATACGCTGCATAGTACGTTATATTATAAGGTATTTTCAATGTTACACTGTATATTACGTTATGTTATAAGGTATTTTCAATGATAAACTACTATATATTATAAGGTATTTTCAATGATACACTGCATATTACGTTATATTATAAGGTATTTTCAATGATACACTGTATATTACGTTATATTATAAGGTATTTTCAATGATAAACTACGATATATTAGAAGGTATTTTCAATGATACACTGCATAGTACGCTATATTATAAGGTCTTTTCAATGATACACTGTATATTACGTTATATTATAAGGTATTTTCAATGATAAACTACGATATATTAGAAGGTATTTTCAATGATACACTGCATATTACGTTATATTATAAGGTATTTTCAATGATACACTGCATATTACGCTATATTATAAGGTATTTTAAATGATATACTGCATATTACGTTATATTATAAGGTATTTTCAATGATACACTGCATATTACGTTATATTATAAGGTATTTTCAATGATACACTGCATAGTACGTTATATTACAAGGTATTTTCAATGATACACTGCATATTACGTTATATTATAATGTATTTTCACTGATACACTGCATATTACGTTATATTATAAGGTATTTTCAATGGTACACTGTATATTACGTTATATTATAAGGTATTTTCAATGATAAACTACGATATATTACAAGGTATTTTCAATGATACACTGCATATTACGTTATATTATAAGGTATTTTCAATGATACACTGCATATTACGTTATATTATAAGGTATTTTCAATGATACACTGCATATTACGTTATATTACAAGGTATTTTCAATGATACACTGCATATTACGTTATATTATAATGTATTTTCACTGATACACTGCATATTACGTTATATTACAAGGTATTTTCAATGATACACTGCATATTACGTTATAATATAAGGTATTTTCAATGATACACTGCATATTACGTTATATTATATGGTATTTTCAATGATACACTGCATATTACGATATATTATAAGGTATTTTCAATGATACGCTGCATAGTACGTTATATTATAAGGTATTTTCAATGTTACACTGTATATTACGTTATGTTATAAGGTATTTTCAATGATAAACTACTATATATTATAAGGTATTTTCAATGATACACTGCATATTACGTTATATTATAAGGTATTTTCAATGATACACTGTATATTACGTTATATTATAAGGTATTTTCAATGATAAACTACGATATATTAGAAGGTATTTTCAATGATACACTGCATAGTACGCTATATTATAAGGTCTTTTCAATGATACACTGCATATTACGTTATATTATAAGGTATTTTCAATGATAAACTACGATATATTAGAAGGTATTTTCAATGATACACTGCATATTACGTTATATTATAAGGTATTTTCAATAATACACTGCATATTACGTTATATTATAAGGTATTTTCAATGATACACTGCATATTACGTTATATTACAAGGTATTTTCAATGATACACTGCATATTACGTTATATTATAATGTATTTTCACTGATACACTGCATATTACGTTATATTATAAGGTATTTTCAATGATACACTGCATATTACGTTATATTATAAGGTATTTTCAATGATACACTGCATATTACGTTATATTACAAGGTATTTTCAATGATACACTGCATATTACGTTATAATATAAGGTATTTTCAATGATACACTGCATATTACGTTATATTATATGGTATTTTCAATGATACACTGCATATTACGATATATTATAAGGTATTTTCAATGATACGCTGCATAGTACGTTATATTATAAGGTATTTTCAATGTTACACTGTATATTACGTTATGTTATAAGGTATTTTCAATGATAAACTACTATATATTATAAGGTATTTTCAATGATACACTGCATATTACGTTATATTATAAGGTATTTTCAATGATACACTGCATATTACGTTATATTATATGGTATTTTCAATGATACACTGCATATTACGATATATTATAAGGTATTTTCAATGATACGCTGCATAGTACGTTATATTATAAGGTATTTTCAATGTTACACTGCATATTACGTTATATTATAAGGTATTTTCAATGATACACTATAAATTCCGATATATTATAAGGCATTTTCAATGATACAATGCATATTACGTTATACTATAAGGTATTTTCAACGATACACTGCATATTCCGTTATATTATAAGGTATTTTCATTGAAACACTCCATATTACGTTACATTATAAGGCATTTTCAATGATAAACTACGATATATTAGAAGGTATTTTCAATGATACACTGCATATTACGTTATATTATAAGGTATTTTCAATGATACACTGTATATTACGTTATATTATAAGGTATTTTCAATGATAAACTACGATATATTAGAAGGTATTTTCAATGATACACTGCATAGTACGCTATATTATAAGGTCTTTTCAATGATACACTGTATATTACGTTATATTATAAGGTATTTTCAATGATAAACTACGATATATTAGAAGGTATTTACAATGATACACTGCATATTACGTTATATTATAAGGTATTTTCAATAATACACTGCATATTACGTTATATTATAAGGTATTTTCAATGATACACTGCATATTACGTTATATTACAAGGTATTTTCAATGATACACTGCATATTACGTTATATTATAATGTATTTTCACTGATACACTGCATATTACGTTATATTATAAGGTATTTTCAATGATACACTGCATATTACGTTATATTATAAGGTATTTTCAATGATACACTGCATATTACGTTATATTACAAGGTATTTTCAATGATACACTGCATATTACGTTATAATATAAGGTATTTTCAATGATACACTGCATATTACGTTATATTATAAGGCATTTTCAATGATACAATGCATATTACGTTATATTATAAGGTATTTTCAACGATACACTGCATATTCCGTTATATTATAAGGTATTTTCATTGAAACACTCCATATTACGTTACATTATAAGGCATTTTCAATGATAAACTACGATATATTAGAAGGTATTTTCAATGATACACTGCATATTACGTTATATTATAAGGTATTTTCAATGATACACTGTATATTACGCTATATTATAAGGTATTTTCAAAGATACACTACGATATATTAGAAGGTATTTTCAATGATACACTGCATAGTACGCTATATTATAAGGTCTTTTCAATGATACACTGTATATTACGTTATATTATAAGGTATTTTCAATGATACACTACGATATATTAGAAGGTATTTACAATGATACACTGCATATTACGTTATATTATAAGGTATTTTCAATAATACACTGCATATTACGTTATATTATAAGGTATTTTCAATGATACACTGCATATTACGTTATATTACAAGGTATTTTCAATGATACACTGCATATTACGTTATATTATAATGTATTTTCACTGATACACTGCATATTACGTTATATTATAAGGTATTTTCAATGATACACTGCATATTACGTTATATTATAAGGTATTTTCAATGATACACTGCATATTACGTTATATTATATGGTATTTTCAATGATACACTGCATATTACGATATATTATAAGGTATTTTCAATGATACGCTGCATAGTACGTTATATTATAAGGTATTTTCAATGTTACACTGTATATTACGTTATGTTATAAGGTATTTTCAATGATAAACTACTATATATTATAAGGTATTTTCAATGATACACTGCATATTACGTTATATTATAAGGTATTTTCAATGATACACTGCATATTACGTTATATTATATGGTATTTTCAATGATACACTGCATATTACGAAATATTATAAGGTATTTTCAATGATACGCTGCATAGTACGTTATATTATAAGGTATTTTCAATGTTACACTGCATATTACGTTATATTATAAGGTATTTTCAAAGATACACTATAAATTCCGATATATTATAAGGCATTTTCAATGATACAATGCATATTACGTTATACTATAAGGTATTTTCAACGATACACTGCATATTCCGTTATATTATAAGGTATTTTCATTGAAACACTCCATATTACGTTACATTATAAGGCATTTTCAATGATAAACTACGATATATTAGAAGGTATTTTCAATGATACACTGCATGTTACGTTATATTATAAGGTATTTTCAATGATACACTGCATATTACGCTATATTATAAGGTATTTTAAATGATATACTGCATATTACGTTATATTATAAGGTATTTTCAATGATACACTGCATATTACGTTATATTATAAGGTATTTTCAATGATACACTGCGTAGTACGCTATATTATAAGGTATTTTCAATGATACACTGCATATTACGTTATATTATAAGGTATTTTCAATGATAAACTACGATATATTAGAAGGTATTTTCAATGATACACTGCATATTACGTTATATTATAAGGTATTTTCAATGATACACTGCATATTACGCTATATTATAAGGTATTTTAAATGATATACTGCATATTACGTTATATTATAAGGTATTTTCAATGATACACTGCATATTACGTTATATTATAAGGTATTTTCAATGATACACTGCGTAGTACGCTATATTATAAGGTATTTTCAATGATACACTGCATATTACGTTATATTATAAGGTATTTTCAATGGTACACTGTATATTACGTTATATTATAAGGTATTTTCAATGATAAACTACGATATATTAGAAGGTATTTTCAATGATACACTGCATATTACGTTATATTATAAGGTATTTTCAATGATACACTGCATATTACGTTATATTATAAGGTATTTTCAATGATACACTGCATATTACGTTATATTACAAGGTATTTTCAATGATACACTGCATATTACGTTATATTATAAGGTATTTTCAATGATACACTACAAATTACGAAATATTATAAGGTATTTTCAATGATACATTGCATATTACGGTATATTATAAGGTATTTTCAATGATACACTGCATATTACGTTATATTATAAGGTATTTTCAATGATACACTACAAATTCCGTTATATTATAATGTATTTTCAATGATACACTGCATATTACGTTATATTATAAGGTATTTTCAATGATACACTGCATATTACGTTATATTACAAGGTATTTTCAATGATACACTGCATATTACGTTATAATATAAGGTATTTTCAATGATACACTGCATATTACGTTATAGTATATGGTATTTTCAATGATACACTGCATATTACGATATATTATAAGGTATTTTCAATGATACGCTGCATAGTACGTTATATTATAAGGTATTTTCAATGTTACACTGTATATTACGTTATGTTATAAGGTATTTTCAATGATAAACTACTATATATTATAAGGTATTTTCAATGATACACTGCATATTACGTTATATTATAAGGTATTTTCAATGATACACTGCATATTACGCTATATTATAAGGTATTTTAAATGATATACTGCATATTACGTTATATTATAAGGTATTTTCAATGATACACTGCATATTACGTTATATTATAAGGTATTTTCAATGATACACTGCGTAGTACGCTATATTATAAGGTATTTTCAATGATACACTGCATATTACGTTATATTATAAGGTATTTTCAATGATAAACTACGATATATTAGAAGGTATTTTCAATGATACACTGCATATTACGTTATATTATAAGGTATTTTCAATGATACACTGCATATTACGCTATATTATAAGGTATTTTAAATGATATACTGCATATTACGTTATATTATAAGGTATTTTCAATGATACACTGCATATTACGTTATATTATAAGGTATTTTCAATGATACACTGCGTAGTACGCTATATTATAAGGTATTTTCAATGATACACTGCATATTACGTTATATTATAAGGTATTTTCAATGGTACACTGTATATTACGTTATATTATAAGGTATTTTCAATGATAAACTACGATATATTAGAAGGTATTTTCAATGATACACTGCATATTACGTTATATTATAAGGTATTTTCAATGATACACTGCATATTACGTTATATTATAAGGTATTTTCAATGATACACTGCATATTACGTTATATTACAAGGTATTTTCAATGATACACTGCATATTACGTTATATTATAAGGTATTTTCAATGATACACTACAAATTACGAAATATTATAAGGTATTTTCAATGATACATTGCATATTACGTTATATTATAAGGTATTTTCAATGATACACTGCATATTACGTTATATTATAAGGTATTTTCAATGATACACTACAAATTCCGTTATATTATAATGTATTTTCAATGATACACTGCATATTACGTTATATTATAAGGTATTTTCAATGATACACTGCATATTACGTTATATTACAAGGTATTTTCAATGATACACTGCATATTACGTTATAATATAAGGTATTTTCAATGATACACTGCATATTACGTTATAGTATATGGTATTTTCAATGATACACTGCATATTACGATATATTATAAGGTATTTTCAATGATACGCTGCATAGTACGTTATATTATAAGGTATTTTCAATGTTACACTGTATATTACGTTATGTTATAAGGTATTTTCAATGATAAACTACTATATATTATAAGGTATTTTCAATGATACACTGCATATTACGTTATATTATAAGGTATTTTCAATGATACACTGTATATTACGTTATATTATAAGGTATTTTCAATGATAAACTACGATATATTAGAAGGTATTTTCAATGATACACTGCATAGTACGCTATATTATAAGGTATTTTCAATGATACACTGCATATTACGTTATACTATAAGGTATTTTCAATGATAAACTACGACATAATATAAGGTATGTTCAATGACACACTGCATATTTCGTTATATTATAAGGTATTTTCAATGATACACTACAAATTACGAAATATTATAAGGTACTTTCAATGATATACTGCATATTACGTTATATTATAAGGTATTTTCAACGATACACTGCATATTACGTTATATTATAAGGTATTTTCAAAGATACACTATAAATTCCGATATATTATAAGGCATTTTCAATGATACAATGCATATTACGTTATATTATAAGGTATTTTCAATGATACACTGCATATTACGTTATATTATAAGGTATTTTCAATGATACACTACAAATTCCGTTATATTATAATGTATTTTCAATGATACACTGCATATTACGTTATATTATAAGGTATTTTCAATGATACACTGCATATTACGTTATATTACAAGGTATTTTCAATGATACACTGCATATTACGTTATAATATAAGGTATTTTCAATGATACACTGCATATTACGTTATATTATATGGTATTTTCAATGATACACTGCATATTACGATATATTATAAGGTATTTTCAATGATACGCTGCATAGTACGTTATATTATAAGGTATTTTCAATGTTACACTGTATATTACGTTATGTTATAAGGTATTTTCAATGATAAACTACTATATATTATAAGGTATTTTCAATGATACACTGCATATTACGTTATATTATAAGGTATTTTCAATGATACACTGTATATTACGTTATATTATAAGGTATTTTCAATGATAAACTACGATATATTAGAAGGTATTTTCAATGATACACTGCATAGTACGCTATATTATAAGGTATTTTCAATGATACACTGCATATTACGTTATACTATAAGGTATTTTCAATGATAAACTACGACATAATATAAGGTATGTTCAATGACACACTGCATATTTCGTTATATTATAAGGTATTTTCAATGATACACTACAAATTACGAAATATTATAAGGTACTTTCAATGATATACTGCATATTACGTTATATTATAAGGTATTTTCAATGATACACTACAAATTCCGTTATATTATAAGGTATTTTCAATGATACACTGCATATTACGTTATATTATAATGTATTTTCAATGATACACTGCATATTACGTTATATTATAAGGTATTTTCAATGATACACTGCATATTACGTTATATTACAAGGTATTTTCAATGATACACTGCATATTACGTTATAATATAAGGTATTTTCAATGATACACTGCATATTACGTTATATTATATGGTATTTTCAATGATACACTGCATATTACGCTATATTATAAGGTATTTTAAATGATATACTGCATATTACGTTATATTATAAGGTATTTTCAATGATACACTGCATATTACGTTATATTATAAGGTATTTTCAATGAAACACTCCATATTACGTTACATTATAAGGCATTTTCAATGATAAACTACGATATATTATAAGGTATTTTCAATGATACACTAAATATTACGCTATATTATAAGGTATTTTAAATGATATACTGCATATTACGTTATATTATAAGGTATTTTCAATGATACACTGCATATTACGTTATATTATAAGGTATTTTCAATGTTACACTGCATAGTACGCTATATTATAAGGTATTTTCAATGATACACTGCATATTACGTTATATTATAAGGTATTTTCAATGATAAACTACGATATATTAGAAGGTATTTTCAGTGATACACTGCATATTTCGTTATATTATAAGGTATTTTCAATGGTACACTGTATATTACGTTATATTATAAGGTATTTTCAATGATAAACTACGTTATATTATTAAGTATTTTCAATGATACACTGCATATTACGTTATATTATAAGGTATTTTCAATGATACACTGTATATTACGTTATATTATAAGGTATTTTCAATGATAAACTACGATATATTAGAAGGTATTTTCAATGATACACTGCATATTACGTTATATTATAATGTATTTTCACTGATACACTGCATATTACGTTATATTACAAGGTATTTTCAATGATACACTGCATATTACGTTATAATATAAGGTATTTTCAATGATACACTGCATATTACGTTATATTATATGGTATTTTCAATGATACACTGCATATTACGATATATTATAAGGTATTTTCAATGATACGCTGCATAGTACGTTATATTATAAGGTATTTTCAATGTTACACTGTATATTACGTTATGTTATAAGGTATTTTCAATGATAAACTACTATATATTATAAGGTATTTTCAATGATACACTGCATATTACGTTATATTATAAGGTATTTTCAATGATACACTGTATATTACGTTATATTATAAGGTATTTTCAATGATAAACTACGATATATTAGAAGGTATTTTCAATGATACACTGCATAGTACGTTATATTATAAGGTCTTTTCAATGATACACTGTATATTACGTTATATTATAAGGTATTTTCAATGATAAACTACGATATATTAGAAGGTATTTTCAATGATACACTGCATATTACGTTATATTATAAGGTATTTTCAATAATACACTGCATATTACGTTATATTATAAGGTATTTTCAATGATACACTGCATATTACGTTATATTATAAGGTATTTTCAATGATACACTGCATATTACGTTATATTATAATGTATTTTCACTGATACACTGCATATTACGTTATATTATAAGGTATTTTCAATGATACACTGCATATTACGTTATATTATAAGGTATTTTCAATGATACACTGCATATTACGTTATATTACAAGGTATTTTCAATGATACACTGCATATTACGTTATAATATAAGGTATTTTCAATGATACACTGCATATTACGTTATATTATATGGTATTTTCAATGATACACTGCATATTACGATATATTATAAGGTATTTTCAATGATACGCTGCATAGTACGTTATATTATAAGGTATTTTCAATGTTACACTGTATATTACGTTATGTTATAAGGTATTTTCAATGATAAACTACTATATATTATAAGGTATTTTCAATGATACACTGCATATTACGTTATATTATAAGGTATTTTCAATGATACACTGCATATTACGTTATATTATATGGTATTTTCAATGATACACTGCATATTACGATATATTATAAGGTATTTTCAATGATACGCTGCATAGTACGTTATATTATAAGGTATTTTCAATGTTACACTGTATATTACGTTATATTATAAGGTATTTTCAAAGATACACTATAAATTCCGATATATTATAAGGCATTTTCAATGATACAATGCATATTACGTTATATTATAAGGTATTTTCAACGATACACTGCATATTCCGTTATATTATAAGGTATTTTCATTGAAACACTCCATATTACGTTACATTATAAGGCATTTTCAATGATAAACTACGATATATTAGAAGGTATTTTCAATGATACACTGCATATTACGTTATATTATAAGGTATTTTCAATGATACACTGTATATTACGTTATATTATAAGGTATTTTCAATGATAAACTACGATATATTAGAAGGTATTTTCAATGATACACTGCATAGTACGCTATATTATAAGGTCTTTTCAATGATACACTGTATATTACGTTATATTATAAGGTATTTTCAATGATAAACTACGATATATTAGAAGGTATTTACAATGATACACTGCATATTACGTTATATTATAAGGTATTTTCAATAATACACTGCATATTACGTTATATTATAAGGTATTTTCAATGATACACTGCATATTACGTTATATTACAAAGATATTTTCATTGATACACTGCATATTACGTTATATTATAATGTATTTTCACTGATACACTGCATATTACGTTATATTATAAGGTATTTTCAATGATACACTGCATATTACGTTATATTATAAGGTATTTTCAATGATACACTGCATATTACGTTATATTACAAGGTATTTTCAATGATACACTGCATATTACGTTATAATATAAGGTATTTTCAATGATACACTGCATATTACGTTATATTATAAGGCATTTTCAATGATACAATGCATATTACGTTATACTATAAGGTATTTTCAACGATACACTGCATATTCCGTTATATTATAAGGTATTTTCATTGAAACACTCCATATTACGTTACATTATAAGGCATTTTCAATGATAAACTACGATATATTAGAAGGTATTTTCAATGATACACTGCATATTACGTTATATTATAAGGTATTTTCAATGATACACTGTATATTACGTTATATTATAAGGTATTTTCAATGATAAACTACGATATATTAGAAGGTATTTTCAATGATACACTGCATAGTACGCTATATTATAAGGTCTTTTCAATGATACACTGTATATTACGTTATATTATAAGGTATTTTCAATGATAAACTACGATATATTAGAAGGTATTTACAATGATACACTGCATATTACGTTATATTATAAGGTATTTTCAATAATACACTGCATATTACGTTATATTATAAGGTATTTTCAATGATACACTGCATATTACGTTATATTACAAGGTATTTTCAATGATACACTGCATATTACGATATATTATAATGTATTTTCACTGATACACTGCATATTACGTTATATTATAAGGTATTTTCAATGATACACTGCATATTACGTTATATTATAAGGTATTTTCAATGATACACTGCATATTACGTTATATTACAAGGTATTTTCAATGATACACTGCATATTACGTTATAATATAAGGTATTTTCAATGATACACTGCATATTACGTTATATTATATGGTATTTTCAATGATACACTGCATATTACGATATATTATAAGGTATTTTCAATGATACGCTGCATAGTACGTTATATTATAAGGTATTTTCAATGTTACACTGTATATTACGTTATGTTATAAGGTATTTTCAATGATAAACTACTATATATTATAAGGTATTTTCAATGATACACTGCATATTACGTTATATTATAAGGTATTTTCAATGATACACTGCATATTACGTTATATTATATGGTATTTTCAATGATACACTGCATATTACGAAATATTATAAGGTATTTTCAATGATACGCTGCATAGTACGTTATATTATAAGGTATTTTCAATGATACACTGCATATTACGTTATATTATAAGGTATTTTCAAAGATACACTATAAATTCCGATATATTATAAGGTATTTTCAATGATAAACTACGATATATTATAAGGTATTTTCAATGATACACTGCATATTACGTTATATTATAAGGTATTTTCAATGATACACTGCATATTACGCTATATTATAAGGTATTTTAAATGATATACTGCATATTACGTTATATTATAAGGTATTTTCAATGATACACTGCATATTACGTTATATTATAAGGTATTTTCAATGATACACTGCGTAGTACGCTATATTATAAGGTATTTTCAATGATACACTGCATATTACGTTATATTATAAGGTATTTTCAATGGTACACTGTATATTACGTTATATTATAAGGTATTTTCAATGATAAACTACGATATATTAGAAGGTATTTTCAATGATACACTGCATATTACGTTATATTATAAGGTATTTTCAATGATACACTGCATATTACGTTATATTATAAGGTATTTTCAATGATACACTGCATATTACGTTATATTACAAGGTATTTTCAATGATACACTGCATATTACGTTATATTATAAGGTATTTTCAATGATACACTACAAATTACGAAATATTATAAGGTATTTTCAATGATACATTGCATATTACGGTATATTATAAGGTATTTTCAATGATACACTGCATATTACGTTATATTACAAGGTATTTTCAATGATACACTGCATATTACGTTATATTATAATGTATTTTCACTGATACACTGCATATTACGTTATATTATAAGGTATTTTCAATGATACACTGCATATTACGTTATATTATAAGGTATTTTCAATGATACACTGCATATTACGTTATATTATAAGGTATTTTCAATGATACACTGCATATTACGTTATAATATAAGGTATTTTCAATGATACACTGCATATTACGTTATATTATAAGGTATTTTCAATGATACACTGTATATTACGTTATATTATAAGGTATTTTCAATGATAAACTACGATATATTAGAAGGTATTTTCAATGATACACTGCATAGTACGCTATATTATAACGTAATATGCAGTGTATCGATACACTGTATATTACGTTATATTATAAGGTATTTTCAATGATAAACTACGATATATTAGAAGGTATTTACAATGATACACTGCATATTACGTTATATTATAAGGTATTTTCAATAATACACTGCATATTACGTTATATTATAAGGTATTTTCAATGATACACTGCATATTACGTTATATTACAAGGTATTTTCAATGATACACTGCATATTACGTTATATTATAATGTATTTTCACTGATACACTGCATATTACGTTATATTATAAGGTATTTTCAATGATACACTGCATATTACGTTATATTATAAGGTATTTTCAATGATACACTGCATATTACGTTATATTACAAGGTATTTTCAATGATACACTGCATATTACGTTATAATATAAGGTATTTTCAATGATACACTGCATATTACGTTATATTATAAGGCATTTTCAATGATACAATGCATATTACGTTATATTATAAGGTATTTTCAACGATACACTGCATATTCCGTTATATTATAAGGTATTTTCATTGAAACACTCCATATTACGTTACATTATAAGGCATTTTCAATGATAAACTACGATATATTAGAAGGTATTTTCAATGACACACTGCATATTTCGTTATATTATCAGTTATTTTCAATGATACACTGCATATTACCTTATAATATAAGGTATTTTCAATGATAAACTACGATATATTAGAAGGTATTTTCAATGATACACTGCATAGTACGCTATATTATAAGGTATTTTCAATGATACACTGTATATTACGTTATATTATAAGGTATTTTCATTGAAACACTCCATATTACGTTACATTATAAGGCATTTTCAATGATAAACTACGATATATTAGAAGGTATTTTCAATGATACACTGCATGTTACGTTATATTATAAGGTATTTTCAATGATACACTGCATATTACGCTATATTATAAGGTATTTTAAATGATATACTGCATATTACGTTATATTATAAGGTATTTTCAATGATACACTGCATATTACGTTATATTATAAGGTATTTTCAATGATACACTGCGTAGTACGCTATATTATAAGGTATTTTCAATGATACACTGCATATTACGTTATATTATAAGGTATTTTCAATGATAAACTACGATATATTAGAAGGTATTTTCAATGATACACTGCATATTACGTTATATTATAAGGTATTTTCAATGATACACTGCATATTACGCTATATTATAAGGTATTTTAAATGATATACTGCATATTACGTTATATTATAAGGTATTTTCAATGATACACTGCATATTACGTTATATTATAAGGTATTTTCAATGATACACTGCGTAGTACGCTATATTATAAGGTATTTTCAATGATACACTGCATATTACGTTATATTATAAGGTATTTTCAATGGTACACTGTATATTACGTTATATTATAAGGTATTTTCAATGATAAACTACGATATATTAGAAGGTATTTTCAATGATACACTGCATATTACGTTATATTATAAGGTATTTTCAATGATACACTGCATATTACGTTATATTACAAGGTATTTTCAATGATACACTGCATATTACGTTATATTATAATGTATTTTCACTGATACACTGCATATTACGTTATATTATAAGGTATTTTCAATGATACACTGCATATTACGTTATATTATAAGGTATTTTCAATGATACACTGCATATTACGTTATATTACAAGGTATTTTCAATGATACACTGCATATTACGTTATAATATAAGGTATTTTCAATGATACACTGCATATTACGTTATATTATATGGTATTTTCAATGATACACTGCATATTACGATATATTATAAGGTATTTTCAATGATACGCTGCATAGTACGTTATATTATAAGGTATTTTCAATGTTACACTGTATATTACGTTATGTTATAAGGTATTTTCAATGATAAACTACTATATATTATAAGGTATTTTCAATGATACACTGCATATTACGTTATATTATAAGGTATTTTCAATGATACACTGCATATTACGTTATATTATATGGTATTTTCAATGATACACTGCATATTACGATATATTATAAGGTATTTTCAATGATACGCTGCATAGTACGTTATATTATAAGGTATTTTCAATGTTACACTGCATATTACGTTATATTATAAGGTATTTTCAAAGATACACTATAAATTCCGATATATTATAAGGCATTTTCAATGATACAATGCATATTACGTTATACTATAAGGTATTTTCAACGATACACTGCATATTCCGTTATATTATAAGGTATTTTCATTGAAACACTCCATATTACGTTACATTATAAGGCATTTTCAATGATAAACTACGATATATTAGAAGGTATTTTCAATGATACACTGCATATTACGTTATATTATAAGGTATTTTCAATGATACACTGTATATTACGTTATATTATAAGGTATTTTCAATGATAAACTACGATATATTAGAAGGTATTTTCAATGATACACTGCATAGTACGCTATATTATAAGGTCTTTTCAATGATACACTGTATATTACGTTATATTATAAGGTATTTTCAATGATAAACTACGATATATTAGAAGGTATTTACAATGATACACTGCATATTACGTTATATTATAAGGTATTTTCAATAATACACTGCATATTACGTTATATTATAAGGTATTTTCAATGATACACTGCATATTACGTTATATTACAAGGTATTTTCAATGATACACTGCATATTACGTTATATTATAATGTATTTTCACTGATACACTGCATATTACGTTATATTATAAGGTATTTTCAATGATACACTGCATATTACGTTATATTATAAGGTATTTTCAATGATACACTGCATATTACGTTATATTACAAGGTATTTTCAATGATACACTGCATATTACGTTATAATATAAGGTATTTTCAATGATACACTGCATATTACGTTATATTATAAGGCATTTTCAATGATACAATGCATATTACGTTATACTATAAGGTATTTTCAACGATACACTGCATATTCCGTTATATTATAAGGTATTTTCATTGAAACACTCCATATTACGTTACATTATAAGGCATTTTCAATGATAAACTACGATATATTAGAAGGTATTTTCAATGATACACTGCATATTACGTTATATTATAAGGTATTTTCAATGATACACTGTATATTACGTTATATTATAAGGTATTTTCAATGATAAACTACGATATATTAGAAGGTATTTTCAATGATACACTGCATAGTACGCTATATTATAAGGTCTTTTCAATGATACACTGTATATTACGTTATATTATAAGGTATTTTCAATGATACACTGTCTATTACAATATATTAGAAGGTATTTACGATGATACACTGCATATTACGTTATATTATAAGGTATTTTCAATAATACACTGCATATTACGTTATATTATAAGGTATTTTCAATGATACACTGCATATTACGTTATATTACAAGGTATTTTCAATGATACACTGCATATTACGTTATATTATAATGTATTTTCACTGATACACTGCATATTACGTTATATTATAAGGTATTTTCAATGATACACTGCATATTACGTTATATTATAAGGTATTTTCAATGATACACTGCATATTACGTTATATTACAAGGTATTTTCAATGATACACTGCATATTACGTTATAATATAAGGTATTTTCAATGATACACTGCATATTACGTTATATTATATGGTATTTTCAATGATACACTGCATATTACGATATATTATAAGGTATTTTCAATGATACGCTGCATAGTACGTTATATTATAAGGTATTTTCAATGTTACACTGTATATTACGTTATGTTATAAGGTATTTTCAATGATAAACTACTATATATTATAAGGTATTTTCAATGATACACTGCATATTACGTTATATTATAAGGTATTTTCAATGATACACTGCATATTACGTTATATTATATGGTATTTTCAATGATACACTGCATATTACGAAATATTATAAGGTATTTTCAATGATACGCTGCATAGTACGTTATATTATAAGGTATTTTCAACGATACACTGCATATTACGTTATATTATAAGGTATTTTCAAAGATACACTATAAATTCCGATATATTATAAGGTATTTTCAATGATAAACTACGATATATTATAAGGTATTTTCAATGATACACTGCATATTACGTTATATTATAAGGTATTTTCAATGATACACTGCATATTACGCTATATTATAAGGTATTTTAAATGATATACTGCATATTACGTTATATTATAAGGTATTTTCAATGATACACTGCATATTACGTTATATTATAAGGTATTTTCAATGATACACTGCGTAGTACGCTATATTATAAGGTATTTTCAATGATACACTGCATATTACGTTATATTATAAGGTATTTTCAATGGTACACTGTATATTACGTTATATTATAAGGTATTTTCAATGATAAACTACGATATATTAGAAGGTATTTTCAATGATACACTGCATATTACGTTATATTATAAGGTATTTTCAATGATACACTGCATATTACGTTATATTATAAGGTATTTTCAATGATACACTGCATATTACGTTATATTACAAGGTATTTTCAATGATACACTGCATATTACGTTATATTATAAGGTATTTTCAATGATACACTACAAATTACGAAATATTATAAGGTATTTTCAATGATACATTGCATATTACGGTATATTATAAGGTATTTTCAATGATACACTGCATATTACGTTATATTACAAGGTATTTTCAATGATACACTGCATATTACGTTATATTATAATGTATTTTCACTGATACACTGCATATTACGTTATATTATAAGGTATTTTCAATGATACACTGCATATTACGTTATATTATAAGGTATTTTCAATGATACACTGCATATTACGTTATATTACAAGGTATTTTCAATGATACACTGCATATTACGTTATAATATAAGGTATTTTCAATGATACACTGCATATTACGTTATATTATAAGGTATTTTCAATGATACACTGTATATTACGTTATATTATAAGGTATTTTCAATGATAAACTACGATATATTAGAAGGTATTTTCAATGATACACTGCATATTACGCTATATTATAAGGTCTTTTCAATGATACACTGTATATTACGTTATATTATAAGGTATTTTCAATGATAAACTACGATATATTAGAAGGTATTTACAATGATACACTGCATATTACGTTATATTATAAGGTATTTTCAATGATACACTGCATATTACGTTATATTATAAGGTATTTTCAATGATACACTGCATATTACGTTATATTACAAGGTATTTTCAATGATACACTGCATATTACGTTATATTATAATGTATTTTCACTGATACACTGCATATTACGTTATATTATAAGGTATTTTCAATGATACACTGCATATTACGTTATATTATAAGGTATTTTCAATGATACACTGCATATTACGTTATATTACAAGGTATTTTCAATGATACACTGCATATTACGTTATAATATAAGGTATTTTCAATGATACACTGCATATTACGTTATATTATAAGGCATTTTCAATGATACAATGCATATTACGTTATACTATAAGGTATTTTCAACGATACACTGCATATTCCGTTATATTATAAGGTATTTTCATTGAAACACTCCATATTACGTTACATTATAAGGCATTTTCAATGATAAACTACGATATATTAGAAGGTATTTTCAATGATACACTGCATATTACGTTATATTATAAGGTATTTTCAATGATACACTGTATATTACGTTATATTATAAGGTATTTTCAATGATAAACTACGATATATTAGAAGGTATTTTCAATGATACACTGCATAGTACGCTATATTATAAGGTCTTTTCAATGATACACTGTATATTACGTTATATTATAAGGTATTTTCATTGAAACACTCCATATTACGTTACATTATAAGGCATTTTCAATGATAAACTACGATATATTAGAAGGTATTTTCAATGATACACTGCATGTTACGTTATATTATAAGGTATTTTCAATGATACACTGCATATTACGCTATATTATAAGGTATTTTAAATGATACACTGCATATTACGTTATATTATAAGGTATTTTCAATGATACACTGCATATTACGTTATATTATAAGGTATTTTCAATGATACACTGCGTAGTACGCTATATTATAAGGTATTTTCAATGATACACTGCATATTACGTTATATTATAAGGTATTTTCAATGATAAACTACGATATATTAGAAGGTATTTTCAATGATACACTGCATATTACGTTATATTATAAGGTATTTTCAATGATACACTGCATATTACGCTATATTATAAGGTATTTTAAATGATATACTGCATATTACGTTATATTATAAGGTATTTTCAATGATACACTGCATATTACGTTATATTATAAGGTATTTTCAATGATACACTGCGTAGTACGCTATATTATAAGGTATTTTCAATGATACACTGCATATTACGTTATATTATAAGGTATTTTCAATGGTACACTGTATATTACGTTATATTATAAGGTATTTTCAATGATAAACTACGATATATTAGAAGGTATTTTCAATGATACACTGCATATTACGTTATATTATAAGGTATTTTCAATGATACACTGCATATTACGTTATATTATAAGGTATTTTCAATGATACACTGCATATTACGTTATATTACAAGGTATTTTCAATGATACACTGCATATTACGTTATATTATAAGGTATTTTCAATGATACACTACAAATTACGAAATATTATAAGGTATTTTCAATGATACATTGCATATTACGGTATATTATAAGGTATTTTCAATGATACACTGCATATTACGTTATATTATAAGGTATTTTCAATGATACACTACAAATTCCGTTATATTATAATGTATTTTCAATGATACACTGCATATTACGTTATATTATAAGGTATTTTCAATGATACACTGCATATTACGTTATATTACAAGGTATTTTCAATGATACACTGCATATTACGTTATATAATAAGGTATTTTCAATGATACACTGCATATTACGTAATAGTATATGGTATTTTCAATGATACACTGCATATTACGATATATTATAAGGTATTTTCAATGATACGCTGCATAGTACGTTATATTATAAGGTATTTTCAATGTTACACTGTATATTACGTTATGTTATAAGGTATTTTCAATGATAAACTACTATATATTATAAGGTATTTTCAATGATACACTGCATGTTACGTTATATTATAAGGTATTTTCAATGATACACTGCATATTACGCTATATTATAAGGTATTTTAAATGATATACTGCATATTACGTTATATTATAAGGTATTTTCAATGATACACTGCATATTACGTTATATTATAAGGTATTTTCAATGATACACTGCGTAGTACGCTATATTATAAGGTATTTTCAATGATACACTGCATATTACGTTATATTATAAGGTATTTTCAATGATAAACTACGATATATTAGAAGGTATTTTCAATGATACACTGCATATTACGTTATATTATAAGGTATTTTCAATGATACACTGCATATTACGCTATATTATAAGGTATTTTAAATGATATACTGCATATTACGTTATATTATAAGGTATTTTCAATGATACACTGCATATTACGTTATATTATAAGGTATTTTCAATGATACACTGCGTAGTACGCTATATTATAAGGTATTTTCAATGATACACTGCATATTACGTTATATTATAAGGTATTTTCAATGGTACACTGTATATTACGTTATATTATAAGGTATTTTCAATGATAAACTACGATATATTAGAAGGTATTTTCAATGATACACTGCATATTACGTTATATTATAAGGTATTTTCAATGATACACTGCATATTACGTTATATTATAAGGTATTTTCAATGATACACTGCATATTACGTTATATTACAAGGTATTTTCAATGATACACTGCATATTACGTTATATTATAAGGTATTTTCAATGATACACTACAAATTACGAAATATTATAAGGTATTTTCAATGATACATTGCATATTACGGTATATTATAAGGTATTTTCAATGATACACTGCATATTACGTTATATTATAAGGTATTTTCAAAGATACACTACAAATTACGATATGTTATAATGTATTTTCAATGATACACTGCATATTACGTTATATTATAAGGTATTTTCAATGATAAACTACGATATATTAGAAGGTATTTTCAATGATACACCGCATATTACGTTATATTATAAGGTATTTTCAATGATACACTGCATATTACGCTATATTATAAGGTATTTTCAATGATACACTGCATATTACGTTATATTATAAGGTATTTTCAATGATACACTGCATATTACGTTATATTATAAGGTATTTTCAATGATACACTGCGTAGTACGCTATATTATAAGGTATTTTCAATGATACACTGCATATTACGTTATATTATAAGGTATTTTCAATGATAAACTACGATATATTATAAGGTATTTTCAATGATACACTGCATATTACGTTATATTATAAGGTATTTTCAATGATAAACTACGATATATTAGAAGGTATTTTCAATGATACACTGCATATTACGTTATATTATAAGGTATTTTCAATGATACACTGCATATTACGCTATATTATAAGGTATTTTAAATGATATACTGCATATTACGTTATATTATAAGGTATTTTCAATGATACACTGCATATTACGTTATATTATAAGGTATTTTCAATGATACACTGCATAGTACGCTATATTATAAGGTATTTTCAATGATACACTGCATATTACGTTATATTATAAGGTATTTTCAATGGTACACTGTATATTACGTTATATTATAAGGTATTTTCAATGATAAACTACGATATATTAGAAGGTATTTTCAATGATACACTGCATATTACGTTATATTATAAGGTATTTTCAATGATACACTGCATATTACGTTATATTATAAGGTATTTTCAATGATACACTGCATATTACGTTATATTACAAGGTATTTTCAATGATACACTGCATATTACGTTATATTATAAGGTATTTTCAATGATACACTACAAATTACGAAATATTATAAGGTATTTTCAATGATACATTGCATATTACGGTATATTATAAGGTATTTTCAATGATACACTGCATATTACGTTATATTATAAGGTATTTTCAATGATACACTACAAATTCCGTTATATTATAATGTATTTTCAATGATACACTGCATATTACGTTATATTATAAGGTATTTTCAATGATACACTGCATATTACGTTATATTACAAGGTATTTTCAATGATACACTGCATATTACGTTATAATATAAGGTATTTTCAATGATACACTGCATATTACGTTATAGTATATGGTATTTTCAATGATACACTGCATATTACGATATATTATAAGGTATTTTCAATGATACGCTGCATAGTACGTTATATTATAAGGTATTTTCAATGTTACACTGTATATTACGTTATGTTATAAGGTATTTTCAATGATAAACTACTATATATTATAAGGTATTTTCAATGATACACTGCATGTTACGTTATATTATAAGGTATTTTCAATGATACACTGCATATTACGCTATATTATAAGGTATTTTAAATGATATACTGCATATTACGTTATATTATAAGGTATTTTCAATGATACACTGCATATTACGTTATATTATAAGGTATTTTCAATGATACACTGCGTAGTACTCTATATTATAAGGTATTTTCAATGATACACTGCATATTACGTTATATTATAAGGTATTTTCAATGATAAACTACGATATATTAGAAGGTATTTTCAATGATACACTGCATATTACGTTATATTATAAGGTATTTTCAATGATACACTGCATATTACGCTATATTATAAGGTATTTTAAATGATATACTGCATATTACGTTATATTATAAGGTATTTTCAATGATACACTGCATATTACGTTATATTACAAGGTATTTTCAATGATACACTGCATATTACGTTATATTATAAGGTATTTTCAATGATACACTACAAATTACGAAATATTATAAGGTATTTTCAATGATACATTGCATATTACGGTATATTATAAGGTATTTTCAATGATACACTGCATATTACGCTATATTATAAGGTATTTTAAATGATATACTGCATATTACGTTATATTATAAGGTATTTTCAATGATACACTGCATATTACGTTATATTATAAGGTATTTTCAATGATACACTGCGTAGTACGCTATATTATAAGGTATTTTCAATGATACACTGCATATTACGTTATATTATAAGGTATTTTCAATGATAAACTACGATATATTATAAGGTATTTTCAATGATACACTGCATATTACGTTATATTATAAGGTATTTTCAATGATAAACTACGATATATTAGAAGGTATTTTCAATGATACACTGCATATTACGTTATATTATAAGGTATTTTCAATGATACACTGCATATTACGCTATATTATAAGGTATTTTAAATGATATACTGCATATTACGTTATATTATAAGGTATTTTCAATGATACACTGCATATTACGTTATATTATAAGGTATTTTCAATGATACACTGCGTAGTACGCTATATTATAAGGTATTTTCAATGATACACTGCATATTACGTTATATTATAAGGTATTTTCAATGGTACACTGTATATTACGTTATATTATAAGGTATTTTCAATGATAAACTACGATATATTAGAAGGTATTTTCAATGATACACTGCATATTACGTTATATTATAAGGTATTTTCAATGATACACTGCATATTACGTTATATTATAAGGTATTTTCAATGATACACTGCATATTACGTTATATTACAAGGTATTTTCAATGATACACTGCATATTACGTTATATTATAAGGTATTTTCAATGATACACTACAAATTACGAAATATTATAAGGTATTTTCAATGATACATTGCATATTACGGTATATTATAAGGTATTTTCAATGATACACTGCATATTACGTTATATTATAAGGTATTTTCAATGATACACTACAAATTCCGTTATATTATAATGTATTTTCAATGATACACTGCATATTACGTTATATTATAAGGTATTTTCAATGATAAACTACGATATATTAGAAGGTATTTTCAATGATACACCGCATATTACGTTATATTATAAGGTATTTTCAATGATACACTGCATATTACGCTATATTATAAGGTATTTTAAATGATATACTGCATATTACGTTATATTATAAGGTATTTTCAATGATACACTACAAATTCCGTTATATTATAATGTATTTTCAATGATACACTGCATATTACGTTATATTATAAGGTATTTTCAATGATAAACTACGATATATTAGAAGGTATTTTCAATGATACACCGCATATTACGTTATATTATAAGGTATTTTCAATGATACACTGCATATTACGCTATATTATAAGGTATTTTAAATGATATACTGCATATTACGTTATATTATAAGGTATTTTCAATGATACACTGCATATTACGTTATATTATAAGGTATTTTCAATGATACACTGCATAGTACGCTATATTATAAGGTATTTTCAATGATACACTGCATATTACGTTATATTATAAGGTATTTTCAATGATAAACTACGATATATTAGAAGGTATTTTCAATGATACACTGCATATTACGTTATATTATAAGGTATTTTCAATGATACACTACAAATTACGAAATATTATAAGGTATTTTCAATGATACATTGCATATTACGATATATTATAAGGTATTTTCAATGATACACTGCATATTACGTTATATTATAAGGTATTTTCAATGATACACTACAAATTCCGTTATATTATAAGGTATTTTCAATGATACACTGCATATTACGTTATATTATAATGTATTTTCAATGATACACTGCATATTACGTTATATTATAAGGTATTTTCAATGATACACTGCATATTACGTTATATTATAAGGTATTTTCAATGATAAACTACGATATATTAGAAGGTATTTTCAGTGATACACTGCATATTTCGTTATATTATAAGGTATTTTCAATGGTACACTGTATATTACGTTATATTATAAGGTATTTTCAATGATAAACTACGATATATTAGAAGGTATTTTCAATGATACACTGCATATTACGTTATATTATAAGGTATTTTCAATGATACACTGCATATTACGTTATATTACAAGGTATTTTCAATGATACACTGCATATTACGTTATAATATAAGGTATTTTCAATGATACACTGCATATTACGTTATATTATATGGTATTTTCAATGATACACTGCATATTACGATATATATTAAGGTATTTTCAATGATACGCTGCATAGTACGTTATATTATAAGGTATTTTCAATGTTACACTGTATATTACGTTATGTTATAAGGTATTTTCAATGATAAACTACTATATATTATAAGGTATTTTCAATGATACACTGCATATTACGTTATATTATAAGGTATTTTCAATGATACACTGTATATTACGGTATATTATAAGGTATTTTCAATGATAAACTACGATATATTAGAAGGTATTTTCAATGATACACTGCATAGTACGCTATATTATAAGGTCTTTTCAATGATACACTGCATATTACGTTATACTATAAGGTTTTTTCAATGATAAACTACGACATAATATAAGGTATGTTCAATGACACACTGCATATTTCGTTATATTATAAGGTATTTTCAATGATACACTACAAATTACGAAATATTATAAGGTATTTTCAATGATACACTGCATATTACGTTATATTATAAGGTATTTTCAAAGATACACTATAAATTCCGATATATTATAAGGCATTTTCAATGATACAATGCATATTACGTTATATTATAAGGTATTTTCAACGATACACTGCATATTACGTTATATTATAAGGTATTTTCAATGATACACTGTATATTACGGTATATTATAAGGTATTTTCAATGATAAACTACGATATATTACAAGGTATTTTCAGTGATACACTGCATATTTCGTTATATTATAAGGTATTTTCAATGATACACTACAAATTACGAAATATTATAAGGTATTTTCAATGATACATTGCATATTACGGTATATTATAAGGTATTTTCAATGATACACTGCATATTACGTTATATTATAAGGTATTTTCAATGATACACTACAAATTCCGTTATATTATAAGGTATTTTCAATGATACACTGCATATTACGTTATATTATAATGTATTTTCAATGATACACTGCATATTACGTTATATTATAAGGTATTTTCAATGATACACTGCATATTACGTTATATTACAAGGTATTTTCAATGATACACTGCATATTACGTTATAATATAAGGTATTTTCAATGATACACTGCATATTACGTTATATTATATGGTATTTTCAATGATACACTGCATATTACGATATATTATAAGGTATTTTCAATGATACATTGCATATTACGGTATATTATAAGGTATTTTCAATGATACACTGCATATTACGTTATATTATAAGGTATTTTCAATGAAACACTCCATATTACGTTACATTATAAGGCATTTTCAATGATAAACTACGATATATTATAAGGTATTTTCAATGATACACTAAATATTACGCTATATTATAAGGTATTTTAAATGATATACTGCATATTACGTTATATTATAAGGTATTTTCAATGATACACTGCATATTACGTTATATTATAAGGTATTTTCAATGATACACTGCATAGTACGCTATATTATAAGGTATTTTCAATGATACACTGCATATTACGTTATATTATAAGGTATTTTCAATGATAAACTACGATATATTAGAAGGTATTTTCAGTGATACACTGCATATTTCGTTATATTATAAGGTATTTTCAATGGTACACTGTATATTACGTTATATTATAAGGTATTTTCAATGATAAACAACGTTATATTATTAAGTATTTTCAATGATACACTGCATATTACGTTATATTATAAGGTATTTTCAATGATACACTGCATATTACGCTATATTATAAGGTATTTTCAATGATACACTACAAATTACGAAATATTATAAGGTATTTTCAATGATACATTGCATATTACGATATATTACAAGGTATTTTCAATGATACACTGCATATTACGTTATATTATAAGGTATTTTCAATGATACACTACAAATTCCGTTATATTATAAGGTATTTTCAATGATACACTGCATATTACGTTATATTATAAGTTATTTTCAATGATACACTGCATATTACGCTATATTATAAGGTATTTGCAATGATACACTGCATATTACGTTATATCATAAGGTATTTTCAATGATACTCTGCAATTTACGTTATGTTATAAGGTATTTTCAATGATAAACTAAATATTACGTTATATTATGAGGTCTTTTCAATGACACACTGCATATTTCGTTATATTATAAGTTATTTTCAATGCTACACTGCATATTACGTTATACTATAAGGTATTTTCAATGATACACTACAAATTCCGTTATATTATAAGGTATTTTCAATGATACACTGCATATTACGTTATATTATAATGTATTTTCAATGATACACTGCATATTACGTTATATTATAAGGTATTTTCAATGATACACTGCATATTACGTTATATTATAATGTATTTTCAATGATACACTGCATATTACGTTATATTATAAGGTATTTTCAATGATACACTGCATATTACGTTATATTATAAGGTATTTTCAATGATACACTGCGTAGTACGCTATATTATAAGGTATTTTCAATGATACACTGCATATTACGTTATATTATAAGGTATTTTCAATGATAAACTACGATATATTAGAAGGTATTTTCAATGATACACCGCATATTACGTTATATTATAAGGTATTTTCAATGATACACTGCATATTACGCTATATTATAAGGTATTTTAAATGATATACTGCATATTACGTTATATTATAAGGTATTTTCAATGATACACTGCATATTACGTTATATTATAAGGTATTTTCAATGATACACTGCGTAGTACGCTATATTATAAGGTATTTTCAATGATACACTGCATATTACGTTATATTATAAGGTATTTTCAATGATAAACTACGATATATTAGAAGGTATTTTCAATGATACACTGCATATTACGTTATATTATAAGGTATTTTCAATGATACACTACAAATTACGAAATATTATAAGGTATTTTCAATGATACATTGCATATTACGATATATTATAAGGTATTTTCAATGATACACTGCATATTACGTTATATTATAAGGTATTTTCAATGATACACTACAAATTCCGTTATATTATAAGGTATTTTCAATGATACACTGCATATTACGTTATATTATAATGTATTTTCAATGATACACTGCATATTACGTTATATTATAAGGTATTTTCAATGATACACTGCATATTACGTTATATTATAAGGTATTTTCAATGATAAACTACGATATATTAGAAGGTATTTTCAGTGATACACTGCATATTTCGTTATATTATAAGGTATTTTCAATGGTACACTGTATATTACGTTATATTATAAGGTATTTTCAATGATAAACTACGATATATTAGAAGGTATTTTCAATGATACACTGCATATTACGTTATATTATAAGGTATTTTCAATGATACACTGCATATTACGTTATATTACAAGGTATTTTCAATGATACACTGCATATTACGTTATAATATAAGGTATTTTCAATGATACACTGCATATTACGTTATATTATATGGTATTTTCAATGATACACTGCATATTACGATATATATTAAGGTATTTTCAATGATACGCTGCATAGTACGTTATATTATAAGGTATTTTCAATGTTACACTGTATATTACGTTATGTTATAAGGTATTTTCAATGATAAACTACTATATATTATAAGGTATTTTCAATGATACACTGCATATTACGTTATATTATAAGGTATTTTCAATGATACACTGTATATTACGGTATATTATAAGGTATTTTCAATGATAAACTACGATATATTAGAAGGTATTTTCAATGATACACTGCATAGTACGCTATATTATAAGGTCTTTTCAATGATACACTGCATATTACGTTATACTATAAGGTTTTTTCAATGATAAACTACGACATAATATAAGGTATGTTCAATGACACACTGCATATTTCGTTATATTATAAGGTATTTTCAATGATACACTACAAATTACGAAATATTATAAGGTATTTTCAATGATACACTGCATATTACGTTATATTATAAGGTATTTTCAAAGATACACTATAAATTCCGATATATTATAAGGCATTTTCAATGATACAATGCATATTACGTTATATTATAAGGTATTTTCAACGATACACTGCATATTACGTTATATTATAAGGTATTTTCAATGATACACTGTATATTACGGTATATTATAAGGTATTTTCAATGATAAACTACGATATATTAGAAGGTATTTTCAATGATACACTGCATAGTACGCTATATTATAAGGTCTTTTCAATGATACACTGCATATTACGTTATACTATAAGGTTTTTTCAATGATAAACTACGACATAATATAAGGTATGTTCAATGACACACTGCATATTTCGTTATATTATAAGGTATTTTCAATGATACACTACAAATTACGAAATATTATAAGGTATTTTCAATGATACACTGCATATTACGTTATATTATAAGGTATTTTCAAAGATACACTATAAATTCCGATATATTATAAGGCATTTTCAATGATACAATGCATATTACGTTATATTATAAGGTATTTTCAACGATACACTGCATATTCCGTTATATTATAAGGTATTTTCATTGAAACACTCCATATTACGTTATATTATAAGGTATTTTCAATGATAAACTACGATATATTAGAAGGTATTTTCAATGATACACTGCATATTACGTTATATTATAAGGTATTTTCAATGATACACTGCATATTACGTTATACTATAAGGTTTTTTCAATGATAAACTACGACATAATATAAGGTATGTTCAATGACACACTGCATATTTCGTTATATTATAAGGTATTTTCAATGATACACTACAAATTACGAAATATTATAAGGTATTTTCAGTGATACACTGCATATTACGTTATATTATAAGGTATTTTCAATGATAAACTACGATATATTAGAAGGTATTTTCAGTGATACACTGCATATTTCGTTATATTATAAGGTATTTTCAATGATACACTACAAATTACGAAATATTATAAGGTATTTTCAATGATACATTGCATATTACGATATATTATAAGGTATTTTCAATGATACACTGCATATTACGTTATATTATAAGGTATTTTCAATGATACACTACAAATTCCGTTATATTATAAGGTATTTTCAATGATACACTGCATATTACGTTATATTATAATGTATTTTCAATGATACACTGCATATTACGTTATATTATAAGGTATTTTCAATGATACACTGCATATTACGTTATATTACAAGGTATTTTCAATGATACACTGCATATTACGTTATAATATAAGGTATTTTCAATGATACACTGCATATTACGTTATATTATAAGGTATTTTCAAAGATACACTATAAATTCCGATATATTATAAGGCATTTTCAATGATACAATGCATATTACGTTATATTATAAGGTATTTTCAACGATACACTGCATATTACGATATATTATAAGGTATTTTCAATGATACATTGCATATTACGGTATATTATAAGGTATTTTCAATGATACACTGCATATTACGTTATATTATAAGGTATTTTCAATGACACACTACAAATTCCGTTATATTATAAGGTATTTTCAATGATACACTGCATATTACGTTATATTATAATGTATTTTCAATGATACACTGCATATTACGTTATATTATAAGGTATTTTCAATGATACACTGCATATTACGTTATATTACAAGGTATTTTCAATGATACACTGCATATTACGTTATAATATAAGGTATTTTCAATGATACACTGTATATTACATTATATTATAAGGTATTTTCAATGATACACTGCATATAACGTTATATTACAAGGTATTTTCAATGATACACTGCATATTACTTTATATTATAAGGTATTTTCAATGATACACTACAAATTACGAAATATTATAAGGTATTTTCAATGATACATTGCATATTACGATATATTATAAGGTATTTTCAATGATACACTGCATATTACGCTATATTATAAGGTATTTGCAATGATACACTGCATATTACGTTATATCATAAGGTATTTTCAATGATACTCTGCAATTTACGTTATGTTATAAGGTATTTTCAATGATAAACTAAATATTACGTTATATTATAAGGTCTTTTCAATGACACACTGCATATTTCGTTATATTATAAGTTATTTTCAATGATACACTGCATATTACGTTATACTATAAGGTATTTTCAATGATACACTACAAATTCCGTTATATTATAAGGTATTTTCAATGATACACTGCATATTACGTTATATTATAATGTATTTTCAATGATACACTGCATATTACGTTATATTATAAGGTATTTTCAATGATACACTGCATATTACGTTATATTATAATGTATTTTCAATGATACACTGCATATTACGTTATATTATAAGGTATTTTCAATGATACACTGCATATTACGTTATATTATAAGGTATTTTCAATGATAAACTACGATATATTAGAAGGTATTTTCAGTGATACATTGCATATTACGATATATTATAAGGTATTTTCAATGATACACTGCATATTACGTTATATTATAAGGTATTTTCAATGATACACTACAAATTACGAAATATTATAAGGTATTTTCAATGATACACTGCATATTACGTTATAGTATAAGGTATTTTCAAAGATACACTATAAATTCCGATATATTATAAGGCATTTTCAATGATACGCTGCATAGTACGTTATATTATAAGGTATTTTCAATGTTACACTGTATATTACGTTATGTTATAAGGTATTTTCAATGATAAACTACTATATATTACAAGGTATTTTCAATGATACACTGCATATTACGTTCTATTATAAGGTATTTTCAATGATAAACAACGACATATTATAAGGTATTTTCAATGATACACTGCATATTACGTTATATTATAAGGTATTTTCAATGATAAACTACGATATATTAGAAGGTATTTTCAGTGATACACTGCATATTTCGTTATATTATAAGGTATTTTCAATGGTACACTGTATATTACATTATATTATAAGGTATTTTCAATGATACACTGCATATTACGTTATATTATAAGGTATTTTCAACGATACACTGCATATTACGTTATATTATAAGGTATTTTCAAAGATACACTATAAATTCCGATATATTATAAGGCATTTTCAATGATACAATGCATATTACGTTATATTATAAGGTATTTTCAACGATACACTGCATATTCCGTTATATTATAAGGTATTTTCATTGAAACACTCCATATTACGTTACATTATAAGGCATTTTCAATGATAAACTACGATATATTATAAGGTATTTTCAATGATACACTAAATATTACGCTATATTATAAGGTATTTTAAATGATATACTGCATATTACGTTATATTATAAGGTATTTTCAATGATACACTGCATATTACGTTATATTATAAGGTATTTTCAATGATACACTGCATAGTACGCTATATTATAAGGTATTTTCAATGATACACTGCATATTACGTTATATTATAAGGTATTTTCAATGATAAACTACGATATATTAGAAGGTATTTTCAGTGATACACTGCATATTTCGTTATATTATAAGGTATTTTCAATGGTACACTGTATATTACGTTATATTATAAGGTATTTTCAATGATAAACTACGTTATATTATTAAGTATTTTCAATGATACACTGCATATTACGTTATATTATAAGGTATTTTCAATGATACACTGCATATTACGCTATATTATAAGGTATTTTCAATGATACACTACAAATTACGAAATATTATAAGGTATTTTCAATGATACATTGCATATTACGATATATTATAAGGTATTTTCAATGATACACTGCATATTACGTTATATTATAAGGTATTTTCAATGATACACTACAAATTCCGTTATATTATAAGGTATTTTCAATGATACACTGCATATTACGTTATATTATAAGTTATTTTCAATGATACACTGCATATTACGTTATACTATAAGGTTTTTTCAATGATAAACTACGACATAATATAAGGTATGTTCAATGACACACTGCATATTTCGTTATATTATAAGGTATTTTCAATGATACACTACAAATTACGAAATATTATAAGGTATTTTCAATGATACACTGCATATTACGTTATATTATAAGGTATTTTCAAAGATACACTATAAATTCCGATATATTATAAGGCATTTTCAATGATACGCTGCATAGTACGTTATATTATAAGGTATTTTCAATGTTACACTGTATATTACGTTATGTTATAAGGTATTTTCAATGATAAACTACTATATATTACAAGGTATTTTCAATGATACACTGCATATTACGTTATATTATAAGGTATTTTCAATGATAAACAACGACATATTATAAGGTATTTTCAATGATACACTGCATATTACGTTATATTATAAGGTATTTTCAATGATAAACTACGATATATTAGAAGGTATTTTCAGTGATACACTGCATATTTCGTTATACTATAAGGTATTTTCAATGATACACTACAAATTCCGTTATATTATAAGGTATTTTCAATGATACACTGCATATTACGTTATATTATAATGTATTTTCAATGATACACTGCATATTACGTTATATTATAAGGTATTTTCAATGATACACTGCATATTACGTTATATTATAATGTATTTTCAATGATACACTGCATATTACGTTATATTATAAGGTATTTTCAATGATACACTGCATATTACGTTATATTATAAGGTATTTTCAATGATAAACTACGATATATTAGAAGGTATTTTCAGTGATACATTGCATATTACGATATATTATAAGGTATTTTCAATGATACACTGCATATTACGTTATATTATAAGGTATTTTCAATGATACACTACAAATTACGAAATATTATAAGGTATTTTCAATGATACACTGCATATTACGTTATAGTATAAGGTATTTTCAAAGATACACTATAAATTCCGATATATTATAAGGCATTTTCAATGATACGCTGCATAGTACGTTATATTATAAGGTATTTTCAATGTTACACTGTATATTACGTTATGTTATAAGGTATTTTCAATGATAAACTACTATATATTACAAGGTATTTTCAATGATACACTGCATATTACGTTCTATTATAAGGTATTTTCAATGATAAACAACGACATATTATAAGGTATTTTCAATGATACACTGCATATTACGTTATATTATAAGGTATTTTCAATGATAAACTACGATATATTAGAAGGTATTTTCAGTGATACACTGCATATTTCGTTATATTATAAGGTATTTTCAATGGTACACTGTATATTACATTATATTATAAGGTATTTTCAATGATACACTGCATATTACGTTATATTATAAGGTATTTTCAACGATACACTGCATATTACGTTATATTATAAGGTATTTTCAAAGATACACTATAAATTCCGATATATTATAAGGCATTTTCAATGATACGCTGCATAGTACGTTATATTATAAGGTATTTTCAATGTTACACTGTATATTACGTTATGTTATAAGGTATTTTCAATGATAAACTACTATATATTACAAGGTATTTTCAATGATACACTGCATATTACGTTATATTATAAGGTATTTTCAATGATAAACAACGACATATTATAAGGTATTTTCAATGATAAACTACGATATATTAGAAGGTATTTTCAGTGATACACTGCATATTTCGTTATATTATAAGGTATTTTCAATGGTACACTGTATATTACATTATATTATAAGGTATTTTCAATGATACACTGCATATAACGTTATATTACAAGGTATTTTCAATGATACACTGCATATTACGTTATATTATAAGGTATTTTCAATGATACACTACAAATTACGAAATATTATAAGGTATTTTCAATGATACATTGCATATTACGATATATTATAAGGTATTTTCAATGATACACTGCATATTACGTTATATTATAAGGTATTTTCAATGATACACTACAAATTACGAAATATTATAAGGTATTTTCAATGATACACTGCATATTACGTTATAGTATAAGGTATTTTCAAAGATACACTATAAATTCCGATATATTATAAGGCATTTTCAATGATACGCTGCATAGTTCGTTATATTATAAGGTATTTTCAATGATACACTGCATATTACGTTATATTATAAGGTATTTTCAATGATACACTACAAATTCCGTTATATTATAAGGTATTTTCAATGATACACTGCATATTACGTTATATTATAAGTTATTTTCAATGATACACTGCATATTACGCTATATTATAAGGTATTTGCAATGATACACTGCATATTACGTTATATCATAAGGTATTTTCAATGATACTCTGCAATTTACGTTATGTTATAAGGTATTTTCAATGATAAACTACGTTATATTATTAAGTATTTTCAATGATACACTGCATATTACGTTATATTATAAGGTATTTTCAATGATACACTGCATATTACGCTATATTATAAGGTATTTTCAATGATACACTACAAATTACGAAATATTATAAGGTATTTTCAATGATACATTGCATATTACGATATATTATAAGGTATTTTCAATGATACACTGCATATTACGTTATATTATAAGGTATTTTCAATGATACACTACAAATTCCGTTATATTATAAGGTATTTTCAATGATACACTGCATATTACGTTATATTATAAGTTATTTTCAATGATACACTGCATATTACGTTATACTATAAGGTTTTTTCAATGATAAACTACGACATAATATAAGGTATGTTCAATGACACACTGCATATTTCGTTATATTATAAGGTATTTTCAATGATACACTACAAATTACGAAATATTATAAGGTATTTTCAATGATACACTGCATATTACGTTATATTATAAGGTATTTTCAAAGATACACTATAAATTCCGATATATTATAAGGCATTTTCAATGATACGCTGCATAGTACGTTATATTATAAGGTATTTTCAATGTTACACTGTATATTACGTTATGTTATAAGGTATTTTCAATGATACACTACAAATTCCGTTATATTATAAGGTATTTTCAATGATACACTGCATATTACGTTATATTATAAGTTATTTTCAATGATACACTGCATATTACGCTATATTATAAGGTATTTGCAATGATACACTGCATATTACGTTATATCATAAGGTATTTTCAATGATACTCTGCAATTTACGTTATGTTATAAGGTATTTTCAATGATAAACTAAATATTACGTTATATTATAAGGTCTTTTCAATGACACACTGCATATTTCGTTATATTATAAGTTATTTTCAATGATACACTGCATATTACGTTATACTATAAGGTATTTTCAATGATACACTACAAATTCCGTTATATTATAAGGTATTTTCAATGATACACTGCATATTACGTTATATTATAATGTATTTTCAATGATACACTGCATATTACGTTATATTATAAGGTATTTTCAATGATACACTGCATATTACGTTATATTATAATGTATTTTCAATGATACACTGCATATTACGTTATATTATAAGGTATTTTCAATGATACACTGCATATTACGTTATATTATAAGGTATTTTCAATGATAAACTACGATATATTAGAAGGTATTTTCAGTGATACACTGCATATTTCGTTATATTATAAGGTATTTTCAATGATACACTGCATATTACGTTATATTATAAGGTATTTTCAATGATACACTACAAATTCCGTTATATTATAAGGTATTTTCAATGATACACTGCATATTACGTTATATTATAAGTTATTTTCAATGATACACTGCATATTACGCTATATTATAAGGTATTTGCAATGATACACTGCATATTACGTTATATCATAAGGTATTTTCAATGATACTCTGCAATTTACGTTATGTTATAAGGTATTTTCAATGATAAACTAAATATTACGTTATATTATAAGGTCTTTTCAATGACACACTGCATATTTCGTTATATTATAAGGTATTTTCAATGATACTCTGCATATTCCGTTATATTATAAGGTATTTTCATTGAAACACTCCATATTACGTTACATTATAAGGCATTTTCAATGATAAACTACGATATATTAAAAGGTATTTTCAATAATACACTGCATATTACGTTATATTACAAGGTATTTTCAATGATACACTGCATATTACGTTATAATATAAGGTATTTTCAATGATACACTACAAATTACGAAATATTATAAGGTATTTTCAATGATACATTGCATATTACGATATATTATAAGATATTTTCATTGAAACACTCCATATTACGTTACATTATAAGGCATTTTCAATGATAAACTACGATATATTAAAAGGTATTTTCAATGATACACTGCATATTACGTTATATTACAAGGTATTTTCAATGATACACTGCATATTATGTTATAATATAAGGTATTTTCAATGATACACTGCATATTACGTTATATTATAAGGTATTTTCAATGATACACTGCATATTACGATATATTATAAGGTATTTTCAATGATACACTGCATATTACGTTATATTACAAGGTATTTTCAATGATACACTGCATATTACGTTATATTATAAGGTATTTTCAATGATACACTACAAATTACGAAATATTATAAGGTATTTTCAATGATACATTGCATATTACGATATATTATAAGGTATTTTCAATGATACACTGCATATTACGTTATATTATAAGGTATTTTCAATGATACACTACAAATTCCGTTATATTATAAGGTATTTTCAATGATACACTGCATATTACGTTATATTATAATGTATTTTCAATGATACACTGCATATTACGTTATATTATAAGGTATTTTCAATGATAAACTACGATATATTAGAAGGTATTTTCAATGATACACTGCATATTACGTTATATTATAAGGTATTTTCAATGATACACTGCATATTACGTTATATTACAAGGTATTTTCAATGATACACTGCATATTACGTTATATTATAAGGTATTTTCAATGATACACTGCATATTACGTTATATTATAAGGTATTTTCAATGATAAACTACGATATATTAGAAGGTATTTTCAATGATACACTGCATAGTACGCTATATTATAAGGTCTTTTCAATGATACACTGCATATTACGTTATACTATAAGGTTTTTTCAATGATAAACTACGACATAATATAAGGTATGTTCAATGACACACTGCATATTTCGTTATATTATAAGGTATTTTCAATGATACACTACAAATTACGAAATATTATAAGGTATTTTCAATGATACACTGCATATTACGTTATATTATAAGGTATTTTCAAAGATACACTATAAATTCCGATATATTATAAGGCATTTTCAATGATACGCTGCATAGTACGTTATATTATAAGGTATTTTCAATGTTACACTGTATATTACGTTATGTTATAAGGTATTTTCAATGATAAACTACTATATATTACAAGGTATTTTCAATGATACACTGCATATTACGTTATATTATAAGGTATTTTCAATGATAAACTACGACATATTATAAGGTATTTTCAATGATACACTGCATATTACGTTATATTATAAGGTATTTTCAATGATAAACTACGATATATTAGAAGGTATTTTCAGTGATACACTGCATATTTCGTTATATTATAAGGTATTTTCAATGGTACACTGTATATTACATTATATTATAAGGTATTTTCAATGATACACTGCATATTACGTTATATTATAAGGTATTTTCAATGATACACTGCATATTACGTTATATTATAAGGTATTTTCAATGATACACTACAAATTACGAAATATTATAAGGTATTTTCAATGATACATTGCATATTACGATATATTATAAGGTATTTTCAATGATACACTGCATATTACGTTATATTATAAGGTATTTTCAATGATACACTACAAATTACGATATATTATAAGGTATTTTCAATGATACACTGCATATTACGTTATAGTATAAGGTATTTTCAAAGATACACTATAAATTCCGATATATTATAAGGCATTTTCAATGATACGCTGCATAGTACGTTATATTATAAGGTATTTTCAATGTTACACTGTATATTACGTTATGTTATAAGGTATTTTCAATGATAAACTACTATATATTACAAGGTATTTCCAATGATACACTGCATATTACGTTATATTATAAGGTATTTTCAATGATAAACTACGACATATTATAAGGTATTTTCAATGATACACTGCATATTACGTTATATTATAAGGTATTTTCAATGATAAACTACGATATATTAGAAGGTATTTTCAGTGATACACTGCATATTTCGTTATATTATAAGGTATTTTCAATGGTACACTGTATATTACATTATATTATAAGGTATTTTCAATGATACACTGCATATTACGTTATATTACAAGGTATTTTCAATGATACACTGCATATTACGTTATATTATAAGGTATTTTCAATGATACACTACAAATTACGAAATATTATAAGGTATTTTCAATGATACATTGCATATTACGATATATTATAAGGTATTTTCAATGATACACTGCATATTACGTTATATTATAAGGTATTTTCAATGATACACTACAAATTACGAAATATTATAAGGTATTTTCAATGATACACTGCATATTACGTTATAGTATAAGGTATTTTCAAAGATACACTATAAATTCCGATATATTATAAGGCATTTTCAATGATACGCTGCATAGTACGTTATATTATAAGGTATTTTCAATGTTACACTGTATATTACGTTATGTTATAAGGTATTTTCAATGATAAACTACTATATATTACAAGGTATTTTCAATGATACACTGCATATTACGTTATATTATAAGGTATTTTCAATGATAAACAACGACATATTATAAGGTATTTTCAATGATACACTGCATATTACGTTATATTATAAGGTATTTTCAATGATAAACTACGATATATTAGAAGGTATTTTCAGTGATACACTGCATATTTCGTTATATTATAAGGTATTTTCAATGGTACACTGTATATTACATTATATTATAAGGTATTTTCAATGATAAACTACGATATATTAGAAGGTATTTTCAATGATACACTGCATATTACGTTATATTATATGGTATTTTCAATGATACACTGCATATTACGATATATATTAAGGTATTTTCAATGATACGCTGCATAGTACGTTATATTATAAGGTATTTTCAATGATACACTGCATATTACGTTATATTATAAGGTATTTTCAATGATACACTGCATATTACGTTATATTATAAGGTATTTTCAATGATAAACTACGATATATTAGAAGGTATTTTCAATGATACACTGCATAGTACGCTATATTATAAGGTCTTTTCAATGATACACTGCATATTACGTTATACTATAAGGTTTTTTCAATGATAAACTACGACATAATATAAGGTATGTTCAATGACACACTGCATATTTCGTTATATTATAAGGTATTTTCAATGATACACTACAAATTACGAAATATTATAAGGTATTTTCAATGATACACTGCATATTACGTTATATTATAAGGTATTTTCAAAGATACACTATAAATTCCGATATATTATAAGGCATTTTCAATGATACGCTGCATAGTACGTTATATTATAAGGTATTTTCAATGTTACACTGTATATTACGTTATGTTATAAGGTATTTTCAATGATAAACTACTATATATTACAAGGTATTTTCAATGATACACTGCATATTACGTTATATTATAAGGTATTTTCAATGATAAACTACGACATATTATAAGGTATTTTCAATGATACACTGCATATTACGTTATATTATAAGGTATTTTCAATGATAAACTACGATATATTAGAAGGTATTTTCAGTGATACACTGCATATTTCGTTATATTATAAGGTATTTTCAATGGTACACTGTATATTACATTATATTATAAGGTATTTTCAATGATACACTGCATATTACGTTATATTACAAGGTATTTTCAATGATACACTGCATATTACGTTATATTATAAGGTATTTTCAATGATACACTACAAATTACGAAATATTATAAGGTATTTTCAATGATACACTGCATATTACGATATATTATAAGGTATTTTCAATGATACACTGCATATTACGTTATATTATAAGGTATTTTCAATGATACACTACAAATTACGAAATATTATAAGGTATTTTCAATGATACACTGCATATTACGTTATAGTATAAGGTATTTTCAAAGATACACTATAAATTCCGATATATTATAAGGCATTTTCAATGATACGCTGCATAGTACGTTATATTATAAGGTATTTTCAATGTTACACTGTATATTACGTTATGTTATAAGGTATTTTCAATGATAAACTACTATATATTACAAGGTATTTTCAATGATACACTGCATATTACGTTATATTATAAGGTATTTTCAATGATAAACAACGACATATTATAAGGTATTTTCAATGATACACTGCATATTACGTTATATTATAAGGTATTTTCAATGATAAACTACGATATATTAGAAGGTATTTTCAGTGATACACTGCATATTTCGTTATATTATAAGGTATTTTCAATGGTACACTGTATATTACATTATATTATAAGGTATTTTCAATGATACACTGCATATTACGTTATATTACAAGGTATTTTCAATGATACACTGCATATTACGTTATATTATAAGGTATTTTCAATGATACACTACAAATTACGAAATATTATAAGGTATTTTCAATGATACACTGCATATTACGATATATTATAAGGTATTTTCAATGATACACTGCATATTACGTTATATTATAAGGTATTTTCAATGATACACTACAAATTACGAAATATTATAAGGTATTTTCAATGATACACTGCATATTACGTTATAGTATAAGGTATTTTCAAAGATACACTATAAATTCCGATATATTATAAGGCATTTTCAATGATACGCTGCATAGTACGTTATATTATAAGGTATTTTCAATGTTACACTGTATATTACGTTATGTTATAAGGTATTTTCAATGATAAACTACTATATATTACAAGGTATTTTCAATGATACACTGCATATTACGTTATATTATAAGGTATTTTCAATGATAAACAACGACATATTATAAGGTATTTTCAATGATACACTGCATATTACGTTATATTATAAGGTATTTTCAATGATAAACTACGATATATTAGAAGGTATTTTCAGTGATACACTGCATATTTCGTTATATTATAAGGTATTTTCAATGGTACACTGTATATTACATTATATTATAAGGTATTTTCAATGATAAACTACGATATATTAGAAGGTATTTTCAATGATACACTGCATATTACGTTATATTATATGGTATTTTCAATGATACACTGCATATTACGATATATATTAAGGTATTTTCAATGATACGCTGCATAGTACGTTATATTATAAGGTATTTTCAATGATACACTGCATATTACGTTATATTATAAGGTATTTTCAATGATACACTGTATATTACGTTATATTATAAGGTATTTTCAATGATAAACTACGATATATTAGAAGGTATTTTCAATGATACACTGCATAGTACGCTATATTATAAGGTCTTTTCAATGATACACTGCATATTACGTTATACTATAAGGTTTTTTCAATGATAAACTACGACATAATATAAGGTATGTTCAATGACACACTGCATATTTCGTTATATTATAAGGTATTTTCAATGATACACTACAAATTACGAAATATTATAAGGTATTTTCAATGATACACTGCATATTACGTTATATTATAAGGTATTTTCAAAGATACACTATAAATTCCGATATATTATAAGGCATTTTCAATGATACGCTGCATAGTACGTTATATTATAAGGTATTTTCAATGTTACACTGTATATTACGTTATGTTATAAGGTATTTTCAATGATAAACTACTATATATTACAAGGTATTTTCAATGATACACTGCATATTACGTTATATTATAAGGTATTTTCAATGATAAACAACGACATATTATAAGGTATTTTCAATGATACACTGCATATTACGTTATATTATAAGGTATTTTCAATGATAAACTACGATATATTAGAAGGTATTTTCAGTGATACACTGCATATTTCGTTATATTATAAGGTATTTTCAATGGTACACTGTATATTACATTATATTATAAGGTATTTTCAATGATACACTGCATATTACGTTATATTACAAGGTATTTTCAATGATACACTGCATATTACGTTATATTATAAGGTATTTTCAATGATACACTACAAATTACGAAATATTATAAGGTATTTTCAATGATACACTGCATATTACGTTATAGTATAAGGTATTTTCAATGATACACTACAAATTACGAAATATTATAAGGTATTTTCAATGATACACTGCATATTACGTTATAGTATAAGGTATTTTCAAAGATACACTATAAATTCCGATATATTATAAGGCATTTTCAATGATACGCTGCATAGTACGTTATATTATAAGGTATTTTCAATGTTACACTGTATATTACGTTATGTTATAAGGTATTTTCAATGATAAACTACTATATATTACAAGGTATTTTCAATGATACACTGCATATTATGTTATATTATAAGGTATTTTCAATGATAAACAACGACATATTATAAGGTATTTTCAATGATACACTGCATATTACGTTATATTATAAGGTATTTTCAATGATAAACTACGATATATTAGAAGGTATTTTCAGTGATACACTGCATATTTCGTTATATTATAAGGTATTTTCAATGGTACACTGTATATTACATTATATTATAAGGTATTTTCAATGATACACTGCATATTACGTTATATTACAAGGTATTTTCAATGATACACTGCATATTACGTTATATTATAAGGTATTTTCAATGATACACTACAAATTACGAAATATTATAAGGTATTTTCAATGATACATTGCATATTACGATATATTATAAGGTATTTTCAATGATACACTGCATATTACGTCATATTATAAGGTATTTTCAATGATACACTACAAATTACGAAATATTATAAGGTATTTTCAATGATACACTGCATATTACGTTATAGTATAAGGTATTTTCAAAGATACACTATAAATTCCGATATATTATAAGGCATTTTCAATGATACGCTGCATAGTACGTTATATTATAAGGTATTTTCAATGTTACACTGTATATTACGTTATGTTATAAGGTACTTTCAATGATAAACTACTATATATTACAAGGTATTTTCAATGATACACTGCATATTACGTTATATTATAAGGTATTTTCAATGATAAACAACGACATATTATAAGGTATTTTCAATGATACACTGCATATTACGTTATATTATAAGGTATTTTCAATGATAATCTACGATATATTAGAAGGTATTTTCAGTGATACACTGCATATTTCGTTATATTATAAGGTATTTTCAATGGTACACTGTATATTACATTATATTATAAGGTATTTTCAATGATAAACTACGATATATTAGAAGGTATTTTCAATGATACACTCCATATTACGTTATATTATAAGGTATTTTCAATGATACACTGCATATTACGTTATATTATAAGGTATTTTCAATGATACACTGCATATTACGTTATATTACAAGGTATTTTCAATGATACACTGCATATTACGTTATATTATAAGGTATTTTCAATGATACACTACAAATTACGAAATATTATAAGGTATTTTCAATGATACATTGCATATTACGATATATTATAAGGTATTTTCAATGATACACTGCATATTACGTTATATTATAAGGTATTTTCAATGATACACTACAAATTCTGTTATATTATAAGGTATTTTCAATGATACACTGCATATTACGTTATATTATAATGTATTTTCAATGATACACTGCATATTACGTTATATTATAAGGTATTTTCAATGATACACTGCATATTACGTTATATTACAAGGTATTTTCAATGATACACTGCATATTACGTTATAATATAAGGTATTTTCAATGATACACTGCATATTACGTTATATTATATGGTATTTTCAATGATACACTGCATATTACGATATATTATAAGGTATTTTCAATGATACGCTGCATAGTACGTTATATTATAAGGTATTTTCAATGTTACACTGTATATTACGTTATGTTATAAGGTATTTTCAATGATAAACTACTATATATTATAAGGTATTTTCAATGATACACTGCATATTACGTTATATTATAAGGTATTTTCAATGATACACTGTATATTACGTTATATTATAAGGTATTTTCAATGATACTCTGCATATTCCGTTATACTATAAGGTATTTTTAATGATAAACTACGACATAATATAAGGTATGTTCAATGACACACTGCATATTTCGTTATATTATAAGGTATTTTCAATTTTACACTACAAATTACGAAATATTATAAGGTATTTTCAATGATACATTGCATATTACGATATATTATAAGGTATTTTCAATGATACACTGCATATTACGTTATATTATAAGGTATTTTCTATGATACTCTGCATATTCCGATATATTATAAGGTATTTTCATTGAAACACTCCATATTACGTTACATTATAAGGCATTTTCAATGATAAACTACGATATATTAAAAGGTATTTTCAATGATACACTGCATATTACGTTATATTACAAGGTATTTTCAATGATACACTGCATATTATGTTATAATATAAGGTATTTTCAATGATACACTGCATATTACGTTATATTATAAGGTATTTTCAATGATACACTGCATATTACGATATATTATAAGGTATTTTCAATGATACACTGCATATTACGTTATATTATAAGGTATTTTCAAAGATACACTGCATATTACGTTATATTATAAGGTATTTTCTATGATACTCTGCATATTCCGATATATTATAAGGTATTTTCATTGAAACACTCCATATTACGTTACATTATAAGGCATTTTCAATGATAAACTACGATATATTAAAAGGTATTTTCAATGATACACTGCATATTACGTTATATTACAAGGTATTTTCAATGATACACTGCATATTATGTTATAATATAAGGTATTTTCAATGATACACTGCATATTACGTTATATTATAAGGTATTTTCAATGATACACTGCATATTACGATATATTATAAGGTATTTTCAATGATACACTACAAATTACGAAATATTATAAGGTATTTTCAATGATACATTGCATATTACGATATATTATAAGGTATTTTCAATGATACACTGCATATTACGTTATATTATAAGTTATTTTCAATGATACACTGCATATTACGCTATATTATAAGGTACTTTCAATGATACACTGCATATTACGTTATATCATAAGGTATTTTCAATGATACTCTGCAATTTACGTTATGTTATAAGGTATTTTCAATGATAAACTAAATATTACGTTATATTATAAGGTCTTTTCAATGACACACTGCATATTTCGTTATATTATAAGTTATTTTCAATGATACACTGCATATTACGTTATACTATAACGTATTATTAATGATAAACTACGACATAATATAAGGTATGTTCAATGACACACTGCATATTTCGTTATATTATAAGGTATTTTCAATGATACACTACAAATTCCGTTATATTATAAGGTATTTTCAATGATACACTGCATATTACGTTATATTATAAGGTATTTTCAATGATACACTGCATATTACGTTATATTATAAGGTATTTTCAATGATACACTGCATATTACGTTATAATATAAGGTATTTTCAATGATAAACTGCATACTACGTTATATTATAAGGTATTTTCAATGATAAACTACGATATATTAGAAGGTATTTTCAATGATACACTGCATATTACGTTATTTTATAAGGTATTTTCAATGATACACTGCATATTACGATATATTATAAGGTATTTTCAATGATACACTGCATATTACGCTATATTATAAGGTATTTTCAATGATACACTGTATATTACGTTATATTATAAGGTATTTTCAATGATACTCTGCATATTCCGTTATACTATAAGGTATTTTTAATGATAAACTACGACATAATATAAGGTATGTTCAATGACACACTGCATATTTCGTTATATTATAAGGTATTTTCAATGATACACTACAAATTACGAAATATTATAAGGTATTTTCAATGATACACTGCATATTACGATATATTATAAGGTATTTTCAATGATACACTGCATATTACGTTATATTATAAGGTATTTTCAATGATACTCTGCATATTCCGTTATATTATAAGGTATTTTCATTGAAACACTCCATATTACGTTACATTATAAGGCATTTTCAATGATAAACTACGATATATTAAAAGGTATTATCAATAATACACTGCATATTACGTTATATTACAAGGTATTTTCAATGATACACTGCATATTACGTTATAATATAAGGTATTTTCAATGATACACTACAAATTACGAAATATTATAAGGTATTTTCAATGATACATTGCATATTACGATATATTATAAGGTATTTTCAATGATACACTACGATATATTAGAAGGTATTTTCAATGATACACTGCATATTACGTTATATTATATGGTATTTTCAATGATACACTGCATATTACGATATATATTAAGGTATTTTCAATGTTACGCTGCATAGTACGTTATATTATAAGGTATTTTCAATGATACACTGCATATTACGTTATATTATAAGGTATTTTCAATGATACACTGCATATTACGTTATATTATAAGGTATTTTCAATGATAAACTACGATATATTAGAAGGTATTTTCAATGATACACTGCATAGTACGCTATATTATAAGGTCTTTTCAATGATACACTGCATATTACGTTATACTATAAGGTTTTTTCAATGATAAACTACGACATAATATAAGGTATGTTCAATGACACACTGCATATTTCGTTATATTATAAGGTATTTTCAATGATACACTACAAATTACGAAATATTATAAGGTATTTTCAATGTTACACTGCATATTACGTTATATTATAAGGTATTTTCAAAGATACACTATAAATTCCGATATATTATAAGGCATTTTCAATGTTACACTGTATATTACGTTATGTTATAAGGTATTTTCAATGATAAACTACTATATATTACAAGGTATTTTCAATGATACACTGCATATTACGTTATATTATAAGGTATTTTCAATGATAAACTACGACATATTATAAGGTATTTTCAATGATACACTGCATATTACGTTATATTATAAGGTATTTTCAATGATAAACTACGATATATTAGAAGGTATTTTCAGTGATACACTGCATATTTCGTTATATTATAAGGTATTTTCAATGGTACACTGTATATTACATTATATTATAAGGTATTTTCAATGATACACTGCATATTACGTTATATTACAAGGTATTTTCAATGATACACTGCATATTACGTTATATTATAAGGTATTTTCAATGATACACTACAAATTACGAAATATTATAAGGTATTTTCAATGATACACTGCATATTACGTTATAGTATAAGGTATTTTCAAAGATACACTATAAATTCCGATATATTATAAGGCATTTTCAATGATACGCTGCATAGTACGTTATATTATAAGGTATTTTCAATGTTACACTGTATATTACGTTATGTTATAAGGTATTTTCAATGATAAACTACGATATATTAGAAGGTATTTTCAGTGATACACTGCATATTACGTTATATTATAAGGTATTTTCAATGATAAACAACGACATATTATAAGGTATTTTCAATGATACACTGCATATTACGTTATATTATAAGGTATTTTCAATGATAAACTACGATATATTAGAAGGTATTTTCAGTGATACACTGCATATTTCGTTATATTATAAGGTATTTTCAATGGTACACTGTATATTACATTATATTATAAGGTATTTTCAATGATAAACTACGATATATTAGAAGGTATTTTCAATGATACACTGCATATTACGTTATATTATAAGGTATTTTCAATGATACACTGCATATTACGTTATATTATAAGGTATTTTCAATGATACACTGCATATTACGTTATATTACAAGGTATTTTCAATGATACACTGCATATTACGTTATATTATAAGGTATTTTCAATGATACACTACAAATTACGAAATATTATAAGGTATTTTCAATGATACATTGCATATTACGATATATTATAAGGTATTTTCAATGATACACTGCATATTACGTTATATTATAAGGTATTTTCAATGATACACTACAAATTCCGTTATATCATAAGGTATTTTCAATGATACACTGCATATTACGTTATATTATAAGGTATTTTCAATGATACACTGCATATTACGTTATATTATAAGGTATTTTCAATGATACACTGCATATTACGTTATATTACAAGGTATTTTCAATGATACACTGCATATTACGTTATAATATAAGGTATTTTCAATGATACACTGCATATTACGTTATATTATATGGTATTTTCAATGATACACTGCATATTACGATATATTATAAGGTATTTTCAATGATACGCTGCATAGTACGTTATATTATAAGGTATTTTCAATGTTACACTGTATATTACGTTATGTTATAAGGTATTTTCAATGATAAACTACTATATATTATAAGGTATTTTCAATGATACACTGCATATTACGTTATATTATAAGGTATTTTCAATGATACACTGTATATTACGTTATATTATAAGGTATTTTCAATGATAAACTACGATATATTAGAAGGTATTTTCAATGATACACTGCATAGTACGCTATATTATAAGGTATTTTCAATGATACACTGCATATTACGTTATACTATAAGGTATTTTCAATGATAAACTACGACATAATATAAGGTATGTTCAATGACACACTGCATATTTCGTTATATTATAATGTATTTTCAATGATACACTGCATATTACGTTATATTATAAGGTATTTTCAATGATACACTGCATATTACGTTATATTATAAGGTATTTTCAATGATACACTGCATATTACGTTATAATATAAGGTCTTTTCAATGATACACTGCATATTACGTTATATTATATGGTATTTTGAATGATACACTGCATATTACGATATATTATAAGGTATTTTCAATGATACGCTGCATAGTACGTTATATTATAAGGTATTTTCAATGTTACACTGTATATTACGTTATGTTATAAGGTATTTTCAATGATAAACTACTATATATTATAAGGTATTTTCAATGATACACTGCATATTACGTTATATTATAAGGTATTTTCAATGATACACTGTATATTACGTTATATTATAAGGTATTTTCAATGATAAACTACGATATATTAGAAGGTATTTTCAATGATACACTGCATAGTACGCTATATTATAAGGTATTTTCAATGATACACTGCATATTACGTTATACTATAAGGTATTTTCAATGATAAACTACGACATAATATAAGGTATGTTCAACGACACACTGCATATTTCGTTATATTATAAGGTATTTTCAATGATACACTACAAATTACGAAATATTATAAGGTACTTTCAATGATATACTGCATATTACGTTATATTATAAGGTATTTTCAACGATACACTGCATATTACGTTATATTATAAGGTATTTTCAAAGATACACTATAAATTCCGATATATTATAAGGCATTTTCAATGATACAATGCATATTACGTTATATTATAAGGTATTTTCAACGATACACTGCATATTCCGTTATATTATAAGGTATTTTCATTGAAACACTCCATATTACGTTACATTATAAGGCATTTTCAATGATAAACTACGATATATTATAAGGTATTTTCAATGATACACTAAATACTACGCTATATTATAAGGTATTTTAAATGATATACTGCATATTACGTTATATTATAAGGTATTTTCAATGATACACTGCATATTACGTTATATTATAAGGTATTTTCAATGATACACTGCATAGTACGCTATATTATAAGGTATTTTCAATGATACACTACAAATTACGAAATATTATAAGGTATTTTCAATGATACATTGCATATTACGATATATTATAAGGTATTTTCAATGATACACTGCATATTACGTTATATTATAAGGTATTTTCAATGATACACTACAAATTCCGTTATATTATAAGGTATTTTCAATGATACACTGCATATTACGTTATATTATAAGTTATTTTCAATGATACACTGCATATTACGCTATATTATAAGGTATTTTCAATGGTACACTGTATATTACGTTATATTATAAGGTATTTTCAATGATACACTACAAATTCCGTTATATTATAAGGTATTTTCAATGATACACTGCATATTACGTTATATTATAATGTATTTTCAATGATACACTGCATATTACGTTATATTATAAGGTATTTTCAATGATACACTGCATATTACGTTATATTATAATGTATTTTCAATGATACACTGCATATTACGTTATATTATAAGGTATTTTCAATGATACACTGCATATTACGATATATTATAAGGTATTTTCAATGATACACTGCATATTACGTTATATTATAAGGTATTTTCAATGATACTCTGCATATTCCGTTATATTATAAGGTATTTTCATTGAAACACTCCATATTACGTTACATTATAAGGCATTTTCAATGATAAACTACGATATATTAAAAGGTATTATCAATAATACACTGCATATTACGTTATATTACAAGGTATTTTCAATGATACACTGCATATTACGTTATAATATAAGGTATTTTCAATGATACACTACAAATTACGAAATATTATAAGGTATTTTCAATGATACATTGCATATTACGATATATTATAAGGTATTTTCAATGATACACTACGATATATTAGAAGGTATTTTCAATGATACACTGCATATTACGTTATATTATATGGTATTTTCAATGATACACTGCATATTACGATATATATTAAGGTATTTTCAATGTTACGCTGCATAGTACGTTATATTATAAGGTATTTTCAATGATACACTGCATATTACGTTATATTATAAGGTATTTTCAATGATACACTGTATATTACGTTATATTATAAGGTATTTTCAATGATAAACTACGATATATTAGAAGGTATTTTCAATGATACACTGCATAGTACGCTATATTATAAGGTCTTTTCAATGATACACTGCATATTACGTTATACTATAAGGTTTTTTCAATGATAAACTACGACATAATATAAGGTATGTTCAATGACACACTGCATATTTCGTTATATTATAAGGTATTTTCAATGATACACTACAAATTACGAAATATTATAAGGTATTTTCAATGATACACTGCATATTACGTTATATTATAAGGTATTTTCAAAGATACACTATAAATTCCGATATATTATAAGGCATTTTCAATGATACGCTGCATAGTACGTTATATTATAAGGTATTTTCAATGTTACACTGTATATTACGTTATGTTATAAGGTATTTTCAATGATAAACTACTATATATTACAAGGTATTTTCAATGATACACTGCATATTACGTTATATTATAAGGTATTTTCAATGATAAACTACGACATATTATAAGGTATTTTCAATGATACACTGCATATTACGTTATATTATAAGGTATTTTCAATGATAAACTACGATATATTAGAAGGTATTTTCAGTGATACACTGCATATTTCGTTATATTATAAGGTATTTTCAATGGTACACTGTATATTACATTATATTATAAGGTATTTTCAATGATACACTGCATATTACGTTATATTATAAGGTATTTTCAATGATACACTGCATATTACGTTATATTATAAGGTATTTTCAATGATACACTACAAATTACGAAATATTATAAGGTATTTTCAATGATACACTGCATATTACGTTATAGTATAAGGTATTTTCAAAGATACACTATAAATTCCGATATATTATAAGGCATTTTCAATGATACGCTGCATAGTACGTTATATTATAAGGTATTTTCAATGTTACACTGTATATTACGTTATGTTATAAGGTATTTTCAATGATAAACTACGATATATTAGAAGGTATTTTCAGTGATACACTGCATATTACGTTATATTATAAGGTATTTTCAATGATAAACTACGACATATTATAAGGTATTTTCAATGATACACTGCATATTACGTTATATTATAAGGTATTTTCAATGATAAACTACGATATATTAGAAGGTATTTTCAGTGATACACTGCATATTTCGTTATATTATAAGGTATTTTCAATGGTACACTGTATATTACATTATATTATAAGGTATTTTCAATGATAAACTACGATATATTAGAAGGTATTTTCAATGATACACTGCATATTACGTTATATTATAAGGTATTTTCAATGATACACTGCATATTACGTTATATTATAAGGTATTTTCAATGATACACTGCATATTACGTTATATTACAAGGTATTTTCAATGATACACTGCATATTACGTTATATTATAAGGTATTTTCAATGATACACTACAAATTACGAAATATTATAAGGTATTTTCAATGATACATTGCATATTACGATATATTATAAGGTATTTTCAATGATACACTGCATATTACGTTATATTATAAGGTATTTTCAATGATACACTACAAATTCCGTTATATCATAAGGTATTTTCAATGATACACTGCATATTACGTTATATTATAATGTATTTTCAATGATACACTGCATATTACGTTATATTATAAGGTATTTTCAATGATACACTGCATATTACGTTATATTACAAGGTATTTTCAATGATACACTGCATATTACGTTATAATATAAGGTATTTTCAATGATACACTGCATATTACGTTATATTATATGGTATTTTCAATGATACACTGCATATTACGATATATTATAAGGTATTTTCAATGATACGCTGCATAGTACGTTATATTATAAGGTATTTTCAATGTTACACTGTATATTACGTTATGTTATAAGGTATTTTCAATGATAAACTACTATATATTATAAGGTATTTTCAATGATACACTGCATATTACGTTATATTATAAGGTATTTTCAATGATACACTGTATATTACGTTATATTATAAGGTATTTTCAATGATAAACTACGATATATTAGAAGGTATTTTCAATGATACACTGCATAGTACGCTATATTATAAGGTATTTTCAATGATACACTGCATATTACGTTATACTATAAGGTATTTTCAATGATAAACTACGACATAATATAAGGTATGTTCAATGACACACTGCATATTTCGTTATATTATAATGTATTTTCAATGATACACTGCATATTACGTTATATTATAAGGTATTTTCAATGATACACTGCATATTACGTTATATTACAAGGTATTTTCAATGATACACTGCATATTACGTTATAATATAAGGTCTTTTCAATGATACACTGCATATTACGTTATATTATATGGTATTTTGAATGATACACTGCATATTACGATATATTATAAGGTATTTTCAATGATACGCTGCATAGTACGTTATATTATAAGGTATTTTCAATGTTACACTGTATATTACGTTATGTTATAAGGTATTTTCAATGATAAACTACTATATATTATAAGGTATTTTCAATGATACACTGCATATTACGTTATATTATAAGGTATTTTCAATGATACACTGTATATTACGTTATATTATAAGGTATTTTCAATGATAAACTACGATATATTAGAAGGTATTTTCAATGATACACTGCATAGTACGCTATATTATAAGGTATTTTCAATGATACACTGCATATTACGTTATACTATAAGGTATTTTCAATGATAAACTACGACATAATATAAGGTATGTTCAACGACACACTGCATATTTCGTTATATTATAAGGTATTTTCAATGATACACTACAAATTACGAAATATTATAAGGTACTTTCAATGATATACTGCATATTACGTTATATTATAAGGTATTTTCAACGATACACTGCATATTACGTTATATTATAAGGTATTTTCAAAGATACACTATAAATTCCGATATATTATAAGGCATTTTCAATGATACAATGCATATTACGTTATATTATAAGGTATTTTCAACGATACACTGCATATTCCGTTATATTATAAGGTATTTTCATTGAAACACTCCATATTACGTTACATTATAAGGCATTTTCAATGATAAACTACGATATATTATAAGGTATTTTCAATGATACACTAAATACTACGCTATATTATAAGGTATTTTAAATGATATACTGCATATTACGTTATATTATAAGGTATTTTCAATGATACACTGCATATTACGTTATATTATAAGGTATTTTCAATGATACACTGCATAGTACGCTATATTATAAGGTATTTTCAATGATACACTACAAATTACGAAATATTATAAGGTATTTTCAATGATACATTGCATATTACGATATATTATAAGGTATTTTCAATGATACACTGCATATTACGTTATATTATAAGGTATTTTCAATGATACACTACAAATTCCGTTATATTATAAGGTATTTTCAATGATACACTGCATATTACGTTATATTATAAGTTATTTTCAATGATACACTGCATATTACGCTATATTATAAGGTATTTTCAATGGTACACTGTATATTACGTTATATTATAAGGTATTTTCAATGATACACTACAAATTCCGTTATATTATAAGGTATTTTCAATGATACACTGCATATTACGTTATATTATAATGTATTTTCAATGATACACTGCATATTACGTTATATTATAAGGTATTTTCAATGATACACTGCATATTACGTTATATTATAATGTATTTTCAATGATACACTGCATATTACGTTATATTATAAGGTATTTTCAATGATACACTGCATATTACGTTATATTATAACGTATTTTCAATGATAAACTACGATATATTAGAAGGTATTTTCAGTGATACACTGCATATTTTGTTATATTATAAGGTATTTTTAATGGTACACTGCATATTACGTTATATTATAAGGTATTTTCAATGTTACACTGTATATTACGTTATGTTATAAGGTATTTTCAATGATAAACTACTATATATTATAAGGTATTTTCAATGATACACTGCATATTACGTTATATTATAAGGTATTTTCAATGATACACTGTATATTACGTTATATTATAAGGTATTTTCAATGATAAACTACGATATATTAGAAGGTATTTTCAATGATACACTGCATAGTACGCTATATTATAAGGTATTTTCAATGATACACTGCATATTACGTTATACTATAAGGTATTTTCAATGATAAACTACGACATAATATAAGGTATGTTCAATGACACACTGCATATTTCGTTATATTATAAGGTATTTTCAATGATACACTACAAATTACGAAATATTATAAGGTACTTTCAATGATATACTGCATATTCCGTTATATTATAAGGTATTTTCAACGATACACTGCATATTACGTTATATTATAAGGTATTTTCAAAGATACACTATAAATTCCGATATATTATAAGGCATTTTCAATGATACAATGCATATTACGTTATATTATAAGGTATTTTCAACGATACACTGCATATTCCGTTATATTATAAGGTATTTTCATTGAAACACTCCATATTACGTTACATTATAAGGCATTTTCAATGATAAACTACGATATATTATAAGGTATTTTCAATGATACACTAAATACTACGCTATATTATAAGGTATTTTAAATGATATACTGCATATTACGTTATATTATAAGGTATTTTCAATGATACACTGCATATTACGTTATATTATAAGGTATTTTCAATGATACACTGCATAGTACGCTATATTATAAGGTATTTTCAATGATACACTACAAATTACGGAATATTATAAGGTATTTTCAATGATACATTGCATATTACGATATATTATAAGGTATTTTCAATGATACACTGCATATTACGTTATATTATAAGGTATTTTCAATGATACACTACAAATTCCGTTATATTATAATGTATTTTCAATGATACACTGCATATTACGTTATATTATAAGGTATTTTCAATGATACACTGCATATTACGTTATATTATAAGGTATTTTCAATGATACACTGCATATTACGTTATATTATAAGGTATTTTCAATGATACACTGCATATTACGTTATATTATATGGTATTTTGAATGATACACTGCATATTACGATATATTATAAGGTATTTTCAATGATACGCTGCATAGTACGTTATATTATAAGGTATTTTCAATGTTACACTGTATATTACGTTATGTTATAAGGTATTTTCAATGATAAACTACTATATATTATAAGGTATTTTCAATGATACACTGCATATTACGTTATATTATAAGGTATTTTCAATGATACACTGTATATTACGTTATATTATAAGGTATTTTCAATGATAAACTACGATATATTAGAAGGTATTTTCAATGATACACTGCATAGTACGCTATATTATAAGGTATTTTCAATGATACACTGCATATTACGTTATACTATAAGGTATTTTCAATGATAAACTACGACATAATATAAGGTATGTTCAATGACACACTGCATATTTCGTTATATTATAAGGTATTTTCAATGATACACTACAAATTACGAAATATTATAAGGTACTTTCAATGATATACTGCATATTACGTTATATTATAAGGTATTTTCAACGATACACTGCATATTACGTTATATTATAAGGTATTTTCAAAGATACACTATAAATTCCGATATATTATAAGGCATTTTCAATGATACAATGCATATTACGTTATATTATAAGGTATTTTCAACGATACACTGCATATTCCGTTATATTATAAGGTATTTTCATTGAAACACTCCATATTACGTTACATTATAAGGCATTTTCAATGATAAACTACGATATATTATAAGGTATTTTCAATGATACACTAAATACTACGCTATATTATAAGGTATTTTAAATGATATACTGCATATTACGTTATATTATAAGGTATTTTCAATGATACACTGCATATTACGTTATATTATAAGGTATTTTCAATGATACACTGCATATTACGCTATATTATAAGGTATTTTCAATGATACACTACAAATTACGAAATATTATAAGGTATTTTCAATGATACATTGCATATTACGATATATTATAAGGTATTTTCAATGATACACTGCATATTACGTTATATTATAAGGTATTTTCAATGATACACTACAAATTCCGTTATATTATAAGGTATTTTCAATGATACACTGCATATTACGTTATATTATAAGTTATTTTCAATGATACACTGCATATTACGCTATATTATAAGGTATTTTCAATGGTACACTGTATATTACGTTATATTATAAGGTATTTTCAATGATAAACTAAATATTACGTTATATTATAAGGTCTTTTCAATGACACACTGCATATTTCGTTATATTATAAGTTATTTTCAATGATACACTGCATATTACGTTATACTATAAGGTATTTTTAATGATAAACTACGACATAATATAAGGTATGTTCAATGACACACTGCATATTTCGTTATATTATAAGGTATTTTCAATGATACGCTGCATAGTACGCTATATTATAAGGTATTTTCAATGTTACACTGTATATTACGTTATGTTATAAGGTATTTTCAATGATAAACTACTATATATTATAAGGTATTTTCAATGATACACTGCATATTACGATATATTATAAGGTATTTTCAATGATACGCTGCATAGTACGTTATATTATAAGGTCTTTTCAATGACACACTGCATATTTCGTTATTTTATAAGTTATTTTCAATGATACACTGCATATTACGTTATACTATAAGGTATTTTTAATGATAAACTACGACATAATATAAGGTATGTTCAATGACACACTGCATATTTCGTTATATTATAAGGTATTTTCAATGATACACTACAAATTCCGTTATATTATAAGGTATTTTCAATGATACACTGCATATTACGTTATATTATAATGTATTTTCAATGATACACTGCATATTACGTTATATTATAAGGTATTTTCAATGATACACTGCATATTACGTTATATTATAATGTATTTTCAATGATACACTGCATATTACGTTATATTATAAGGTATTTTCAATGATACACTGCATATTACGTTATATTATAACGTATTTTCAATGATAAACTACGATATATTAGAAGGTATTTTCAGTGATACACTGCATATTTCGTTATATTATAAGGTATTTTCTATGATACACTGCATATTACGTTATATTATAAGGTATTTTCAATGTTACACTGTATATTACGTTATGTTATAAGGTATTTTCAATGATAAACTACTATATATTATAAGGTATTTTCAATGATACACTGCATATTACGTTATATTATAAGGTATTTTCAATGATACACTGTATATTACGTTATATTATAAGGTATTTTCAATGATAAACTACGATATATTAGAAGGTATTTTCAATGATACACTGCATAGTACGCTATATTATAAGGTATTTTCAATGATACACTGCATATTACGTTATACTATAAGGTATTTTCAATGATAAACTACGACATAATATAAGGTATGTTCAATGACACACTGCATATTTCGTTATATTATAAGGTATTTTCAATGATACACTACAAATTACGAAATATTATAAGGTACTTTCAATGATATACTGCATATTACGTTATATTATAAGGTATTTTCAACGATACACTGCATATTACGTTATATTATAAGGTATTTTCAAAGATACACTATAAATTCCGATATATTATAAGGCATTTTCAATGATACAATGCATATTACGTTATATTATAAGGTATTTTCAACGATACACTGCATATTCCGTTATATTATAAGGTATTTTCATTGAAACACTCCATATTACGTTACATTATAAGGCATTTTCAATGATAAACTACGATATATTATAAGGTATTTTCAATGATACACTAAATACTACGCTATATTATAAGGTATTTTAAATGATATACTGCATATTACGTTATATTATAAGGTATTTTCAATGATACACTGCATATTACGTTATATTATAAGGTATTTTCATTGATACACTGCATAGTACGCTATATTATAAGGTATTTTCAATGATACACTACAAATTACGAAATATTATAAGGTATTTTCAATGATACATTGCATATTACGATATATTATAAGGTATTTTCAATGATACACTGCATATTACGTTATATTATAAGGTATTTTCAATGATACACTACAAATTCCGTTATATTATAATGTATTTTCAATGATACACTGCATATTACGTTATATTATAAGGTATTTTCAATGATACACTGCATATTACGTTATATTACAAGGTATTTTCAATGATACACTGCATATTACGTTATAATATAAGGTATTTTCAATGATACACTGCATATTACGTTATATTATATGGTATTTTGAATGATACACTGCATATTACGATATATTATAAGGTATTTTCAATGATACGCTGCATAGTACGTTATATTATAAGGTATTTTCAATGTTACACTGTATATTACGTTATATTATAAGGTATTTTCAATGATAAACTAAATATTACGTTATATTATAAGGTCTTTTCAATGACACACTGCATATTTCGTTATATTATAAGTTATTTTCAATGATACACTGCATATTACGTTATACTATAAGGTATTTTTAATGATAAACTACGACATAATATAAGGTATGTTCAATGACACACTGCATATTTCGTTATATTATAAGGTATTTTCAATGATACGCTGCATAGTACGCTATATTATAAGGTATTTTCAATGTTACACTGTATATTACGTTATGTTATAAGGTATTTTCAATGATAAACTACTATATATTATAAGGTATTTTCAATGATACACTGCATATTACGATATATTATAAGGTATTTTCAATGATACGCTGCATAGTACGTTATATTATAAGGTCTTTTCAATGACACACTGCATATTTCGTTATATTATAAGTTATTTTCAATGATACACTGCATATTACGTTATACTATAAGGTATTTTTAATGATAAACTACGACATAATATAAGGTATGTTCAATGACACACTGCATATTTCGTTATATTATAAGGTATTTTCAATGATACACTACAAATTCCGTTATATTATAAGGTATTTTCAATGATACACTGCATATTACGTTATATTATAATGTATTTTCAATGATACACTGCATATTACGTTATATTATAAGGTATTTTCAATGATACACTGCATATTACGTTATATTATAATGTATTTTCAATGATACACTGCATATTACGTTATATTATAAGGTATTTTCAATGATACACTGCATATTACGTTATATTATAACGTATTTTCAATGATAAACTACGATATATTAGAAGGTATTTTCAGTGATACACTGCATATTTCGTTATATTATAAGGTATTTTCAATGGTACACTGCATATTACGTTATATTATAAGGTATTTTCAATGTTACACTGTATATTACGTTATGTTATAAGGTATTTTCAATGATAAACTACTATATATTATAAGGTATTTTCAATGATACACTGCATATTACGTTATATTATAAGGTATTTTCAATGATACACTGTATATTACGTTATATTATAAGGTATTTTCAATGATAAACTACGATATATTAGAAGGTATTTTCAATGATACACTGCATAGTACGCTATATTATAAGGTATTTTCAATGATACACTGCATATTACGTTATACTATAAGGTATTTTCAATGATAAACTACGACATAATATAAGGTATGTTCAATGACACACTGCATATTTCGTTATATTATAAGGTATTTTCAATGATACACTACAAATTACGAAATATTATAAGGTACTTTCAATGATATACTGCATATTACGTTATATTATAAGGTATTTTCAACGATACACTGCATATTACGTTATATTATAAGGTATTTTCAAAGATACACTATAAATTCCGATATATTATAAGGCATTTTCAATGATACAATGCATATTACGTTATATTATAAGGTATTTTCAACGATACACTGCATATTCCGTTATATTATAAGGTATTTTCATTGAAACACTCCATATTACGTTACATTATAAGGCATTTTCAATGATAAACTACGATATATTATAAGGTATTTTCAATGATACACTAAATACTACGCTATATTATATTGTATTTTAAATGATATACTGCATATTACGTTATATTATAAGGTATTTTCAATGATACACTGCATATTACGTTATATTATAAGGTATTTTCAATGATACACTGCATAGTACGCTATATTATAAGGTATTTTCAATGATACACTACAAATTACGAAATATTATAAGGTATTTTCAATGATACATTGCATATTACGATATATTATAAGGTATTTTCAATGATACACTGCATATTACGTTATATTATAAGGTATTTTCAATGATACACTACAAATTCCGTTATATTATAATGTATTTTCAATGATACACTGCATATTACGTTATATTATAAGGTATTTTCAATGATACACTGCATATTACGTTATATTATAAGGTATTTTCAATGATACACTGCATATTACGTTATAATATAAGGTATTTTCAATGATACACTGCATATTACGTTATATTATATGGTATTTTGAATGATACACTGCATATTACGATATATTATAAGGTATTTTCAATGATACGCTGCATAGTACGTTATATTATAAGGTATTTTCAATGTTACACTGTATATTACGTTATGTTATAAGGTATTTTCAATGATAAACTACTATATATTATAAGGTATTTTCAATGATACACTGCATATTACGTTATATTATAAGGTATTTTCAATGATACACTGTATATTACGTTATATTATAAGGTATTTTCAATGATAAACTACGATATATTAGAAGGTATTTTCAATGATACACTGCATAGTACGCTATATTATAAGGTATTTTCAATGATACACTGCATATTACGTTATACTATAAGGTATTTTCAATGATAAACTACGACATAATATAAGGTATGTTCAATGACACACTGCATATTTCGTTATATTATAAGGTATTTTCAATGATAGACTACAAATTACGAAATATTATAAGGTACTTTCAATGATATACTGCATATTACGTTATATTATAAGGTATTTTCAACGATACACTGCATATTACGTTATATTATAAGGTATTTTCAAAGATACACTATAAATTCCGATATATTATAAGGCATTTTCAATGATACAATGCATATTACGTTATATTATAAGGTATTTTCAACGATACACTGCATATTCCGTTATATTATAAGGTATTTTCATTGAAACACTCCATATTACGTTACATTATAAGGCATTTTCAATGATAAACTACGATATATTATAATGTATTTTCAATGATACACTGCATATTACGTTATATTATAAGGTATTTTCAATGATACACTGCATATTACGTTATATTATAATGTATTTTCAATGATACACTGCATATTACGTTATATTATAAGGTATTTTCAATGATACACTGCATATTACGTTATATTATAACGTATTTTCAATGATAAACTACGATATATTAGAAGGTATTTTCAGTGATACACTGCATATTTCGTTATATTATAAGGTATTTTTAATGGTACACTGCATATTACGTTATATTATAAGGTATTTTCAATGTTACACTGTATATTACGTTATGTTATAAGGTATTTTCAATGATAAACTACTATATATTATAAGGTATTTTCAATGATACACTGCATATTACGTTATATTATAAGGTATTTTCAATGATACACTGTATATTACGTTATATTATAAGGTATTTTCAATGATAAACTACGATATATTAGAAGGTATTTTCAAAGATACACTGCATAGTACGCTATATTATAAGGTATTTTCAATGATACACTGCATATTACGTTATACTATAAGGTATTTTCAATGATAAACTACGACATAATATAAGGTATGTTCAATGACACACTGCATATTTCGTTATATTATAAGGTATTTTCAATGATACACTACAAATTACGAAATATTATAAGGTACTTTCAATGATACACTGCATATTACGTTATATTATAAGGTATTTTCAACGATACACTGCATATTACGTTATATTATAAGGTATTTTCAAAGATACACTATAAATTCCGATATATTATAAGGCATTTTCAATGATACAATGCATATTACGTTATATTATAAGGTATTTTCAACGACACACTGCATATTCCGTTATATTATAAGGTATTTTCATTGAAACACTCCATATTACGTTACATTATAAGGCATTTTCAATGATAAACTACGATATATTATAAGGTATTTTCAATGATACACTGCATATTACGCTATATTATAAGGTATTTTCAATGATACACTGCATATTACGCTATATTATAAGGTATTTTCAATGATACACTACAAATTACGAAATATTATAAGGTATTTACAATGATACATTGCATATTACGATATATTATAAGGTATTTTCAATGATACACTGCATATTACGTTATATTATAAGGTATTTTCAATGATACACTACAAATTCCGTTACATTATAAGGTATTTTCAATGATACACTGCATATTACGTTATATTATAAGGTATTTTCAATGATACACTGCATATTACGCTATATTATAAGGTATTTTCAATGATACACTGCATATTACGTTATATCATAAGGTATTTTCAATGATACTCTGCAATTTACGTTATGTTATAAGGTATTTTCAATGATAAACTAAATATTACGTTATATTATAAGGTCTTTTCAATGACACACTGCATATTTCGTTATATTATAAGTTATTTTCAATGATACACTGCATATTACGTTATACTATAAGGTATTTTTAATGATAAACTACGACATAATATAAGGTATGTTCAATGACACACTGCATATTTCGTTATATTATAAGGTATTTTCAATGATACACTACAAATTCCGTTATATTATAAGGTATTTTCAATGATACACTGCATATTACGTTATATTATAAGGTATTTTCAATGATACACTGCATATTACGTTATATTACAAGGTATTTTCAATGATACACTGCATATTACGTTATAATATAAGGTATTTTCAATGATAAACTGCATACTACGTTATATTATAAGGTATTTTCAATGATAAACTACGATATATTAGAAGGTATTTTCAATGATAAACTACGATATATTAGAAGGTATTTTCAATGATACACTGCATATTACGTTATATTATAAGGTATTTTCAATGATACACTGCATATTACGATATATTATAAGGTATTTTCAATGATACACTGCATATTACGCTATATTATAAGGTATTTTCAATGATACACTGTATATTACGTTATATTATAAGGTATTTTCAATGATACTCTGCATATTCCGTTATATTATAAGGTATTTTCATTGAAACACTCCATATTACGTTACATTATAAGGCATTTTCAATGATACACTGTATATTACGATATATTATAAGGTATTTTCAATGATACGCTGCATAGTACGTTATATTATAAGGTATTTTCAATGTTGCACTGTATATTACGTTATGTTATAAGGTATTTTCAATGATAAACTACTATATATTATATGGTATTTTCAATGATACACTGCATATTACGTTATATTATAAGGTATTTTCTATGATACTCTGCATATTACGTTATATTATAAGGTATTTTCATTGAAACACTCCATATTACGTTACATTATAAGGCATTTTCAATGATAAACTACGATATATTAAAAGGTATTTTCAATGATACACTGCATATTACGTTATATTACAAGGTATTTTCAATGATACACTGCATATTACGTTATAATATAAGGTATTTTCAATGATACACTACAAATTACGAAATATTATAAGGTATTTTCAATGATACACTGCATATTACGATATATTATAAGGTATTTTCAATGATACACTGCATATTACGTTATATTATAAGGTATTTTCTATGATACTCTGCATATTCCGTTATATTATAAGGTATTTTCATTGAAACACTCCATATTACGTTACATTAAAAGGCATTTTCAATGATAAACTACGATATATTAAAAGGTATTTTCAATGATACACTGCATATTACGTTATATTACAAGGTATTTTTAATGATACACTGCATATTATGTTATAATATAAGGTATTTTCAATGATACACTGCATATTACGTTATATTATAAGGTATTTTCAATGATACACTGTATATTACGATATATTATAAGGTATTTTCAATGATACGCTGCATAGTACGTTATATTATAAGGTATTTTCAATGTTGCACTGTATATTACGTTATGTTATAAGGTATTTTCAATGATAAACTACTATATATTATATGGTATTTTCAATGATACACTGCATATTACGTTATATTATAAGGTATTTTCTATGATACTCTGCATATTACGTTATATTATAAGGTATTTTCATTGAAACACTCCATATTACGTTACATTATAAGGCATTTTCAATGATAAACTACGATATATTAAAAGGTATTTTCAATGATACACTGCATATTACGTTATATTACAAGGTATTTTCAATGATACACTGCATATTACGTTATATTATAAGGTATTTTCAACGATACACTGCATATTACGTTATATTATAAGGTATTTTCAAAGATACACTATAAATTCCGATATATTATAAGGCATTTTCAATGATACAATGCATATTACGTTATATTATAAGGTATTTTCAACGATATACTGCATATTACGTTATATTATAAGGTATTTTCATTGAAACACTACAAATTCCGTTATATTACAAGGTATTTTCAATGATACACTGCATATTACGTTATATTATAAGGTATTTTCAACGATACACTGCATATTACGTTATATTATAAGGTATTTTCAAAGATACACTATAAATTCCGATATATTATGAGGCATTTTCAATGATACAATGCATATTACGTTATATTATAAGGTATTTTCAACGATATACTGCATATTACGTTATATTATAAGGTATTTTCATTGAAACACTCCATATTACGTTACATTATAAGGCATTTACAATGATAAACTACGATATATTAAAAGGTATTTTCAATGATACACTGCATATTACTATATTACAAGGTATTTTCAATGATACACTGCATATTACGTTATATTATAAGGTATTTTCATTGATACACTGCAAATTACGTTATATTATAAGGTCTTTTCAATGATACAATGCATATTACGTTATATTATAAGGTATTTTCAATGATACACTGCATATTACGTTATACTATAAGGTATTTTTAATGATAAACTACGACATAATATAAGGTATGTTCAATGACACACTGCATATTTCGTTATATTATAAGGTATTTTCAATGATACACTACAAATTACGTTATATTATAAGGTATTTTCAATGATACTCTGCATATTACGTTATATTATAATGTATTTTCAATGATACACTGCATATTACGTTATATTATAAGGTATTTTCAATGATACACTGCATATTACGTTATATTATAAGGTATTTTCAATGATAAACTACGATATATTAGAAGGTATTTTCAGTGATACACTGCATATTTCGTTATATTATAAGGTATTTTCAATGGTACACTGTATATTACGTTATATTATAAGGTATTTTCAATGATACACTGCATATTACGTTATATTATAAGGTATTTTCAAAGATACACTATAAATTCCGATATATTATAAGGCATTTTCAATGATACAATGCATATTACGTTATATTATAAGGTATTTTCAACGACACACTGCATATTCCGTTATATTATAAGGTATTTTCATTGAAACACTCCATATTACGTTACATTATAAGGCATTTTCAATGATAAACTACGATATATTATAAGGTATTTTCAATGATACACTGCATATTACGCTATATTATAAGGTATTTTCAATGATACACTGCATATTACGCTATATTATAAGGTATTTTCAATGATACACTACAAATTACGAAATATTATAAGGTATTTCCAATGATACATTGCATATTACGATATATTATAAGGTATTTTCAATGATACACTGCATATTACGTTATATTATAAGGTATTTTCAATGATACACTACAAATTCCGTTACATTATAAGGTATTTTCAATGATACACTGCATATTACGTTATATTATAAGTTATTTTCAATGATACACTGCATATTACGCTATATTATAAGGTATTTTCAATGATACACTGCATATTACGTTATATTACAAGGTATTTTCAATGATACACTGCATATTACGTTATATTATAAGGTATTTTCATTGATACACTGCAAATTACGTTATATTATAAGGTCTTTTCAATGATACAATGCATATTACGTTATATTATAAGGTATTTTCAATGATACACTGCATATTACGTTATACTATAAGGTATTTTTAATGATAAACTACGACATAATATAAGGTATGTTCAATGACACACTGCATATTTCGTTATATTATAAGGTATTTTCAATGATACACTACAAATTACGTTATATTATAAGTTATTTTCAATGATACTCTGCATATTACGTTATATTATAATGTATTTTCAATGATACACTGCATATTACGTTATATTATAAGGTATTTTCAATGATACACTGCATATTACGTTATATTATAAGGTATTTTCAATGATAAACTACGATATATTAGAAGGTATTTTCAGTGATACACTGCATATTTCGTTATATTATAAGGTATTTTCAATGGTACACTGTATATTACGTTATATTATAAGGTATTTTCAATGATACACTGCATATTACGTTATATTATAAGGTATTTTCAAAGATACACTATAAATTCCGATATATTATAAGGCATTTTCAATGATACAATGCATATTACGTTATATTATAAGGTATTTTCAACGACACACTGCATATTCCGTTATATTATAAGGTATTTTCATTGAAACACTCCATATTACGTTACATTATAAGGCATTTTCAATGATAAACTACGATATATTATAAGGTATTTTCAATAATACACTGCATATTACGCTATATTATAAGGTATTTTCAATGATACACTGCATATTACGCTATATTATAAGGTATTTTCAATGATACACTACAAATTACGAAATATTATAAGGTATTTCCAATGATACATTGCATATTACGATATATTATAAGGTATTTTCAATGATACACTGCATATTACGTTATATTATAAGGTATTTTCAATGATACACTACAAATTCCGTTACATTATAAGGTATTTTCAATGATACACTGCATATTACGTTATATTATAAGTTATTTTCAATGATACACTGCATATTACGCTATATTATAAGGTATTTTCAATGATACACTGCATATTACGTTATATCATAAGGTATTTTCAATGATACTCTGCAATTTACGTTATGTTATAAGGTATTTTCAATGATAAACTAAATATTACGTTATATTATAAGGTCTTTTCAATGACACACTGCATATTTCGTTATATTATAAGTTATTTTCAATGATACACTGCATATTACGTTATACTATAAGGTATTTTTAATGATAAACTACGACATAATATAAGGTATGTTCAATGACACACTGCATATTTCGTTATATTATAAGGTATTTTCAATGATACACTACAAATTCCGTTATATTATAAGGTATTTTCAATGATACACTGCATATTACGTTATATTATAAGGTATTTTCAATGATACACTGCATATTACGTTATATTACAAGGTATTTTCAATGATACACTGCATATTACGTTATAATATAAGGTATTTTCAATGATAAACTGCATACTACGTTATATTATAAGGTATTTTCAATGATAAACTACGATATATTAGAAGGTATTTTCAATGATACACTGCATATTACGTTATATTATAAGGTATTTTCAATGATACACTGCATATTACGATATATTATAAGGTATTTTCAATGATACACTGCATATTACGCTATATTATAAGGTATTTTCAATGATACACTGCATATTACGTTATATTATAAGGTATTTTCAATGATAAACTACGATATATTAGAATGTATTTTCAATGATACACTGCACATTACGTTATATTATAAGGTATTTTCAATGATACACTGTATATTACGTTATACTACATGGTATTTTATATGATACACTGCATATTACGTTATATTATAAGGTATTTTCAATGATACACTGCATATTACGTTATATTATAAGGTATTTTCTATGATACACTGCATATTAGGATATGTTATAAGGTATTTTCAATGATACGCTGCATAGTACGTTATATTATAAGGTATTTTCAATGTTGCACTGTATATTACGTTATGTTATAAGGTATTTTCAATGATAAACTACTATATATTATATGGTATTTTCAATGATACACTGCATATTACGTTATATTATAAGGTATTTTCTATGATACTCTGCATATTACGTTATATTATAAGGTATTTTCATTGATACACTACAAATTACGAAATATTATAAGGTATTTTCAATGATACATTGCATATTACGATATATTATAAGGTATTTTCAATGATACACTGCATATTACGTTATATTATAAGGTATTTTCTATGATACTCTGCATATTCCGTTATATTATAAGGTATTTTCATTGAAACACTCCATATTACGTTACATTAAAAGGCATTTTCAATGATAAACTACGATATATTAAAAGGTATTTTCAATGATACACTGCATATTACGTTATATTACAAGGTATTTTTAATGATACACTGCATATTATGTTATAATATAAGGTATTTTCAATGATACACTGCATATTACGTTATATTATAAGGTATTTTCAATGATACACTGTATATTACGATATATTATAAGGTATTTTCAATGATACGCTGCATAGTACGTTATATTATAAGGTATTTTCAATGTTGCACTGTATATTACGTTATGTTATAAGGTATTTTCAATGATAAACTACTATATATTATATGGTATTTTCAATGATACACTGCATATTACGTTATATTATAAGGTATTTTCTATGATACTCTGCATATTACGTTATATTATAAGGTATTTTCATTGAAACACTCCATATTACGTTACATTATAAGGCATTTTCAATGATAAACTACGATATATTAAAAGGTATTTTCAATGATACACTGCATATTACGTTATATTACAAGGTATTTTCAATGATACACTGCATATTACGTTATATTATAAGGTATTTTCAACGATACACTGCATATTACGTTATATTATAAGGTATTTTCAAAGATACACTATAAATTCCGATATACTATAAGGCATTTTCAATGATACAATGCATATTACGTTATATTATAAGGTATTTTCAACGATATACTGCATATTACGTTATATTATAAGGTATTTTCATTGAAACACTACAAATTCCGTTATATTACAAGGTATTTTCAATGATACACTGCATATTACGTTATATTATAAGGTATTTTCAACGATACACTGCATATTACGTTATATTATAAGGTATTTTCAAAGATACACTATAAATTCCGATATATTATGAGGCATTTTCAATGATACAATGCATATTACGTTATATTATAAGGTATTTTCAACGATATACTGCATATTACGTTATATTATAAGGTATTTTCATTGAAACACTCCATATTACGTTACATTATAAGGCATTTACAATGATAAACTACGATATATTAAAAGGTATTTTCAATGATACACTGCATATTACGTTATATTACAAGGTATTTTCAATGATACACTGCATATTACGTTATATTATAAGGTATTTTCATTGATACACTGCAAATTACGTTATATTATAAGGTCTTTTCAATGATACAATGCATATTACGTTATATTATAAGGTATTTTCAATGATACACTGCATATTACGTTATACTATAAGGTATTTTTAATGATAAACTACGACATAATATAAGGTATGTTCAATGACACACTGCATATTTCGTTATATTATAAGGTATTTTCAATGATACACTACAAATTACGTTATATTATAAGGTATTTTCAATGATACTCTGCATATTACGTTATATTATAATGTATTTTCAATGATACACTGCATATTACGTTATATTATAAGGTATTTTCAATGATACACTGCATATTACGTTATATTATAAGGTATTTTCAATGATACACTGCATATTACGTTATACTATAAGGTATTTTTAATGATAAACTACGACATAATATAAGGTATGTTCAATGACACACTGCATATTATGTTATAATATAAGGTATTTTCAATGATACACTGCATATTACGTTATATTACAAGGTATTTTCAATGATACACTGCATATTACGTTATAATATAAGGTATTTTCAATGATACACTGCATATTACGTTTTATTATATGGTATTTTCAATGATACACTGCATATTACGATATATTATAAGGTATTTTCAATGATACGCTGCATAGTACGTTATATTATAAGGTATTTTCAATGTTACACTGTATATTACGTTATGTTATAAGGTATTTTCAATGATAAACTACTATATATTATAAGGTATTTTCAATGATACAATGCATATTACGTTATATTATAAGGTATTTTCAATGATACACTGCATATTACGTTATACTATAAGGTATTTTTAATGATAAACTACGACATAATATAAGGTATGTTCAATGACACACTGCATATTTCGTTATATTATAAGGTATTTTCAATGATACACTACAAATTCCGTTATATTATAAGGTATTTTCAATGATACACTGCATATTACGTTATATTCTATTGTATTTTCAATGATACACTGCATATAAACGTTATATTATAAGGTATTTTCAATGATACTCTGCATATTCCGTTATATTATAAGGTATTTTCATTGAAACACTCCATATTACGTTACATTATAAGGCATTTTCAATGATAAACTACGATATATTAAAAGGTATTTTCAATAATACACTGCATATTACGTTATATTACAAGGTATTTTCAATGATACACTGCATATTACGTTATATTATAAGGTATTTTCAATGATAAACTACGATATATTAGAAGGTATTTTCTATGATACTCTGCATATTCCGTTATATTATAAGGTATTTTCATTGAAACACTCCATATTACGTTACATTATAAGGCATTTTCTATGATAAACTACGATATATTAAAAGGTATTTTCAATGATACACTGCATATTACGTTATATTACAAGGTATTTTCAATGATACACTGCATATTACGTTATAATATAAGGTATTTTCAATGATACACTACAAATTACGAAATATTATAAGGTATTTTCAATGATACATTGCATATTACGATATATTATAAGGTATTTCAATGATACACTGCATATTACGTTATATTATAAGGTATTTTCAATGATAAACTACGATATATTAAAAGGTATTTTCAATGATACACTGCATATTACGTTATATTACAAGGTATTTTCAATGATACACTGCATATTACGAAATATTATAAGGTATTTTCAATGATACATTGCATATTACGATATATTATAAGGTATTTTCAATGATACACTGCATATTACGTTATATTATAAGGTATTTTCTATGATACTCTGCATATTCCGTTATATTATAAGGTATTTTCATTGAAACACTCCATATTACGTTACATTAAAAGGCATTTTCAATGATAAACTACGATATATTAAAAGGTATTTTCAATGATACACTGCATATTACGTTATATTACAAGGTATTTTTAATGATACACTGCATATTATGTTATAATATAAGGTATTTTCAATGATACACTGCATATTACGTTATATTATAAGGTATTTTCAATGATACACTGTATATTACGATATATTATAAGGTATTTTCAATGATACGCTGCATAGTACGTTATATTATAAGGTATTTTCAATGTTGCACTGTATATTACGTTATGTTATAAGGTATTTTCAATGATAAACTACTATATATTATATGGTATTTTCAATGATACACTGCATATTACGTTATATTATAAGGTATTTTCTATGATACTCTGCATATTACGTTATATTATAAGGTATTTTCATTGAAACACTCCATATTACGTTACATTATAAGGCATTTTCAATGATAAACTACGATATATTAAAAGGTATTTTCAATGATACACTGCATATTACGTTATATTACAAGGTATTTTCAATGATACACTGCATATTACGTTATATTATAAGGTATTTTCAACGATACACTGCATATTACGTTATATTATAAGGTATTTTCAAAGATACACTATAAATTCCGATATATTATAAGGCATTTTCAATGATACAATGCATATTACGTTATATTATAAGGTATTTTCAACGATATACTGCATATTACGTTATATTATAAGGTATTTTCATTGAAACACTACAAATTCCGTTATATTACAAGGTATTTTCAATGATACACTGCATATTACGTTATATTATAAGGTATTTTCAACGATACACTGCATATTACGTTATATTATAAGGTATTTTCAAAGATACACTATAAATTCCGATATATTATGAGGCATTTTCAATGATACAATGCATATTACGTTATATTATAAGGTATTTTCAACGATATACTGCATATTACGTTATATTATAAGGTATTTTCATTGAAACACTCCATATTACGTTACATTATAAGGCATTTACAATGATAAACTACGATATATTAAAAGGTATTTTCAATGATACACTGCATATTACGTTATATTACAAGGTATTTTCAATGATACACTGCATATTACGTTATATTATAAGGTATTTTCATTGATACACTGCAAATTACGTTATATTATAAGGTCTTTTCAATGATACAATGCATATTACGTTATATTATAAGGTATTTTCAATGATACACTGCATATTACGTTATACTATAAGGTATTTTTAATGATAAACTACGACATAATATAAGGTATGTTCAATGACACACTGCATATTTCGTTATATTATAAGGTATTTTCAATGATACACTACAAATTACGTTATATTATAAGGTATTTTCAATGATACTCTGCATATTACGTTATATTATAATGTATTTTCAATGATACACTGCATATTACGTTATATTATAAGGTATTTTCAATGATACACTGCATATTACGTTATATTATAAGGTATTTTCAATGATAAACTACGATATATTAGAAGGTATTTTCAGTGATACACTGCATATTTCGTTATATTATAAGGTATTTTCAATGGTACACTGTATATTACGTTATATTATAAGGTATTTTCAATGATAAACTACGATATATTAGAAGGTATTTTCAATGATACACTGCATATTACGTTATATTATAAGGTATTTTCAATGATACACTGCATATTACGTTATATTACAAGGTATTTTCAATGATACACTGCATATTACGTTATATCATAAGGTATTTTCAATGATACACTGCATATTACGTTTTATTATATGGTATTTTCAATGATACACTGCATATTACGATATATTATAAGGTATTTTCAATGATACGCTGCATAGTACGTTATATTATAAGGTATTTTCAATGTTACACTGTATATTACGTTATGTTATAAGGTATTTTCAATGATAAACTACTATATATTATAAGGTATTTTCAATGATACAATGCATATTACGTTATATTATAAGGTATTTTCAATGATACACTGCATATTACGTTATACTATAAGGTATTTTTAATGATAAACTACGACATAATATAAGGTATGTTCAATGACACACTGCATATTTCGTTATATTATAAGGTATTTTCAATGATACACTACAAATTCCGTTATATTATAAGGTATTTTCAATGATACACTGCATATTACGTTATATTCTATTGTATTTTCAATGATACACTGCATATAAACGTTATATTATAAGGTATTTTCAATGATACTCTGCATATTCCGTTATATTATAAGGTATTTTCATTGAAACACTCCATATTACGTTACATTATAAGGCATTTTCAATGATAAACTACGATATATTAAAAGGTATTTTCAATAATACACTGCACATTACGTTATATTACAAGGTATTTTCAATGATACACTGCATATTACGTTATATTATAAGGTATTTTCAATGATACACTACAAATTACGAAATATTATAAGGTATTTTCTATGATACTCTGCATATTCCGTTATATTATAAGGTATTTTCATTGAAACACTCCATATTACGTTACATTATAAGGCATTTTCAATGATAAACTACGATATATTAAAAGGTATTTTCAATGATACACTGCATATTACGTTATATTACAAGGTATTTTCAATGATACACTGCATATTACGTTATAATATAAGGTATTTTCAATGATACACTACAAATTACGAAATATTATAAGGTATTTTCAATGATACATTGCATATTACGATATATTATAAGGTATTTCAATGATACACTGCATATTACGTTATATTATAAGGTATTTTCAATGATAAACTACGATATATTAAAAGGTATTTTCAATGATACACTGCATATTACGTTATATTACAAGGTATTTTCAATGATACACTGCATATTATGTTATAATATAAGGTATTTTCAATGATACACTGCATATTACGTTATATTATAAGGTATTTTCAATGATACACTGTATATTACGATATATTATTAGGTATTTTCAATGATACGCTGCATAGTACGTTATATTATAAGGTATTTTCAATGTTGCACTGTATATTACGTTATGTTATAAGGTATTTTCAATGATAAACTACTATATATTATATGGTATTTTCAATGATACACTGCATATTACGTTATATTATAAGGTATTTTCTATGATACTCTGCATATTACGTTATATTATAAGGTATTTTCATTGAAACACTCCATATTACGTTACATTATAAGGCATTTTCAATGATAAACTACGATATATTAAAAGGTATTTTCAATGATACACTGCATATTACGTTATATTACAAGGTATTTTCAATGATACACTGCATATTACGTTATATTATAAGGTATTTTCAACGATACACTGCATATTACGTTATATTATAAGGTATTTTCAAAGATACACTATAAATTCCGATATATTATAAGGCATTTTCAATGATACAATGCATATTACGTTATATTATAAGGTATTTTCAACGATATACTGCATATTACGTTATATTATAAGGTATTTTCATTGAAACACTACAAATTCCGTTATATTACAAGGTATTTTCAATGATACACTGCATATTACGTTATATTATAAGGTATTTTCAACGATACACTGCATATTACGTTATATTATAAGGTATTTTCAAAGATACACTATAAATTCCGATATATTATGAGGCATTTTCAATGATACAATGCATATTACGTTATATTATAAGGTATTTTCAACGATATACTGCATATTACGTTATATTATAAGGTATTTTCATTGAAACACTCCATATTACGTTACATTATTAGGCATTTACAATGATAAACTACGATATATTAAAAGGTATTTTCAATGATACACTGCATATTACGTTATATTACAAGGTATTTTCAATGATACACTGCATATTACGTTATATTATAAGGTATTTTCATTGATACACTGCAAATTACGTTATATTATAAGGTCTTTTCAATGATACAATGCATATTACGTTATATTATAAGGTATTTTCAATGATACACTGCATATTACGTTATACTATAAGGTATTTTTAATGATAAACTACGACATAATATAAGGTATGTTCAATGACACACTGCATATTTCGTTATATTATAAGGTATTTTCAATGATACACTACAAATTACGTTATATTATAAGGTATTTTCAATGATACTCTGCATATTACGTTATATTATAATGTATTTTCAATGATACACTGCATATTACGTTATATTATAAGGTATTTTCAATGATACACTGCATATTACGTTATATTATAAGGTATTTTCAATGATAAACTACGATATATTAGAAGGTATTTTCAGTGATACACTGCATATTTCGTTATATTATAAGGTATTTTCAATGGTACACTGTATATTACGTTATATTATAAGGTATTTTCAATGATAAACTACGATATATTAGAAGGTATTTTCAATGATACACTGCATATTACGTTATATTATAAGGTATTTTCAATGATACACTACAAATTACGAAATATTATAAGGTATTTTCAATGATACATTGCATATTACGATATATTATAAGGTATTTCAATGATACACTGCATATTACGTTATATTATAAGGTATTTTCAATGATAAACTACGATATATTAAAAGGTATTTTCAATGATACACTGCATATTACGTTATATTACAAGGTATTTTCAATGATACACTGCATATTATGTTATAATATAAGGTATTTTCAATGATACACTGCATATTACGTTATATTATAAGGTATTTTCAATGATACACTGTATATTACGATATATTATAAGGTATTTTCAATGATACGCTGCATAGTACGTTATATTATAAGGTATTTTCAATGTTGCACTGTATATTACGTTATGTTATAAGGTATTTTCAATGATAAACTACTATATATTATATGGTATTTTCAATGATACACTGCATATTACGTTATATTATAAGGTATTTTCTATGATACTCTGCATATTACGTTATATTATAAGGTATTTTCATTGAAACACTCCATATTACGTTACATTATAAGGCATTTTCAATGATAAACTACGATATATTAAAAGGTATTTTCAATGATACACTGCATATTACGTTATATTACAAGGTATTTTCAATGATACACTGCATATTACGTTATATTATAAGGTATTTTCAACGATACACTGCATATTACGTTATATTATAAGGTATTTTCAAAGATACACTATAAATTCCGATATATTATAAGGCATTTTCAATGATACAATGCATATTACGTTATATTATAAGGTATTTTCAACGATATACTGCATATTACGTTATATTATAAGGTATTTTCATTGAAACACTACAAATTCCGTTATATTACAAGGTATTTTCAATGATACACTGCATATTACGTTATATTATAAGGTATTTTCAACGATACACTGCATATTACGTTATATTATAAGGTATTTTCAAAGATACACTATAAATTCCGATATATTATGAGGCATTTTCAATGATACAATGCATATTACGTTATATTATAAGGTATTTTCAACGATATACTGCATATTACGTTATATTATAAGGTATTTTCATTGAAACACTCCATATTACGTTACATTATAAGGCATTTACAATGATAAACTACGATATATTAAAAGGTATTTTCAATGATACACTGCATATTACGTTATATTACAAGGTATTTTCAATGATACACTGCATATTACGTTATATTATAAGGTATTTTCATTGATACACTGCAAATTACGTTATATTATAAGGTCTTTTCAATGATACAATGCATATTACGTTATATTATAAGGTATTTTCAATGATACACTGCATATTACGTTATACTATAAGGTATTTTTAATGATAAACTACGACATAATATAAGGTATGTTCAATGACACACTGCATATTTCGTTATATTATAAGGTATTTTCAATGATACACTACAAATTACGTTATATTATAAGGTATTTTCAATGATACTCTGCATATTACGTTATATTATAATGTATTTTCAATGATACACTGCATATTACGTTATATTATAAGGTATTTTCAATGATACACTGCATATTACGTTATATTATAAGGTATTTTCAATGATAAACTACGATATATTAGAAGGTATTTTCAGTGATACACTGCATATTTCGTTATATTATAAGGTATTTTCAATGGTACACTGTATATTACGTTATATTATAAGGTATTTTCAATGATAAACTACGATATATTAGAAGGTATTTTCAATGATACACTGCATATTACGTTATATTATAAGGTATTTTCAATGATACACTGCATATTACGTTATATTACAAGGTATTTTCAATGATACACTGCATATTACGTTATATTATAAGGTATTTTCATTGATACACTGCATATTACGTTTTATTATATGGTATTTTCGATGATACACTGCATATTACGATATATTATAAGGTATTTTCAATGATACGCTGCATAGTACGTTATATTATAAGGTATTTTCAATGTTACACTGTATATTACGTTATGTTATAAGGTATTTTCAATGATAAACTACTATATATTATAAGGTATTTTCAATGATACAATGCATATTACGTTATATTATAAGGTATTTTCAATGATACACTGCATATTACGTTATATTATAAGGTATTTTCATTGATAAACTACGACATAATATAAGGTATGTTCAATGACACACTGCATATTTCGTTATATTATAAGGTATTTTCAATGATACACTACAAATTCCGTTATATTATAAGGTATTTTCAATGATACACTGCATATTACGTTATATTCTATTGTATTTTCAATGATACACTGCATATAAACGTAATATTATAAGGTATTTTCAATGATACTCTGCATATTCCGTTATATTATAAGGTATTTTCATTGAAACACTCCATATTACGTTACATTATAAGGCATTTTCAATGATAAACTACGATATATTAAAAGGTATTTTCAATAATACACTGCATATTACGTTATATTACAAGGTATTTTCAATGATACACTGCATATTACGTTATATTATAAGGTATTTTCAATGATACACTACAAATTACGAAATATTATAAGGTATTTTCTATGATACTCTGCATATTCCGTTATATTATAAGGTATTTTCATTGAAACACTCCATATTACGTTACATTATAAGGCATTTTCAATGATAAACTACGATATATTAAAAGGTATTTTCAATGATACACTGCATATTACGTTATATTACAAGGTATTTTCAATGATACACTGCATATTACGTTATAATATAAGGTATTTTCAATGATACACTACAAATTACGAAATATTATAAGGTATTTTCAATGATACATTGCATATTACGATATATTATAAGGTATTTCAATGATACACTGCATATTACGTTATATTATAAGGTATTTTCAATGATAAACTACGATATATTAAAAGGTATTTTCAATGATACACTGCATATTACGTTATATTACAAGGTATTTTCAATGATACACTGCATATTACGTTATAATATAAGGTATTTTCAATGATACACTGCATATTACGTTATATTATAAGGTATTTTCAATGATACACTGTATATTACGATATATTATAAGGTATTTTCAATGATACGCTGCATAGTACGTTATATTATAAGGTATTTTCAATGTTGCACTGTATATTACGTTATGTTATAAGGTATTTTCAATGATAAACTACTATATATTATATGGTATTTTCAATGATACACTGCATATTACGTTATATTATAAGGTATTTTCTATGATACTCTGCATATTACGTTATATTATAAGGTATTTTCATTGAAACACTCCATATTACGTTACATTATAAGGCATTTTCAATGATAAACTACGATATATTAAAAGGTATTTTCAATGATACACTGCATATTACGTTATATTACAAGGTATTTTCAATGATACACTGCATATTACGTTATATTATAAGGTATTTTCAACGATACACTGCATATTACGTTATATTATAAGGTATTTTCAAAGATACACTATAAATTCCGATATATTATAAGGCATTTTCAATGATACAATGCATATTACGTTATATTATAAGGTATTTTCAACGATATACTGCATATTACGTTATATTATAAGGTATTTTCATTGAAACACTACAAATTCCGTTATATTACAAGGTATTTTCAATGATACACTGCATATTACGTTATATTATAAGGTATTTTCAACGATACACTGCATATTACGTTATATTATAAGGTATTTTCAAAGATACACTATAAATTCCGATATATTATGAGGCATTTTCAATGATACAATGCATATTACGTTATATTATAAGGTATTTTCAACGATATACTGCATATTACGTTATATTATAAGGTATTTTCATTGAAACACTCCATATTACGTTACATTATAAGGCATTTACAATGATAAACTACGATATATTAAAAGGTATTTTCAATGATACACTGCATATTACGTTATATTACAAGGTATTTTCAATGATACACTGCATATTACGTTATATTATAAGGTATTTTCATTGATACACTGCAAATTACGTTATATTATAAGGTCTTTTCAATGATACAATGCATATTACGTTATATTATAAGGTATTTTCAATGATACACTGCATATTACGTTATACTATAAGGTATTTTTAATGATAAACTACGACATAATATAAGGTATGTTCAATGACACACTGCATATTTCGTTATATTATAAGGTATTTTCAATGATACACTACAAATTACGTTATATTATAAGGTATTTTCAATGATACTCTGCATATTACGTTATATTATAATGTATTTTCAATGATACACTGCATATTACGTTATATTATAAGGTATTTTCAATGATACACTGCATATTACGTTATATTATAAGGTATTTTCAATGATAAACTACGATATATTAGAAGGTATTTTCAGTGATACACTGCATATTTCGTTATATTATAAGGTATTTTCAATGGTACACTGTATATTACGTTATATTATAAGGTATTTTCAATGATAAACTACGATATATTAGAAGGTATTTTCAATGATACACTGCATATTACGTTATATTATAAGGTATTTTCAATGATACACTGCATATTACGTTATATTACAAGGTATTTTCAATGATACACTGCATATTACGTTATAATATAAGGTATTTTCAATGATACACTGCATATTACGTTTTATTATATGGTATTTTCAATGATACACTGCATATTACGATATATTATAAGGTATTTTCAATGATACGCTGCATAGTACGTTATATTATAAGGTATTTTCAATGTTACACTGTATATTACGTTATGTTATAAGGTATTTTCAATGATAAACTACTATATATTATAAGGTATTTTCAATGATACAATGCATATTACGTTATATTATACGGTATTTTCAATGATACACTGCATATTACGTTATACTATAAGGTATTTTTAATGATAAACTACGACATAATATAAGGTATGTTCAATGACACACTGCATATTTCGTTATATTATAAGGTATTTTCAATGATACACTACAAATTCCGTTATATTATAAGGTATTTTCAATGATACACTGCATATTACGTTATATTCTATTGTATTTTCAATGATACACTGCATATAAACGTTATATTATAAGGTATTTTCTATGATACTCTGCATATTACGTTATATTATAAGGTATTTTCATTGAAACACTCCATATTACGTTACATTATAAGGCATTTTCAATGATAAACTACGATATATTAAAAGGTATTTTCAATGATACACTGCATATTACGTTATATTACAAGGTATTTTCAATGATACACTGCATATTACGTTATATTATAAGGTATTTTCAACGATACACTGCATATTACGTTATATTATAAGGTATTTTCAAAGATACACTATAAATTCCGATATATTATAAGGCATTTTCAATGATACAATGCATATTACGTTATATTATAAGGTATTTTCAACGATATACTGCATATTACGTTATATTATAAGGTATTTTCATTGAAACACTACAAATTCCGTTATATTACAAGGTATTTTCAATGATACACTGCATATTACGTTATATTATAAGGTATTTTCAACGATACACTGCATATTACGTTATATTATAAGGTATTTTCAAAGATACACTATAAATTCCGATATATTATGAGGCATTTTCAATGATACAATGCATATTACGTTATATTATAAGGTATTTTCAACGATATACTGCATATTACGTTATATTATAAGGTATTTTCATTGAAACACTCCATATTACGTTACATTATAAGGCATTTACAATGATAAACTACGATATATTAAAAGGTATTTTCAATGATACACTGCATATTACGTTATATTACAAGGTATTTTCAATGATACACTGCATATTACGTTATATTATAAGGTATTTTCATTGATACACTGCAAATTACGTTATATTATAAGGTCTTTTCAATGATACAATGCATATTACGTTATATTATAAGGTATTTTCAATGATACACTGCATATTACGTTATACTATAAGGTATTTTTAATGATAAACTACGACATAATATAAGGTATGTTCAATGACACACTGCATATTTCGTTATATTATAAGGTATTTTCAATGATACACTACAAATTACGTTATATTATAAGGTATTTTCAATGATACTCTGCATATTACGTTATATTATAATGTATTTTCAATGATACACTGCATATTACGTTATATTATAAGGTATTTTCAATGATACACTGCATATTACGTTATATTATAAGGTATTTTCAATGATAAACTACGATATATTAGAAGGTATTTTCAGTGATACACTGCATATTTCGTTATATTATAAGGTATTTTCAATGGTACACTGTATATTACGTTATATTATAAGGTATTTTCAATGATAAACTACGATATATTAGAAGGTATTTTCAATGATACACTGCATATTACGTTATATTATAAGGTATTTTCAATGATACACTGCATATTACGTTATATTACAAGGTATTTTCAATGATACACTGCATATTACGTTATAATATAAGGTATTTTCAATGATACACTGCATATTACGTTTTATTATATGGTATTTTCAATGATACACTGCATATTACGATATATTATAAGGTATTTTCAATGATACGCTGCATAGTACGTTATATTATAAGGTATTTTCAATGTTACACTGTATATTACGTTATGTTATAAGGTATTTTCAATGATAAACTACTATATATTATAAGGTATTTTCAATGATACACTGCATATTACGTTATATTACAAGGTATTTTCAATGATACACTGCATATTACGTTATAATATAAGGTATTTTCAATGATACACTACAAATTACGAAATATTATAAGGTATTTTCAATGATACATTGCATATTACGATATATTATAAGGTATTTCAATGATACACTGCATATTACGTTATATTATAAGGTATTTTCAATGATAAACTACGATGTATTAAAAGGTATTTTCAATGATACACTGCATATTACGTTATATTACAAGGTATTTTCAATGATACACTGCATATTACGTTATATTATAAGGTATTTTCAATGATACACTGCATATTACGTTATACTATAAGGTATTTTTAATGATAAACTACGACATAATATAAGGTATGTTCAATGACACACTGCATATTTCGTTATATTATAAGGTATTTTCAATGATACACTACAAATTACGTTATATTATAAGGTATTTTCAATGATACTCTGCATATTACGTTATATTATAATGTATTTTCAATGATACACTGCATATTACGTTATATTATAAGGTATTTTCAATGATACACTGCATATTACGTTATATTATAAGGTATTTTCAATGATAAACTACGATATATTAGAAGGTATTTTCAGTGATACACTGCATATTTCGTTATATTATAAGGTATTTTCAATGGTACACTGTATATTACGTTATATTATAAGGTATTTTCAATGATAAACTACGATATATTAGAAGGTATTTTCAATGATACACTGCATATTACGTTATATTATAAGGTATTTTCAATGATACACTGCATATTACGTTATATTACAAGGTATTTTCAATGATACACTGCATATTACGTTATAATATAAGGTATTTTCAATGATACACTGCATATTACGTTTTATTATATGGTATTTTCAATGATACACTGCATATTACGATATATTATAAGGTATTTTCAATGATACGCTGCATAGTACGTTATATTATAAGGTATTTTCAATGTTACACTGTATATTACGTTATGTTATAAGGTATTTTCAATGATAAACTACTATATATTATAAGGTATTTTCAATGATACACTGCATATTACGTTATATTACAAGGTATTTTCAATGATACACTGCATATTACGTTATAATATAAGGTATTTTCAATGATACACTACAAATTACGAAATATTATAAGGTATTTTCAATGATACATTGCATATTACGATATATTATAAGGTATTTCAATGATACACTGCATATTACGTTATATTATAAGGTATTTTCAATGATAAACTACGATGTATTAAAAGGTATTTTCAATGATACACTGCATATTACGTTATATTACAAGGTATTTTCAATGATACACTGCATATTATGTTATAATATAAGGTATTTTCAATGATACACTGCATATTACGTTATATTATAAGGTATTTTCAATGATACACTGTATATTACGATATATTATAAGGTATTTTCAATGATACGCTGCATAGTACGTTATATTATAAGGTATTTTCAATGTTGCACTGTATATTACGTTATGTTATAAGGTATTTTCAATGATAAACTACTATATATTATATGGTATTTTCAATGATACACTGCATATTACGTTATATTATAAGGTATTTTCTATGATACTCTGCATATTACGTTATATTATAAGGTATTTTCATTGAAACACTCCATATTACGTTACATTATAAGGCATTTTCAATGATAAACTACGATATATTAAAAGGTATTTTCAATGATACACTGCATATTACGTTATATTACAAGGTATTTTCAATGATACACTGCATATTACGTTATATTATAAGGTATTTTCAACGATACACTGCATATTACGTTATATTATAAGGTATTTTCAAAGATACACTATAAATTCCGATATATTATAAGGCATTTTCAATGATACAATGCATATTACGTTATATTATAAGGTATTTTCAACGATATACTGCATATTACGTTATATTATAAGGTATTTTCATTGTAACACTACAAATTCCGTTATATTACAAGGTATTTTCAATGATACACTGCATATTACGTTATATTATAAGGTATTTTCAACGATACACTGCATATTACGTTATATTATAAGGTATTTTCAAAGATACACTATAAATTCCGATATATTATGAGGCATTTTCAATGATACAATGCATATTACGTTATATTATAAGGTATTTTCAACGATATACTGCATATTACGTTATATTATAAGGTATTTTCATTGAAACACTCCATATTACGTTACATTATAAGGCATTTACAATGATAAACTACGATATATTAAAAGGTATTTTCAATGATACACTGCATATTACGTTATATTACAAGGTATTTTCAATGATACACTGCATATTACGTTAAATCATAAGTTATTTTCAATGATAAACTAAATATTACGTTATATTATAAAGTCTTTTCAATGATAAACTACGATATATTAGAAGGTATTTTCAATGATACACTGCATATTACGTTATATTATAAGGTATTTTCAATGATACACTGCATATTACGTTATATTACAAGGTATTTTCAATGATACACTGCATATTACGTTATAATATAAGGTATTTTCAATGATACACTGCATATTACGTTATATTATAAGGTATTTTCAATGATACACTGCATATTACGTTATATTATAAGGTATTTTCAATGATACACTGCATATTACGTTATAATATAAGGTATTTTCAATGATACACTACAAATTACGAAATATTATAAGGTATTTTCAATGATACATTGCATATTACGTTATATTATAAGGTATTTTCAATGATACACTGTATATTACGATATATTATAAGGTATTTTCAATGATACGCTGCATAGTACGTTATATTATAAGGTATTTTCTATGATACTCTGCATATTACGTTATATTATAAGGTATTTTCATTGAAACACTCCATATTACGTTACATTATAAGGCATTTTCAATGATAAACTACGATATATTAAAAGGTATTTTCAATGATACACTGCATATTACGTTATATTACAAGGTATTTTCAATGATACACTGCATATTACGTTATATTATAAGGTATTTTCAACGATACACTGCATATTACGTTATATTATAAGGTATTTTCAAAGATACACTATAAATTCCGATATATTATAAGGCATTTTCAATGATACAATGCATATTACGTTATATTATAAGGTATTTTCAACGATATACTGCATATTACGTTATATTATAAGGTATTTTCATTGTAACACTACAAATTCCGTTATATTACAAGGTATTTTCAATGATACACTGCATATTACGTTATATTATAAGGTATTTTCAACGATACACTGCATATTACGTTATATTATAAGGTATTTTCAAAGATACACTATAAATTCCGATATATTATGAGGCATTTTCAATGATACAATGCATATTACGTTATATTATAAGGTATTTTCAACGATATACTGCATATTACGTTATATTATAAGGTATTTTCATTGAAACACTCCATATTACGTTACATTATAAGGCATTTACAATGATAAACTACGATATATTAAAAGGTATTTTCAATGATACACTGCATATTACGTTATATTACAAGGTATTTTCAATGATACACTGCATATTACGTTAAATCATAAGTTATTTTCAATGATAAACTAAATATTACGTTATATTATAAAGTCTTTTCAATGATAAACTACGATATATTAGAAGGTATTTTCAATGATACACTGCATATTACGTTATATTATAAGGTATTTTCAATGATACACTGCATATTACGTTATATTACAAGGTATTTTCAATGATACACTGCATATTACGTTATAATATAAGGTATTTTCAATGATACACTGCATATTACGTTATATTATAAGGTATTTTCAATGATACACTGCATATTACGTTATATTATAAGGTATTTTCAATGATACACTGCATATTACGTTATAATATAAGGTATTTTCAATGATACACTGCATATTACGTTATATTATATGGTATTTTCAATGATACACTGCATATTACGATATATTATAAGGTATTTTCAATGATACGCTGCATAGTACGTTATATTATAAGGTATTTTCAATGTTACACTGTATATTACGTTATGTTATAAGGTATTTTCAATGATAAACTACTATATATTATAAGGTATTTTCAATGATACAATGCATATTACGTTATATTATAAGGTATTTTCAATGATACACTGCATATTACGTTATATTATAAGGTATTTTCAATGATACACTGCATATTACGTTATATTATAAGGTCTTTTCAATGACACAATGCATATTTCGTTATATTATAAGTCATTTTCAATGATACACTGCATATTACGTTATACTATAAGGTATTTTTAATGATAAACTACGACATAATATAAGGTATGTTCAATGACACACTGCATATTTCGTTATATTATAAGGTATTTTCAATGATACACTACAAATTCCGTTATATTATAAGGTATTTTCAATGATACACTGCATATTACGTTATATTCTATTGTATTTTCAATGATACACTGCATATAAACGTTATATTATAAGGTATTTTCAATGATACACTGCATATTCCGTTATATTATAAGGTATTTTCATTGAAACACTCCATATTACGTTACATTATAAGGCATTTTCAATGATAAACTATATTACTTATATTACAAGGTATTTTCAATGATACACTGCATATTACGCTATATTATAAGGTATTTTCAATGATACACTGCATATTACGTTATATTATAAGTTATTTTCAATGATACTCTGCAATTTACGTTATGTTATAAGGTATTTTCAATGATAAACTAAATATTACGTTATATTATAAAGTCTTTTCAATGATAAACTACGATATATTAGAAGGTATTTTCAATGATACACTGCATATTACGTTATATTATAAGGTATTTTCAATGATACACTGCATATTACGTTATATTACAAGGTATTTTCAATGATACACTGCATATTACGTTATAATATAAGGTATTTTCAATGATAAACTGCATACTACGTTATATTATAAGGTATTTTCAATGATAAACTACGATATATTAGAAGGTATTTTCAATGATACACTGCATATTACGCTATATTATAAGGTATTTTCAATGATACACTGTATATTACGTTATATTATAAGGTATTTTCAATGATACTCTGCATATTACGTTATATTACATGGTATTTTCAATGATACACTGCATATTACGTTATATTATAAGGTATTTTCAATGAGACACTGCATATTACGTTATATTACATGGTATTTTCAATGATACACTGCATATTACGTTATATTATAATGTATTTTCAATGATACACTGCATATTACGTTATATTGTAAGGTATTTTCAATGAGACACTGCATATTACGTTATATTACATGGTATTTTCAATGATACACTGCATATTACGTTATATTATAATGTATTTTCAATGATACAATGCATATTACGTTATATTATAAGGTATTTTCAACGATATACTGCATATTACGTTATATTATAAGGTATTTTCATTGAAACACTCCATATTACGTTACATTATAAGGCATTTACAATGATAAACTACGATATATTAAAAGGTATTTTCAATGATACACTGCATATTACGTTATATTACAAGGTATTTTCAATGATACACTGCATATTACGTTAAATCATAAGTTATTTTCAATGATAAACTAAATATTACGTTATATTATAAAGTCTTTTCAATGATAAACTACGATATATTAGAAGGTATTTTCAATGATACACTGCATATTACGTTATATTATAAGGTATTTTCAATGATACACTGCATATTACGTTATATTACAAGGTATTTTCAATGATACACTGCATATTACGTTATAATATAAGGTATTTTCAATGATACACTGCATATTACGTTATATTATAAGGTATTTTCAATGATACACTGCATATTACGTTATATTATAAGGTATTTTCAATGATACACTGCATATTACGTTATAATATAAGGTATTTTCAATGATACACTGCATATTACGTTATATTATATGGTATTTTCAATGATACACTGCATATTACGATATATTATAAGGTATTTTCAATGATACGCTGCATAGTACGTTATATTATAAGGTATTTTCAATGTTACACTGTATATTACGTTATGTTATAAGGTATTTTCAATGATAAACTACTATATATTATAAGGTATTTTCAATGATACAATGCATATTACGTTATATTATAAGGTATTTTCAATGATACACTGCATATTACGTTATATTATAAGGTATTTTCAATGATACACTGCATATTACGTTATATTATAAGGTCTTTTCAATGACACAATGCATATTTCGTTATATTATAAGTCATTTTCAATGATACACTGCATATTACGTTATACTATAAGGTATTTTTAATGATAAACTACGACATAATATAAGGTATGTTCAATGACACACTGCATATTTCGTTATATTATAAGGTATTTTCAATGATACACTACAAATTCCGTTATATTATAAGGTATTTTCAATGATACACTGCATATTACGTTATATTCTATTGTATTTTCAATGATACACTGCATATAAACGTTATATTATAAGGTATTTTCAATGATACTCTGCATATTCCGTTATATTATAAGGTATTTTCATTGAAACACTCCATATTACGTTACATTATAAGGCATTTTCAATGATAAACTATATTACTTATATTACAAGGTATTTTCAATGATACACTGCATATTACGCTATATTATAAGGTATTTTCAATGATACACTGCATATTACGTTATATCATAAGTTATTTTCAATGATACTCTGCAATTTACGTTATGTTATAAGGTATTTTCAATGATAAACTAAATATTACGTTATATTATAAAGTCTTTTCAATGATAAACTACGATATATTAGAAGGTATTTTCAATGATACACTGCATATTACGTTATATTATAAGGTATTTTCAATGATACACTGCATATTACGTTATATTACAAGGTATTTTCAATGATACACTGCATATTACGTTATATTATAAGGTATTTTCAATGATAAACTGCATACTACGTTATATTATAAGGTATTTTCAATGATAAACTACGATATATTAGAAGGTATTTTCAATGATACACTGCATATTACGCTATATTATAAGGTATTTTCAATGATACACTGTATATTACGTTATATTATAAGGTATTTTCAATGATACTCTGCATATTACGTTATATTACATGGTATTTTCAATGATACACTGCATATTACGTTATATTATAAGGTATTTTCAATGAGACACTGCATATTACGTTATATTACATGGTATTTTCAATGATACACTGCATATTACGTTATATTATAATGTATTTTCAATGATACACTGCATATTACGTTATATTGTAAGGTATTTTCAATGAGACACTGCATATTACGTTATATTACATGGTATTTTCAATGATACACTGCATATTACGTTATATTATAATGTATTTTCAATGATACACTGCATATTACGTTATATTGTAAGGTATTTTCAATGTTACACTGCATATTACGTTATATTATAAGGTATTTTCAATGATACACTGCATATTACGTTATATTAGAAGGTATTTTCAATGATACACTGCATATTACGTTATATTATAAGGTATTTTCAATGATACACTGCATATTACGTTATATTATAAGGTATTTTCAATGATAAACTACGATATATTAAAAGGTATTTTCAATGATACACTGCATATTACGTTATATTATAAGGTATTTTCAATGATACACTGCATATTACGGTATATTATAAGGTATTTTCAATGATACACTGCATATTACGTTATATCGTAAGGTATTTTCAACGATAGACTGCATATTACGATATGATATAAGGTATATTCAAAGATACACTACAAATTACGATATATTATATGACATTTTCAATGATACACTCCATATTACGTTATATTATAAGGTATTTTCAAAGATACACTACAAATTACGATATGTTATAAGGTATTTTCAATGATACACTGCATATTACGTTATATTACATGGTATTTTCAATGATACACTGCATATTACGTTATATTATAAGGTATTTTCAATGATACACTGTATATTACGTTATATTTTAAGGTATTTTCAATGATACACTGCATATTACGTTATATTATAAGGTATTTTCAATGATAAACTACGATATATTAGAAGGTATTTTCAATGATACACTGCATATTACGTTATATTATAAGGTATTTTCAATGATACACTGCATATTACGTTATATTATAAGGTATTTTCAATGATACACTGCACATTAGGATATGTTATAAGGTATTTTCAATGATACACTGCATATTACGTTATATTATAAGGTATTTTCAATGATACACTGCATATTACGATATGATATAAGGTATTTTCAATGACACACTGCATATTACGTTATATTATAAGGTATTTTCAATGATACACTGCATATTACGTTATATTATAAGGTATTTTCAATGATAAACTACGATATATTAGAAGGTATTTTCAATGATACACTGCATATTACGTTATATTATAAGGTATTTTCAATGATACACTACAAATTACGAAATATTATAAGGTATTTTCTATGATACTCTGCATATTCCGTTATATTATAAGGTATTTTCATTGAAACACTCCATATTACGTTACATTATAAGGCATTTTCAATGATAAACTACGATATATTAAAAGGTATTTTCAATGATACACTGCATATTACGTTATATTACAAGGTATTTTCAATGATACACTGCATATTACGTTATAATATAAGGTATTTTCAATGATACACTACAAATTACGAAATATTATAAGGTATTTTCTATGATACTCTGCATATTCCGTTATATTATAAGGTATTTTCATTGAAACACTCCATATTACGTTACATTATAAGGCATTTTCAATGATAAACTACGATATATTAAAAGGTATTTTCAATGATACACTGCATATTACGTTATATTACAAGGTATTTTCAATGATACACTGCATATTACGTTATAATATAAGGTATTTTCAATGATACACTACAAATTACGAAATATTATAAGGTATTTTCAATGATACATTGCATATTACGATATATTATAAGGTATTTTCAATGATACACTGCATATTACGTTATATTATAAGGTATTTTCAATGATAAACTACGATATATTAAAAGGTATTTTCAATGATACACTGCATATTACGTTATATTACAAGGTATTTTCTATGATACTCTGCATATTCCGTTATAATATAAGGTATTTTCAATGATACACTGCATATTACGTTACATTATAAGGCATTTTCAATGATAAACTACGATATATTAAAAGGTATTTTCAATAATACACTGCATATTACGTTATATTACAAGGTATTTTCATGATACACTGCATATTACGTTATATTGTAAGGTATTTTCCATGAGACACTGCATATTACGTTATATTACATGGTATTTTCAATGATACACTGCATATTACGTTATATTATAATGTATTTTCAATGATACACTGCATATTACGTTATATTGTAAGGTATTTTCAATGTTACACTGCATATTATGATATATTATAAGGTATTTTCAATGATACACTGCATATTACGTTATATTATAAGGTATTTTCAATGATACACTGCATATTACGTTATATTATAAGGTATTTTCAATGATACACTGCATATTACGTTATATTATAAGGTATTTTCAATGAGACACTGCATATTACGTTATATTACATGGTATTTTCAATGATACACTGCATATTACGTTATATTATAAGGTATTTTCAATGATACACTGCATATTAGGATATGTTATAAGGTATTTTCAATGATACACTGCATATTACGTTATATTATAAGGAATTTTCAAAGATACACTACAAATTACGATATATTATAAGACATTTTCAACGATACACTGCACATTTCGTTATATTATAAGGTATTTTCAATGATACACTGTATATTACGTTATATTACATGGTATTTTCAATGATACACTGCATATTACGATATATTATAAGGTATTTTCAATGATAAACTACGATATATTAGAAGGTGTTTTCAATGATACACTGCATATTACGTTACATTATAAGGCATTTTCAATGATAAACTACGATATATTAAAAGGTATTTTCAATAATACACTGCATATTACGTTATATTACAAGGTATTTTCATGATACACTGCATATTACGTTATATTGTAAGGTATTTTCCATGAGACACTGCATATTACGTTATATTACATGGTATTTTCAATGATACACTGCATATTACGTTATATTATAATGTATTTTCAATGATACACTGCATATTACGTTATATTGTAAGGTATTTTCAATGTTACACTGCATATTATGATATATTATAAGGTATTTTCAATGATACACTGCATATTACGTTATATTAGAAGGTATTTTCAATGATACACTGCATATTACGTTATATTATAAGGTATTTTCAATGATACACTGCATATTACGTTATATTATAAGGTATTTTCAATGAGACACTGCATATTACGTTATATTACATGGTATTTTCAATGATACACTGCATATTACGTTATATTATAAGGTATTTTCAATGATACACTGCATATTAGGATATGTTATAAGGTATTTTCAATGATACACTGCATATTACGTTATATTATAAGGTATTTTCAAAGATACACTACAAATTACGATATATTATAAGACATTTTCAACGATACACTGCACATTTCGTTATATTATAAGGTATTTTCAATGATACACTGTATATTACGTTATATTACATGGTATTTTCAATGATACACTGCATATTACGATATATTATAAGGTATTTTCAATGATAAACTACGATATATTAGAAGGTGTTTTCAATGATACACTGCATATTACGTTATATTATAAGGTATTTTCAATGATACACTGCATATTACGTTATATTATAAGGTATTTTCAATGATACACTGCATGTTACGCTATATTGTATGGTATTTTCAATGATACACTGCATATTACGTTATATCGTAAGGTATTTTCAATGATACACTGCATATTACGCTATATTATAAGGTATTTTCAATGATACACTGCATATTACGTTATATTGTAAGGTATTTTCAATGATACACTGCATATTACGTTATATTATAAGGTATTTTCAATGATACACTGCATATTAGGATATGTTATAATGTATTTTCAATGATACACTTCATATTACGTTATATTATAAGGTATTTTCAATGATACACTGCATATTACGTTATATTGTAAGGTATTTTCAATGATACACTGCATATTACGTTATATTATAAGGTATTTTCAACGATACACTGCATATTAGGATATGTTATAAGGTATTTTCAATGATACACTGCATATTACGTTATATTATAAGGTATTTTCAATGATACACTGCATATTACGGTATATTATAAGGTATTTTCAATGATACACTGCATATTACGTTATATCGTAAGGTATTTTCAATGATAGACTGCATATTACGATATGATATAAGGTATATTCAAAGATACACTACAAATTACGATATATTATATGACATTTTCAATGATACACTCCATATTACGTTATATTATAAGGTATTTTCAAAGATACACTACAAATTACGATATGTTATAAGGTATTTTCAATGATACACTGCATATTACGTTATATTACATGGTATTTTCAATGATACACTGCATATTACGTTATATTATAAGGTATTTTCAATGATACACTGTATATTACGTTATATTTTAAGGTATTTTCAATGATACACTGCATATTACGTTATATTATAAGGTATTTTCAATGATAAACTGCGATATATTAGAAGCTATTTTCAATGATACACTGCATATTACGTTATATTATAAGGTATTTTCAATGATACACTGCATATTACGTTATATTATAAGGTATTTTCAATGATACACTGCACATTAGGATATGTTATAAGGTATTTTCAATGATACACTGCATATTACGTTATATTATAAGGTATTTTCATTGATACACTGCATATTACGTTATATTACAAGGTATTTTCAATGATACACTGCATATTATGTTATAATATAAGGTATTTTCAATGATACACTGCATATTACGTTATATTATAAGGTATTTTCAATGATACTCTGCATATTCCGTTATATTATAAGGTATTTTCAATGATACGCTGCATAGTACGTTATATTATAAGGTATTTTCAATGTTACACTGTATATTACGTTATGTTATAAGGTATTTTCAATGATAAACTACTATATATTATATGGTATTTTCAATGATACACTGCATATTACGTTATATTATAAGGTATTTTCTATGATACTCTGCATATTACGTTATATTATAAGGTATTTTCATTGAAACACTCCATATTACGTTACATTATAAGGCATTTTCAATGATAAACTACGATATATTAAAAGGTATTTTCAATGATACACTGCATATTACGTTATATTAGAAGGTATTTTCAATGATACACTGCATATTACGTTATATTATAAGGTATTTTCAATGATACGCTGCATAGTACGTTAATATAAGGTATTTTCAAAGATACACTATAAATTCCGATATATTATAAGGCATTTTCAATGATACAATGCATATTACGTTATATTATAAGGTATTTTCAACGATATACTGCATATTACGTTATATTATAAGGTATTTTCATTGAAACACTACAAATTCCGTTATATTACAAGGTATTTTCAATGATACACTGCATATTACGTTATATTATAAGGTATATTCAACGATACACTGCATATTACGTTATATTATAAGGTATTTTCAAAGATACACTATAAATTCCGATATATTATAAGGCATTTTCAATGATACAATGCATATTACGTTATACTATAAGGTATTTTCAATGATAAACTACGATATAATATAAGGTATGTTCAATGACACACTGCATATTTCGTTATATTATAAGGTATTTTCAATGATAGACTGGATATTACGTTATATTATAAGGTATTTTCAATGATACACTACATATTACGTTATATTATAATGTATTTTCAATGATACACTGCATATTACGTTATATTATAAGGTATTTTCAATGATACTCTGCATATTCCGTTATATTATAAGGTATTTTCATTGAAACACTCCATATTACGTTACATTATAAGGCATTTCCAATGATAAACTACGATATATTAAAAGGTATTTTCAATAATACACTGCATATTACGTTATATTACAAGGTATTTTCAATGATACACTGCATATTACGTTATAATATAAGGTATTTTCAATGATACACTACAAATTACGAAATATTATAATGTATTTTCAATGATACATTGCATATTACGATATATTATAAGGTATTTTCAATGATACACTGCATATTACGTTATATTATAAGGTATTTTCTATGATACTCTGCATATTCCGTTATATTATAAGGTATTTTCATTGAAACACTCCATATTACGTTACATTAAAAGGCATTTTCAATGATAAACTACGATATATTAAAAGGTATTTTCAATGATACACTGCATATTACGTTATATTACAAGGTATTTTCAATGATACACTGCACATTATGTTATAATATAAGGTATTTTCAATGATACACTGCATATTACGTTATATTATAAGGTATTTTCAATGATACACTGTATATTACGATATATTATAAGGTATTTTCAATGATACGCTGCATAGTACGTTATATTATAAGGTATTTTCAATGTTGCACTGTATATTACGTTATGTTATAAGGTATTTTCAATGATAAACTACTATATATTATATGGTATTTTCAATGATACACTGCATATTACGTTATATTATAAGGTATTTTCTATGATACTCTGCATATTACGTTATATTATAAGGTATTTTCATTGAAACACTCCATATTACGTTACATTATAAGGCATTTTCAATGATAAACTACGATATATTAAAAGGTATTTTCAATGATACACTGCATATTACGTTATATTACAAGGTATTTTCAATGATACACTGCATATTACGTTATATTATAAGGTATTTTCAACGATACACTGCATATTACGTTATATTATAAGGTATTTTCAACGTTCATATTACACTTGCATTAGATATATTATAAGGCATTTTCAATGATACAATGCATATTACGTTATATTATAAGGTATTTTCAACGATATACTGCATATTACGTTATATTATAAGGTATTTTCATTGAAACACTACAAATTCCGTTATATTACAAGGTATTTTCAATGATACACTGCATATTACGTTATATTATAAGGTATTTTCAACGATACACTGCATATTACGTTATATTATAAGGTATTTTCAATGACACAATGCATATTTCGTTATATTATAATTTATTTTCAATGATACACTGCATATTACGTTATATTATAAGGTATTTTTAATGATAAACTACGACATAATATAAGGTATGTTCAATGACACACTGCATATTTCGTTATATTATAAGGTATTTTCAATGATACACTACAAATTACGTTATATTATAAGGTATTTTCAATGATACATTGCATATTACGATATATTATAAGGTATTTTCAATGATACACTGCATATTACGTTATATTATAAGGTATTTTCTATGATACTCTGCATATTACGTTATATTATAAGGTATTTTCTATGATACTCTGCATATTCCGTTATATTATAAGGTATTTTCATTGAAACACTCCATATTACGTTACATTAAAAGGCATTTTCAATGATAAACTACGATATATTAAAAGGTATTTTCAATGATACACTGCATATTACGTTATATTACAAGGTATTTTCAATGATACACTGCATATTACGTTATATTATAAGGTATTTTCAATGATACACTGTATATTACGATATATTATAAGGTATTTTCAATGATACGCTGCATAGTACGTTATATTATAAGGTATTTTCAATGTTGCACTGTATATTACGTTATGTTATAAGGTATTTTCAATTATAAACTACTATATATTATATGGTATTTTCAATGATACACTGCATATTACGTTATATTATAAGGTATTTTCTATGATACTCTGCATATTACGTTATATTATAAGGTATTTTCAATGATACACTGCATATTACGTTATATTATAAGGTCTATTCAATGACACAATGCATATTTCGTTATATTATAAGTTATTTTCAATGATACACTGCATATTACGTTATACTATAAGGTATTTTTAATGATAAACTACGACATAATGTAAGGTATGTTCAATGACACACTGCATATTTCGTTATATTATAAGGTATTTTCAATGATACACTACAAATTCCGTTATATTATAAGGTATTTTCAATGATACACTGCATATTACGTTATATTCTATTGTATTTTCAATGATACACTGCATATAAACGTTATATTATAAGGTATTTTCAATGATACACTGCATATTACGATATATTATAAGGTATTTTCAATGATAAACTACTATATATTATAAGGTATTTTCAATGATACAATGCATATTACGTTATATTATAAGGTATTTTCAATGATACACTGCATATTACGTTATATTATAAGGTATTTTCAATGATACACTGCATATTACGTTATATTATAAGGTCTTTTCAATGACACAATGCATATTTCGTTATATTATAAGTCATTTTCAATGATACACTGCATATTACGTTATACTATAAGGTATTTTTAATGATAAACTACGACATAATATAAGGTATGTTCAATGACACACTGCATATTTCGTTATATTATAAGGTATTTTCAATGATACACTACAAATTCCGTTATATTATAAGGTATTTTCAATGATACACTGCATATTACGTTATATTCTATTGTATTTTCAATGATACACTGCATATAAACGTTATATTATAAGGTATTTTCAATGATACACTGCATATTACGTTATATTATAAGGTATTTTCAATGATACACTACAAATTACGAAATATTATAAGGTATTTTCAGTGATACGCTGCATAGTACGTTATATTATAAGGTATTTTCAATGTTACACTGTATATTACGTTATGTTATAAGGTATTTTCAATGATAAACTACTATATATTATATGGTATTTTCAATGATACACTGCATATTACGTTATATTATAAGGTATTTTCAAAGATACACTATAAATTCCGATATATTATAAGGCATTTTCAATGATACAATGCATATTACGTTATATTATAAGGTATTTTCAACGATATACTGCATATTACGTTATATTATAAGGTATTTTCCTTGAAACACTACAAATTCCGTTATATTACAAGGTATTTTCAATGGTACACTGCATATTACGTTATATTATAAGGTATTTTCAACGATACACTGCATATTACGTTATATTATAAGGTATTTTCAAAGATACACTATAAATTCCGATATATTATAAGGCATTTTCAATGATACAATGCATATTACGTTATACTATAAGGTATTTTCAATGATAAACTACGATATAATATAAGGTATGTTCAATGACACACTGCATATTTCGTTATATTATAAGGTATTTTCAATGATACACTACAAATTCCGTTATATTATAAGGTATTTTCAATGATACACTACATATTACGTTATATTATAATGTATTTTCAATGATACACTGCATATTACGTTATATTATAAGGTATTTTCAATGATAAACTACGATATATTAAAAGGTATTTTCAATGATACACTGCATATTACGTTATATTATAAGGTATTTTCAATGATACACTGCATATTACGGTATATTATAAGGTATTTTCAATGATACACTGCATATTACGTTATATCGTAAGGTATTTTCAATGATAGACTGCATATTACGATATGATATAAGGTATATTCAAAGATACACTACAAATTACGATATATTATATGACATTTTCAATGATACACTCCATATTACGTTATATTATAAGGTATTTTCAAAGATACACTACAAATTACGATATGTTATAAGGTATTTTCAATGATACACTGCATATTACGTTATATTACATGGTATTTTCAATGATACACTGCATATTACGTTATATTATAAGGTATTTTCAATGATACACTGTATATTACGTTATATTTTAAGGTATTTTCAATGATACACTGCATATTACGTTATATTATAAGGTATTTTCAATGATAAACTACGATATATTAGAAGCTATTTTCAATGATACACTGCATATTACGTTATATTATAAGGTATTTTCAATGATACACTGCATATTACGTTATATTATAAGGTATTTTCAATGATACACTGCACATTAGGATATGATATAAGGTATTTTCAATGATACACTGCATATTACGTTATATTATAAGGTATTTTCAATGATACACTGCATATTACGATATGATATAAGGTATTTTCAATGACACACTGCATATTACGTTATATTATAAGGTATTTTCAATGATACACTGCATATTACGTTATATTATAAGGTATTTTCAATGATAAACTACGATATATTAGAAGGTATTTTCAATGATACACTGCATATTACGTTATATTATAAGGTATTTTCAATGATACACTACAAATTACGAAATATTATAAGGTATTTTCTATGATACTCTGCATATTCCGTTATATTATAAGGTATTTTCATTGAAACACTCCATATTACGTTACATTATAAGGCATTTTCAATGATAAACTACGATATATTAAAAGGTATTTTCAATGATACACTGCATATTACGTTATATTACAAGGTATTTTCAATGATACACTGCATATTACGTTATAATATAAGGTATTTTCAATGATACACTACAAATTACGAAATATTATAAGGTATTTTCAATGATACATTGCATTTTACGATATATTATAAGGTATTTTCAATGATACACTGCATATTACGTTATATTATAAGGTATTTTCAATGATAAACTACGATATATTAAAAGGTATTTTCAATGATACACTGCATATTACGTTATATTACAAGGTATTTTCTATGATACTCTGCATATTCCGTTATAATATAAGGTATTTTCAATGATACACTGCATATTACGTTACATTATAAGGCATTTTCAATGATAAACTACGATATATTAAAAGGTATTTTCAATAATACACTGCATATTACGTTATATTACAAGGTATTTTCATGATACACTGCATATTACGTTATATTGTAAGGTATTTTCCATGAGACACTGCATATTACGTTATATTACAAGGTATTTTCAATGATACACTGCATATTACGTTATATTATAATGTATTTTCAATGATACACTGCATATTACGTTATATTATAAGGTATTTTCAATGTTACACTGCATATTATGATATATTATAAGGTATTTTCAATGATACACTGCATATTACGTTATATTAGAAGGTATTTTCAATGATACACTGCATATTACGTTATATTATAAGGTATTTTCAATGATACACTGCATATTACGTTATATTATAAGGTATTTTCAATGAGACACTGCATATTACGTTATATTACATGGTATTTTCAATGATACACTGCATATTACGTTATATTATAAGGTATTTTCAATGATACACTGCATATTAGGATATGTTATAAGGTATTTTCAATGATACACTGCATATTACGTTATATTATAAGGTATTTTCAAAGATACACTACAAATTACGATATATTATAAGACATTTTCAACGATACACTGCACATTTCGTTATATTATAAGGTATTTTCAATGATACACTGTATATTACGTTATATTACATGGTATTTTCAATGATACACTGCATATTACGATATATTATAAGGTATTTTCAATGATAAACTACGATATATTAGAAGGTGTTTTCAATGATACACTGCATATTACGTTATATTATAAGGTATTTTCAATGATACACTGTATATTACGTTATATTATAAGGTATTTTCAATAATACACTGCATGTTACGCTATATTGTATGGTATTTTCAATGATACACTGCATATTACGTTATATCGTAAGGTATTTTCAATGATACACTGCATATTACGCTATATTATAAGGTATTTTCAATGATACACTGCATATTACGTTATATTGTAAGGTATTTTCAATGATACACTGCATATTACGTTATATTATAAGGTATTTTCAATGATACACTGCATATTAGGATATGTTATAATGTATTTTCAATGATACACTTCATATTACGTTATATTATAAGGTATTTTCAATGATACACTGCATATTACGTTATATTGTAAGGTATTTTCAATGATACACTGCATATTACGTTATATTATAAGGTATTTTCAACGATACACTGCATATTAGGATATGTTATAAGGTATTTTCAATGATACACTGCATATTACGTTATATTATAAGGTATTTTCAATGATACACTGCATATTACGGTATATTATAAGGTATTTTCAATGATACACTGCATATTACGTTATATCGTAAGGTATTTTCAATGATAGACTGCATATTACGATATGATATAAGGTATATTCAAAGATACACTACAAATTACGATATATTATATGACATTTTCAATGATACACTCCATATTACGTTATATTATAAGGTATTTTCAAAGATACACTACAAATTACGATATGTTATAAGGTATTTTCAATGATACACTGCATATTACGTTATATTACATGGTATTTTCAATGATACACTGCATATTACGTTATATTATAAGGTATTTTCAATGATACACTGTATATTACGTTATATTTTAAGGTATTTTCAATGATACACTGCATATTACGTTATATTATAAGGTATTTTCAATGATAAACTACGATATATTAGAAGCTATTTTCAATGATACACTGCATATTACGATATGATATAAGGTATTTTCAATGACACACTGCATATTACGTTATATTATAAGGTATTTTCAATGATACACTGCATATTACGTTATATTATAAGGTATTTTCAATGATAAACTACGATATATTAGAAGGTATTTTCAATGATACACTGCATATTACGTTATATTATAAGGTATTTTCAATGATACACTACAAATTACGAAATATTATAAGGTATTTTCTATGATACTCTGCATATTCCGTTATATTATAAGGTATTTTCATTGAAACACTCCATATTACGTTACATTATAAGGCATTTTCAATGATAAACTACGATATATTAAAAGGTATTTTCAATGATACACTGCATATTACGTTATATTACAAGGTATTTTCAATGATACACTGCATATTACGTTATAATATAAGGTATTTTCAATGATACACTACAAATTACGAAATATTATAAGGTATTTTCAATGATACATTGCATATTACGATATATTATAAGGTATTTTCAATGATACACTGCATATTACGTTATATTATAAGGTATTTTCAATGATACACTGCATATTACGGTATATTATAAGGTATTTTCAATGATACACTGCATATTACGTTATATCGTAAGGTATTTTCAATGATAGACTGCATATTACGATATGATATAAGGTATATTCAAAGATACACTACAAATTACGATATATTATATGACATTTTCAATGATACACTCCATATTACGTTATATTATAAGGTATTTTCAAAGATACACTACAAATTACGATATGTTATAAGGTATTTTCAATGATACACTGCATATTACGTTATATTATAAGGTATTTTCAATGATACACTGCATATTACGTTATATTATAAGGTATTTTCAATGATACACTGTATATTACGTTATATTTTAAGGTATTTTCAATGATACACTGCATATTACGTTATATTATAAGGTATTTTCAATGATAAACTACGATATATTAGAAGCTATTTTCAATGATACACTGCATATTACGTTATATTATAAGGTATTTTCAATGATACACTGCATATTACGTTATATTATAAGGTATTTTCAATGATACACTGCACATTAGGATATGTTATAAGGTATTTTCAATGATACACTGCATATTACGTTATATTATAAGGTATTTTCAATGATACACTGCATATTACGATATGATATAAGGTATTTTCAATGACACTCTGCATATTACGTTATATTATAAGGTATTTTCAATGATACACTGCATATTACGTTATATTATAAGGTATTTTCAATGATAAACTACGATATATTAGAAGGTATTTTCAATGATACACTGCATATTACGTTATATTATAAGGTATTTTCAATGATACACTACAAATTTCGAAATATTATAAGGTATTTTCTATGATACTCTGCATATTCCGTTATATTATAAGGTATTTTCATTGAAACACTCCATATTACGTTACATTATAAGGCATTTTCAATGATAAACTACGATATATTAAAAGGTATTTTCAATGATACACTGCATATTACGTTATATTACAAGGTATTTTCAATGATACACTGCATATTATGTTATAATATAAGGTATTTTCAATGATACACTACAAATTACGAAATATTATAAGGTATTTTCAATGATACATTGCATATTACGATATATTATAAGGTATTTTCAATGATACACTGCATATTACGTTATATTATAAGGTATTTTCAATGATAAACTACGATATATTAAAAGGTATTTTCAATGATACACTGCATATTACGTTATATTACAAGGTATTTTCAATGATACACTGCATATTATGTTATAATATAAGGTATTTTCAATGATACACTGCATATTACGTTATATTATAAGGTATTTTCAATGATACACTGTATATTACGATATATTATAAGGTATTTTCAATGATACGCTGCATAGTACGTTATATTATAAGGTATTTTCAATGTTGCACTGTATATTACGTTATGTTATAAGGTATTTTCAATGATAAACTACTATATATTATATGGTATTTTCAATGATACACTGCATATTACGTTATATTATAAGGTATTTTCTATGATACTCTGCATATTACGTTATATTATAAGGTATTTTCATTGAAACACTCCATATTACGTTACATTATAAGGCATTTTCAATGATAAACTACGATATATTAAAAGGTATTTTCAATGATACACTGCATATTACGTTATATTACAAGGTATTTTCAACGATATACTGCATATTACGTTATATTATAAGGTATTTTCATTGAAACACTCCATATTACGTTACATTATAAGGCATTTACAATGATAAACTACGATATATTAAAAGGTATTTTCAATGATACACTGCATATTACGTTATATTACAAGGTATTTTCAATGATACACTGCATATTACGTTATAATATAAGGTATTTTCAATGATACACTGCATATTACGTTATATTATAAGGTATTTTCAATGATACTCTGCATATTCCGTTATATTATAAGGTATTTTCAATGATACGCTGCATAGTACGTTATATTATAAGGTATTTTCAATGTTACACTGTATATTACGTTATGTTATAAGGTATTTTCAATGATAAACTACTATATATTATATGGTATTTTCAATGATACACTGCATATTACGTTATATTATAAGGTATTTTCTATGATACTCTGCATATTACGTTATATTATAAGGTATTTTCATTGAAACACTCCATATTACGTTACATTATAAGGCATTTTCAATGATAAACTACGATATATTAAAAGGTATTTTCAATGATACACTGCATATTACGTTATATTACAAGGTATTTTCAATGATACACTGCATATTACGTTATATTATAAGGTATTTTCAACGATACACTGCATATTACGTTATATTATAAGGTATTTTCAAAGATACACTATAAATTCCGATATATTATAAGGCATTTTCAATGATACAATGCATATTACGTTATATTATAAGGTATTTTCAACGATATACTGCATATTACGTTATATTATAAGGTATTTTCATTGAAACACTACAAATTCCGTTATATTACAAGGTATTTTCAATGATACACTGCATATTACGTTATATTATAAGGTATATTCAACGATACACTGCATATTACGTTATATTATAAGGTATTTTCAAAGATACACTATAAATTCCGATATATTATAAGGCATTTTCAATGATACAATGCATATTACGTTATACTATAAGGTATTTTCAATGATAAACTACGATATAATATAAGGTATGTTCAATGACACACTGCATATTTCGTTATATTATAAGGTATTTTCAATGATACACTACAAATTCCGTTATATTATAAGGTATTTTCAATGATACACTACATATTACGTTATATTATAATGTATTTTCAATGATACACTGCATATTACGTTATATTATAAGGTATTTTCAATGATACTCTGCATATTCCGTTATATTATAAGGTATTTTCATTGAAACACTCCATATTACGTTACATTATAAGGCATTTCCAATGATAAACTACGATATATTAAAAGGTATTTTCAATAATACACTGCATATTACGTTATATTACAAGGTATTTTCAATGATACACTGCATATTACGTTATAATATAAGGTATTTTCAATGATACACTACAAATTACGAAATATTATAAGGTATTTTCAATGATACATTGCATATTACGATATATTATAAGGTATTTTCAATGATACACTGCATATTACGTTATATTATAAGGTATTTTCAATGATACTCTGCATATTCCGTTATATTATAAGGTATTTTCATTGAAACACTCCATATTACGTTACATTAAAAGGCATTTTCAATGATAAACTACGATATATTAAAAGGTATTTTCAATGATACACTGCATATTACGTTATATTACAAGGTATTTTCAATGATACACTGCATATTATGTTATAATATAAGGTATTTTCAATGATACACTGCATATTACGTTATATTATAAGGTATTTTCAATGATACACTGTATATTACGATATATTATAAGGTATTTTCAATGATACGCTGCATAGTACGTTATATTATAAGGTATTTTCAATGTTGCACTGTATATTACGTTATGTTATAAGGTATTTTCAATGATAAACTACTATATATTATATGGTATTTTCAATGATACACTGCATATTACGTTATATTATAAGGTATTTTCTATGATACTCTGCATATTACGTTATATTATAAGGTATTTTCATTGAAACACTCCATATTACGTTACATTATAAGGCATTTTCAATGATAAACTACGATATATTAAAAGGTATTTTCAATGATACACTGCATATTACGTTATATTACAAGGTATTTTCAATGATACACTGCATATTACGTTATATTATAAGGTATTTTCAACGATACACTGCATATTACGTTATATTATAAGGTATTTTCAACGTTCATATTACACTTGCATTAGATATATTATAAGGCATTTTCAATGATACAATGCATATTACGTTATATTATAAGGTATTTTCAACGATATACTGCATATTACGTTATATTATAAGGTATTTTCAATGATACTCTGCATATTCCGTTATATTATAAGGTATTTTCATTGAAACACTCCATATTACGTTACATTAAAAGGCATTTTCAATGATAAACTACGATATATTAAAAGGTATTTTCAATGATACACTGCATATTACGTTATATTACAAGGTATTTTCAATGATACACTGCATATTATGTTATAATATAAGGTATTTTCAATGATACACTGCATATTACGTTATATTATAAGGTATTTTCAATGATACACTGTATATTACGATATATTATAAGGTATTTTCAATGATACGCTGCATAGTACGTTATATTATAAGGTATTTTCAATGTTGCACTGTATATTACGTTATGTTATAAGGTATTTTCAATGATAAACTACTATATATTATATGGTATTTTCAATGATACACTGCATATTACGTTATATTATAAGGTATTTTCTATGATACTCTGCATATTACGTTATATTATAAGGTATTTTCATTGAAACACTCCATATTACGTTACATTATAAGGCATTTTCAATGATAAACTACGATATATTAAAAGGTATTTTCAATGATACACTGCATATTACGTTATATTACAAGGTATTTTCAATGATACACTGCATATTACGTTATATTATAAGGTATTTTCAACGATACACTGCATATTACGTTATATTATAAGGTATTTTCAACGTTCATATTACACTTGCATTAGATATATTATAAGGCATTTTCAATGATACAATGCATATTACGTTATATTATAAGGTATTTTCAACGATATACTGCATATTACGTTATATTATAAGGTATTTTCATTGAAACACTACAAATTCCGTTATATTACAAGGTATTTTCAATGATACACTGCATATTACGTTATATTATAAGGTATTTTCAACGATACACTGCATATTACGTTATATTATAAGGTATTTTCAATGACACAATGCATATTTCGTTATATTATAATGTGTTTTCAATGATACACTGCATATTACGTTATACTATAAGGTATTTTTAATGATAAACTACGACATAATATAAGGTATGTTCAATGACACACTGCATATTTCGTTATATTATAAGGTATTTTCAATGATACACTACAAATTACGTTATATTATAAGGTATTTTCAATGATACATTGCATATTACGATATATTATAAGGTATTTTCAATGATACACTGCATATTACGTTATATTATAAGGTATTTTCTATGATACTCTGCATATTACGTTATATTATAAGGTATTTTCTATGATACTCTGCATATTCCGTTATATTATAAGGTATTTTCATTGAAACACTCCATATTACGTTACATTAAAAGGCATTTTCAATGATAAACTACGATATATTAAAAGGTATTTTCAATGATACACTGCATATTACGTTATATTACAAGGTATTTTCAATGATACACTGCATATTACGTTATATTATAAGGTATTTTCAATGATACACTGTATATTACGATATATTATAAGGTATTTTCAATGATACGCTGCATAGTACGTTATATTATAAGGTATTTTCAATGTTGCACTGTATATTACGTTATGTTATAAGGTATTTTCAATTATAAACTACTATATATTATATGGTATTTTCAATGATACACTGCATATTACGTTATATTATAAGGTATTTTCTATGATACTCTGCATATTACGTTATATTATAAGGTATTTTCAATGATGCACTGCATATTACGTTATATTATAAGGTCTATTCAATGACACAATGCATATTTCGTTATATTATAAGTTATTTTCAATGATACACTGCATATTACGTTATACTATAAGGTATTTTTAATGATAAACTACGACATAATGTAAGGTATGTTCAATGACACACTGCATATTTCGTTATATTATAAGGTATTTTCAATGATACACTACAAATTCCGTTATATTATAAGGTATTTTCAATGATACACTGCATATTACGTTATATTCTATTGTATTTTCAATGATACACTGCATATAAACGTTATATTATAAGGTATTTTCAATGATACACTGCATATTACGATATATTATAAGGTATTTTCAATGATAAACTACTATATATTATAAGGTATTTTCAATGATACAATGCATATTACGTTATATTATAAGGTATTTTCAATGATACACTGCATATTACGTTATATTATAAGGTATTTTCAATGATACACTGCATATTACGTTATATTATAAGGTCTTTTCAATGACACAATGCATATTTCGTTATATTATAAGTCATTTTCAATGATACACTGCATATTACGTTATACTATAAGGTATTTTTAATGATAAACTACGACATAATATAAGGTATGTTCAATGACACACTGCATATTTCGTTATATTATAAGGTATTTTCAATGATACACTACAAATTCCGTTATATTATAAGGTATTTTCAATGATACACTGCATATTACGTTATATTCTATTGTATTTTCAATGATACACTGCATATAAACGTTATATTATAAGGTATTTTCAATGATACACTGCATATTACGTTATATTATAAGGTATTTTCAATGATACACTACAAATTACGAAATATTATAAGGTATTTTCAGTGATACGCTGCATAGTACGTTATATTATAAGGTATTTTCAATGTTACACTGTATATTACGTTATGTTATAAGGTATTTTCAATGATAAACTACTATATATTATATGGTATTTTCAATGATACACTGCATATTACGTTATATTATAAGGTATTTTCAAAGATACACTATAAATTCCGATATATTATAAGGCATTTTCAATGATACAATGCATATTACGTTATATTATAAGGTATTTTCAACGATATACTGCATATTACGTTATATTATAAGGTATTTTCCTTGAAACACTACAAATTCCGTTATATTACAAGGTATTTTCAATGGTACACTGCATATTACGTTATATTATAAGGTATTTTCAACGATACACTGCATATTACGTTATATTATAAGGTATTTTCAAAGATACACTATAAATTCCGATATATTATAAGGCATTTTCAATGATACAATGCATATTACGTTATACTATAAGGTATTTTCAATGATAAACTACGATATAATATAAGGTATGTTCAATGACACACTGCATATTTCGTTATATTATAAGGTATTTTCAATGATACACTACAAATTCCGTTATATTATAAGGTATTTTCAATGATACACTACATATTACGTTATATTATAATGTATTTTCAATGATACACTGCATATTACCTTATATTATAAGGTATTTTCAATGATACTCTGCATATTCCGTTATATTATAAGGTATTTTCATTGAAACACTCCATATTACGTTACATTAAAAGGCATTTTCAATGATAAACTACGATATATTAAAAGGTATTTTCAATGATACACTGCATATTACGTTATATTATAAGGTATTTTCAATGATACACTGCATATTACGTTATATTATAAGGTATTTTCAATGATAAACTACGATATATTAAAAGGTATTTTCAATAATACACTGCATATTACGTTATATTACAAGGTATTTTCAATGATACACTGCATATTACGTTATAATATAAGGTATTTTCAATGATACACTACAAATTACGAAATATTATAAGGTATTTTCAATGATACATTGCATATTACGATATATTATAAGGTATTTTCAATGATACACTGCATATTACGTTATATTATAAGGTATTTTCTATGATACTCTGCATATTCCGTTATATTATAAGGTATTTTCATTGAAACACTCCATATTACGTTACATTAAAAGGCATTTTCAATGATAAACTACGATATATTAAAAGGTATTTTCAATGATACACTGCATATTACGTTATATTACAAGGTGTTTTCAATGATACACTGCATATTATGTTATAATATAAGGTATTTTCAATGATACACTGCATATTACGTTATATTATAAGGTATTTTCAATGATACACTGTATATTACGATATATTATAAGGTATTTTCAATGATACGCTGCATAGTACGTTATATTATAAGGTATTTTCAATGTTGCACTGTATATTACGTTATGTTATAAGGTATTTTCAATGATAAACTACTATATATTATATGGTATTTTCAATGATACACTGCATATTACGTTATATTATAAGGTATTTTCTATGATACTCTGCATATTACGTTATATTATAATGTATTTTCATTGAAACACTCCATATTACGTTACATTATAAGGCATTTTCAATGATAAACTACGATATATTAAAAGGTATTTTCAATGATACACTGCATATTACGTTATATTACAAGGTATTTTCAATGATACACTGCATATTACGTTATAATATAAGGTATTTTCAATGATACACTACAAATTACGAAATATTATAAGGTATTTTCAATGATACATTGCATATTACGATATATTATAAGGTATTTTCAATGATACACTGCATATTACGTTATATTATAAGGTATTTTCTATGATACTCTGCATATTCCGTTATATTATAAGGTATTTTCATTGAAACACTCCATATTACGTTACATTAAAAGGCATTTTCAATGATAAACTACGATATATTAAAAGGTATTTTCAATGATACACTGCATATTACGTTATATTACAAGGTATTTTCAATGATACACTGCATATTATGTTATAATATAAGGTATTTTCAATGATACACTGCATATTACGTTATATTATAAGGTATTTTCAATGATACACTGTATATTACGATATATTATAAGGTATTTTCAATGATACGCTGCATAGTACGTTATATTATAAGGTATTTTCAATGTTGCACTGTATATTACGTTATGTTATAAGGTATTTTCAATGATAAACTACTATATATTATATGGTATTTTCAATGATACACTGCATATTACGTTATATTATAAGGTATTTTCTATGATACTCTGCATATTACGTTATATTATAAGGTATTTTCATTGAAACACTCCATATTACGTTACATTATAAGGCATTTTCAATGATAAACTACGATATATTAAAAGGTATTTTCAATGATACACTGCATATTACGTTATATTACTAGGTATTTTCAATGATACACTGCATATTACGCTATATTATAAGGTATTTTCAATGATACACTGCATATTACGTTATATCATAAGTTATTTTCAATGATACTCTGCAATATACGTTATATTATAAGGTATTTTCAATGATACACTGCATATTACGTTATATTATAAGGTCTTTTCAATGACACAATGCATATTTCGTTATATTATAAGTTATTTTCAATGATACACTGCATATTACGTTATACTATAAGGTATTTTTAATGATAAACTACGACATAATATAAGGTATGTTCAATGACACACTGCATATTTCGTTATATTATAAGGTATTTTCAATGATACACTACAAATTCCGTTATATTATAAGGTATTTTCAATGATACACTGCATATTACGTTATATTCTATTGTATTTTCAATGATACACTGCATATAAACGTTATATTATAAGGTATTTTCAATGATACACTGCATATTACGTTATATTATAAGGTATTTTCAATGATACACTACAAATTACGAAATATTATAAGGTATTTTCAATGATACACTGCATATTACGATATGTTATAAGGTATTTTCAATGATACACTGCATATTACGTTATATTATAAGGTATTTTCAATGATACTCTGCATATTCCGTTATATTATAAGGTATTTTCATTGAAACACTCCATATTACGTTACATTATAAGGCATTTTCAATGATAAACTACGATATATTAAAAGGTATTTTCAATGATACACTGCATATGACGTTATATTACAAGGTATTTTCAATGATACACTGCATATTACGCTATATTATAAGGTATTTTCAATGATACACTGCATATTACGTTATATCATAAGTTATTTTCAATGATACTCTGCAATATACGTTATGTTATAAGGTATTTTCAATGATAAACTAAATATTACGTTATATTATAAGGTCTTTTCAATGACACAATGCATATTTCGTTATATTATAAGTTATTTTCAATGATACACTGCATATTACGTTATATTACAAGGTATTTTCAATGATACACTGCATATTACGCTATATTATAAGGTATTTTCAATGATACACTGCATATTACGTTATATCATAAGTTATTTTCAATGATACTCTGCAATATACGTTATGTTATAAGGTATTTTCAATGATAAACTAAATATTACGTTATATTATAAAGTCTTTTCAATGATAAACTACGATATATTAGAAGGTATTTTCAATGATACACTGCATATTACGTTATATTATAAGGTATTTTCAATGATACGCTGCATAGTACGTTATATTATAAGGTATTTTCAATGTTGCACTGTATATTACGTTATGTTATAAGGTATTTTCAATGATAAACTACTATATATTATATGGTATTTTCAATGATACACTGCATATTACGTTATATTATAAGGTATTTTCTATGATACTCTGCATATTACGTTATATTATAAGGTATTTTCATTGAAACACTCCATATTACGTTACATTATAAGGCATTTTCAATGATAAACTACGATATATTAAAAGGTATTTTCAATGATACACTGCATATTACGTTATATTACAAGGTATTTTCAATGATACACTGCATATTACGTTATAATATAAGGTATTTTCAATGATACACTACAAATTACGAAATATTATAAGGTATTTTCATTGAAACACTACAAATTCCGTTATATTACAAGGTATTTTCAATGGTACACTGCATATTACGTTATATTATAAGGTATTTTCAACGATACACTGCATATTACGTTATATTATAAGGTATTTTCAAAGATACACTATAAATTCCGATATATTATAAGGCATTTTCAATGATACAATGCATATTACGTTATACTATAAGGTATTTTCAATGATACACTACGATATAATATAAGGTATGTTCAATGACACACTGCATATTTCGTTATATTATAAGGTATTTTCAATGATACACTACAAATTCCGTTATATTATAAGGTATTTTCAATGATACACTGCATATTACGTTATATTATAATGTATTTTCAATGATACACTGCATATTACGTTATATTATAAGGTATTTTCAATGATACTCTGCATATTCCGTTATATTATAAGGTATTTTCATTGAAACACTCCATATTACGTTACATTAAAAGGCATTTTCAATGATAAACTACGATATATTAAAAGGTATTTTCAATGATACACTGCATATTACGTTATATTACAAGGTATTTTCAATGATACACTGCATATTACGTTATATTATAAGGTATTTTCAATGATAAACTACGATATATTAAAAGGTATTTTCAATAATACACTGCATATTACGTTATATTACAAGGTATTTTCAATGATACACTGCATATTACGTTATAATATAAGGTATTTTCAATGATACACTACAAATTACGAAATATTATAAGGTATTTTCAATGATACATTGCATATTACGATATATTATAAGGTATTTTCAATGATACACTGCATATTACGTTATATTATAAGGTATTTTCAATGATACTCTGCATATTCCGTTATATTATAAGGTATTTTCATTGAAACACTCCATATTACGTTACATTATAAGGCATTTTCAATGATAAACTACGATATATTATAAGGTATTTTCAATGATACACTGCATATTACGTTATATTACAAGGTATTTTCAATGATACACTGCATATTACGCTATATTATAAGGTATTTTCAATGATACACTGCATATTACGTTATATTATAAGGTATTTTCAATGATACACTGCATATTACGTTATATTACAAGGTATTTTCAATGATACACTGCATATTACGTTATAATATAAGGTATTTTCAATGATACACTGCATATTACGTTATATTATAAGGTATTTTCAATGATACACTACAAATTACGTTATATTATAAGCTATTTTCAATGATACATTGCATATCACGTTATATTATAAGTTATTTTCAATGATACACTACAAATTCCGTTATATTATAAGGTATTTTCAATGATACACTGCATATTACGTTATATTCTATTGTATTTTCAATGATACACTGCATATTACGTTATATTATAAGGTATTTTCAATGATAAACTACGACATAATATAAGGTATGTTCAATGACACACTGCATATTTCGTTATATTATAAGGTATTTTCAATGATACACTACAAATTCCGTTATATTATAAGGTATTTTCAATGATACACTGCATATTACGTTATATTCTATTGTATTTTCAATGATACACTGCATATAAACGTTATATTATAAGGTATTTTCAATGATACACTGCATATTACCTTATATCGTAAGGTATTTTCAATGATACACTGCATATAAACGTTATATTATAAGGTATTTTCAATGATACACTGCATATTACGTTATATTACAAGGTATTTTCAATGATACACTGCATATTACGCTATATTATAAGGTATTTTCAATGATACACTGCATATTACGTTATATCATAAGTTATTTTCAATGATACTCTGCAATTTACGTTATGTTATAAGGTATTTTCAATGATAAACTAAATATTACGTTATATTATAAGGTCTTTTCAATGATAAACTACGATATATTAGAAGGTATTTTCAATGATACACTGCATATTACGTTATATTATAAGGTATTTTCAATGATACACTGCATACTACGTTATATTACAAGGTATTTTCAATGATACACTGCATATTACGTTATATTATAAGGTATTTTCAATGATACACTGCATATTACGTTATATTATAAGGTATTTTCAATGATAATCTGCATATTCCGTTATATTATAAGGTATTTTCATTGAAACACTCCATATTACGTTACATTATAAGGCGTTTTCAATGATAAACTACGATATATTATAAGGTATTTTCAATGATACACTGCATATTACGCTATATTATAAGGTACTTTCAATGATATACTGCATATTACGTTATATTATAAGGTATTTTCAATGATACACTGCATATTACGTTATAATATAAGGTATTTTCAATGATACACTGCATATTACGTTATATTATAAGGTATTTTCAATGATACACTACAAATTACGTTACATTATAAGGCGTTTTCAATGATAAACTACGATATATTATAAGGTATTTTCAATGATACACTGAATATTTCGTTATATTATAAGGTATTTTCAATGTTACACTGTATATTACGTTATGTGATAAGGTATTTTCAATGATAAACTACTATATATTATAAGGTATTTTCAATGATACACTGCATATTACGTTATATTATAAGGTATTTTCAATGATACACTGCATATTACGTTATATTATAAGGTCTTTTCAATGATACAATGCATATTACGTTATATTATAAGGTATTTTCAATGATACACTGCATATTACGTTATATTATAAGGTATTTTCAATGATACACTGCATATAAACGTTATATTATAAGGTATTTTCAATGATACACTGCATATTACGTTATATTATAAGGTATTTTCAATGATACACTACAAATTACGAAATATTATAAGGTATTTTCAATGATACACTGCATATTACGATATATTATAAGGTATTTTCAATGATACACTGCATATTACGTTATATTATAAGGTATTTTCAATGATACTCTGCATATTCCGTTATATTATAAGGTATTTTCATTGAAACACTCCATATTACGTTACATTATAAGGCATTTTCAATGATAAACTACGATATATTAAAAGGTATTTTCAATGATACACTGCATATTACGTTATATTACAAGGTATTTTCAATGATACACTGCATATTACGCTATATTATAAGGTATTTTCAATGATACACTGCATATTACGTTATATCATAAGTTATTTTCAATGATAAACTAAATATTACGTTATATTATAAAGTCTTTTCAATGATAAACTACGATATATTAGAAGGTATTTTCAATGATACACTGCATATTACGTTATATTATAAGGTATTTTCAATGATACACTGCATATTACGTTATATTACAAGGTATTTTCAATGATACACTACAAATTACGATATATTATAAGGTATTTTCAATGATACACTGCATATTACGATATATTATAAGGTATTTTCAATGATACACTGCATATTACGTTATATTATAAGGTATTTTCAATGATACTCTGCATATTCCGTTATATTATAAGGTATTTTCATTGAAACACTCCATATTACGTTACATTATAAGGCATTTTCAATGATAAACTACGATATATTAAAAGGTATTTTCAATGATACACTGCATATTACGTTATATTACAAGGTATTTTCAATGATACACTGCATATTACGCTATATTATAAGGTATTTTCAATGATACACTGCATATTACGTTATATTATAAGGTATTTTCAATGATACACTGCATATTACGTTATATTACAAGGTATTTTCAATGATACACTGCATATTACGTTATAATATAAGGTATTTTCAATGATACACTGCATATTACGTTATATTATAAGGTATTTTCAATGATACACTACAAATTACGTTATATTATAAGCTATTTTCAATGATACATTGCATATCACGTTATATTATAAGTTATTTTCAATGATACACTACAAATTCCGTTATATTATAAGGTATTTTCAATGATACACTGCATATTACGTTATATTCTATTGTATTTTCAATGATACACTGCATATTACGTTATACTATAAGGTATTTTTAATGATAAACTACGACATAATATAAGGTATGTTCAATGACACACTGCATATTTCGTTATATTATAAGGTATTTTCAATGATACACTACAAATTCCGTTATATTATAAGGTATTTTCAATGATACACTGCATATTACGTTATATTCTATTGTATTTTCAATGATACACTGCATATAAACGTTATATTATAAGGTATTTTCAATGATACACTGCATATTACCTTATATTATAAGGTATTTTCAATGATACACTGCATATAAACGTTATATTATAAGGTATTTTCAATGATACACTGCATATTACGTTATATTACAAGGTATTTTCAATGATACACTGCATATTACGCTATATTATAAGGTATTTTCAATGATACACTGCATATTACGTTATATCATAAGTTATTTTCAATGATACTCTGCAATTTACGTTATGTTATAAGGTATTTTCAATGATAAACTAAATATTACGTTATATTATAAGGTCTTTTCAATGATAAACTACGATATATTAGAAGGTATTTTCAATGATACACTGCATATTACGTTATATTATAAGGTATTTTCAATGATACACTGCATACTACGTTATATTACAAGGTATTTTCAATGATACACTGCATATTACGTTATAATATAAGGTATTTTCAATGATACACTGCATATTACGTTATATTATAAGGTATTTTCAATGATAATCTGCATATTCCGTTATATTATAAGGTATTTTCATTGAAACACTCCATATTACGTTACATTATAAGGCGTTTTCAATGATAAACTACGATATATTATAAGGTATTTTCAATGATACACTGCATATTACGCTATATTATAAGGTACTTTCAATGATATACTGCATATTACGTTATATTATAAGGTATTTTCAATGATACACTGCATATTACGTTATAATATAAGGTATTTTCAATGATACACTGCATATTACGTTATATTATAAGGTATTTTCAATGATACACTACAAATTACGTTACATTATAAGGCGTTTTCAATGATAAACTACGATATATTATAAGGTATTTTCAATGATACACTGAATATTTCGTTATATTATAAGGTATTTTCAATGTTACACTGTATATTACGTTATGTGATAAGGTATTTTCAATGATAAACTACTATATATTATAAGGTATTTTCAATGATACACTGCATATTACGTTATATTATAAGGTATTTTCAATGATACACTGCATATTACGTTATATTATAAGGTCTTTTCAATGATACAATGCATATTACGTTATATTATAAGGTATTTTCAATGATACACTGCATATTACGTTATATTATAAGGTATTTTCAATGATACACTGCATATAAACGTTATATTATAAGGTATTTTCAATGATACACTGCATATTACGTTATATTATAAGGTATTTTCAATGATACACTACAAATTACGAAATATTATAAGGTATTTTCAATGATACACTGCATATTACGATATATTATAAGGTATTTTCAATGATACACTGCATATTACGTTATATTATAAGGTATTTTCAATGATACTCTGCATATTCCGTTATATTATAAGGTATTTTCATTGAAACACTCCATATTACGTTACATTATAAGGCATTTTCAATGATAAACTACGATATATTAAAAGGTATTTTCAATGATACACTGCATATTACGTTATATTACAAGGTATTTTCAATGATACACTGCATATTACGCTATATTATAAGGTATTTTCAATGATACACTGCATATTACGTTATATCATAAGGTATTTTCAATGATAAACTAAATATTACGTTATATTATAAAGTCTTTTCAATGATAAACTACGATATATTATAAGGTATTTTCAATGATACACTGCATATTACGTTATATTATAAGGTATTTTCAATGATACACTGCATATTACGTTATATTACAAGGTATTTTCAATGATACACTACAAATTACGAAATATTATAAGGTATTTTCAATGATACACTGCATATTACGTTATATTATAAGGTATTTTCAATGATACACTGCATATTACGTTATATTATAAGGTATTTTCAATGATACTCTGCATATTCCGTTATATTATAAGGTATTTTCATTGAAACACTCCATATTACGTTACATTATAAGGCATTTTCAATGATAAACTACGATATATTAAAAGGTATTTTCAATGATACACTGCATATTACGTTATATTACAAGGTATTTTCAATGATACACTGCATATTACGCTATATTATAAGGTATTTTCAATGATACACTGCATATTACGTTATATTACAAGGTATTTTCAATGATACACTACAAATTACGAAATATTATAAGGTATTTTCAATGATACACTGCATATTACGTTATATTACAAGGTATTTTCAATGATACACTACAAATTACGAAATATTATAAGGTATTTTCAATGATACACTGCATATTACGATATATTATAAGGTATTTTCAATGATACACTGCATATTACGTTATATTATAAGGTATTTTCAATGATACTCTGCATATTCCGTTATATTATAAGGTATTTTCATTGAAACACTCCATATTACGTTACATTATAAGGCATTTTCAATGATAAACTACGATATATTAAAAGGTATTTTCAATGATACACTGCATATTACGTTATATTACAAGGTATTTTCAATGATACACTGCATATTACGCTATATTATAAGGTATTTTCAATGATACACTGCATATTACGTTAAATCATAAGTTATTTTCAATGATAAACTAAATATTACGTTATATTATAAAGTCTTTTCAATGATAAACTACGATATATTAGAAGGTATTTTCAATGATACACTGCATATTACGTTATATTATAAGGTATTTTCAATGATACACTGCATATTACGTTATATTACAAGGTATTTTCAATGATACACTGCATATTATGTTATAATATAAGGTATTTTCAATGATACACTGCATATTACGTTATATTATAAGGTATTTTCAATGATACACTGTATATTACGATATATTATAAGGTATTTTCAATGATACGCTGCATAGTACGTTATATTATAAGGTATTTTCAATGTTGCACTGTATATTACGTTATGTTATAAGGTATTTTCAATGATAAACTACTATATATTATATGGTATTTTCAATGATACACTGCATATTACGTTATATTATAAGGTATTTTCTATGATACTCTGCATATTACGTTATATTATAAGGTATTTTCATTGAAACACTCCATATTACGTTACATTATAAGGCATTTTCAATGATAAACTACGATATATTAAAAGGTATTTTCAATGATACACTGCATATTACGTTATATTACAAGGTATTTTCAATGATACACTGCATATTACGTTATAATATAAGGTATTTTCAATGATACACTACAAATTACGAAATATTATAAGGTATTTTCATTGAAACACTACAAATTCCGTTATATTACAAGGTATTTTCAATGGTACACTGCATATTACGTTATATTATAAGGTATTTTCAACGATACACTGCATATTACGTTATATTATAAGGTATTTTCAAAGATACACTATAAATTCCGATATATTATAAGGCATTTTCAATGATACAATGCATATTACGTTATACTATAAGGTATTTTCAATGATAAACTACGATATAATATAAGGTATGTTCAATGACACACTGCATATTTCGTTATATTATAAGGTATTTTCAATGATACACTACAAATTCCGTTATATTATAAGGTATTTTCAATGATACACTACATATTACGTTACATTAAAAGGCATTTTCAATGATAAACTACGATATATTAAAAGGTATTTTCAATGATACACTGCATATTACGTTATATTACAAGGTATTTTCAATGATACACTGCATATTACGTTATAATATAAGGTATTTTCAATGATAAACTACGATATATTAAAAGGTATTTTCAATAATACACTGCATATTACGTTATATTACAAGGTATTTTCAATGATACACTGCATATTACGTTATAATATAAGGTATTTTCAATGATACACTACAAATTACGAAATATTATAAGGTATTTTCAATGATACATTGCATATTACGATATATTATAAGGTATTTTCAATGATACACTGCATATTACGTTATATTATAAGGTATTTTCAATGATACTCTGCATATTCCGTTATATTATAAGGTATTTTCATTGAAACACTCCATATTACGTTACATTATAAGGCATTTTCAATGATAAACTACGATATATTAAAAGGTATTTTCAATGATACACTGCATATTACGTTATATTACAAGGTATTTTCAATGATACACTGCATATTACGCTATATTATAAGGTATTTTCAATGATACACTGCATATTACGTTATATTATAAGGTATTTTCAATGATACACTGCATATTACGTTATATTACAAGGTATTTTCAATGATACACTGCATATTACGTTATAATATAAGGTATTTTCAATGATACACTGCATATTACGTTATATTATAAGGTATTTTCAATGATACACTACAAATTACGTTATATTATAAGCTATTTTCAATGATACATTGCATATCACGTTATATTATAAGTTATTTTCAATGATACACTACAAATTCCGTTATATTATAAGGTATTTTCAATGATACACTGCATATTACGTTATATTCTATTGTATTTTCAATGATACACTGCATATTACGTTATACTATAAGGTATTTTCAATGATAAACTACGACATAATATAAGGTATGTTCAATGACACACTGCATATTTCGTTATATTATAAGGTATTTTCAATGATACACTACAAATTCCGTTATATTATAAGGTATTTTCAATGATACACTGCATATTACGTTATATTCTATTGTATTTTCAATGATACACTGCATATAAACGTTATATTATAAGGTATTTTCAATGATACACTGCATATTACCTTATATTATAAGGTATTTTCAATGATACACTGCATATAAACGTTATATTATAAGGTATTTTCAATGATACACTGCATATTACGTTATATTACAAGGTATTTTCAATGATACACTGCATATTACGCTATATTATAAGGTATTTTCAATGATACACTGCATATTACGTTATATCATAAGTTATTTTCAATGATACTCTGCAATTTACGTTATGTTATAAGGTATTTTCAATGATAAACTAAATATTACGTTATATTATAAGGTCTTTTCAATGATAAACTACGATATATTAGAAGGTATTTTCAATGATACACTGCATATTACGTTATATTATAAGGTATTTTCAATGATACACTGCATACTACGTTATATTACAAGGTATTTTCAATGATACACTGCATATTACGTTATAATATAAGGTATTTTCAATGATACACTGCATATTACGTTATATTATAAGGTATTTTCAATGATAATCTGCATATTCCGTTATATTATAAGGTATTTTCATTGAAACACTCCATATTACGTTACATTATAAGGCGTTTTCAATGATAAACTACGATATATTATAAGGTATTTTCAATGATACACTGCATATTACGCTATATTATAAGGTACTTTCAATGATATACTGCATATTACGTTATATTATAAGGTATTTTCAATGATACACTGCATATTACGTTATAATATAAGGTATTTTCAATGATACACTGCATATTACGTTATATTATAAGGTATTTTCAATGATACACTACAAATTACGTTACATTATAAGGCGTTTTCAATGATAAACTACGATATATTATAAGGTATTTTCAATGATACACTGAATATTTCGTTATATTATAAGGTATTTTCAATGAAACACTCCATATTACGTTACATTATAAGGCGTTATCAATGATAAACTACGATATATTATAAGGTATTTTCAATGATACACTGAATATTTCGTTATATTATAAGGTATTTTCAATGTTACACTGTATATTACGTTATGTTATAAGGTATTTTCAATGATAAACTACTATATATTATAAGGTATTTTCAATGATACACTGCATATTACGTTATATTATAAGGTATTTTCAATGATACTCTGCATATTACGTTATATTATAAGGTATTTTCAATGATACACTGCATATTACGTTATATTACAAGGTATTTTCAATGATACACTACAAATTACGAAATATTATAAGGTATTTTCAATGATACACTGCATATTACGTTATATTACAAGGTATTTTCAATGATACACTACAAATTACGAAATATTATAAGGTATTTTCAATGATACACTGCATATTACGATATATTATAAGGTATTTTCAATGATACACTGCATATTACGTTATATTATAAGGTATTTTCAATGATACTCTGCATATTCCGTTATATTATAAGGTATTTTCATTGAAACACTCCATATTACGTTACATTATAAGGCATTTTCAATGATAAACTACGATATATTAAAAGGTATTTTCAATGATACACTGCATATTACGTTATATTACAAGGTATTTTCAATGATACACTGCATATTACGCTATATTATAAGGTATTTTCAATGATACACTGCATATTACGTTAAATCATAAGTTATTTTCAATGATAAACTAAATATTACGTTATATTATAAAGTCTTTTCAATGATAAACTACGATATATTAGAAGGTATTTTCAATGATACACTGCATATTACGTTATATTATAAGGTATTTTCAATGATACACTGCATATTACGTTATATTACAAGGTATTTTCAATGATACACTGCATATTATGTTATAATATAAGGTATTTTCAATGATACACTGCATATTACGTTATATTATAAGGTATTTTCAATGATACACTGTATATTACGATATATTATAAGGTATTTTCAATGATACGCTGCATAGTACGTTATATTATAAGGTATTTTCAATGTTGCACTGTATATTACGTTATGTTATAAGGTATTTTCAATGATAAACTACTATATATTATATGGTATTTTCAATGATACACTGCATATTACGTTATATTATAAGGTATTTTCTATGATACTCTGCATATTACGTTATATTATAAGGTATTTTCATTGAAACACTCCATATTACGTTACATTATAAGGCATTTTCAATGATAAACTACGATATATTAAAAGGTATTTTCAATGATACACTGCATATTACGTTATATTACAAGGTATTTTCAATGATACACTGCATATTACGTTATAATATAAGGTATTTTCAATGATACACTACAAATTACGAAATATTATAAGGTATTTTCATTGAAACACTACAAATTCCGTTATATTACAAGGTATTTTCAATGGTACACTGCATATTACGTTATATTATAAGGTATTTTCAACGATACACTGCATATTACGTTATATTATAAGGTATTTTCAAAGATACACTATAAATTCCGATATATTATAAGGCATTTTCAATGATACAATGCATATTACGTTATACTATAAGGTATTTTCAATGATAAACTACGATATAATATAAGGTATGTTCAATGACACACTGCATATTTCGTTATATTATAAGGTATTTTCAATGATACACTACAAATTCCGTTATATTATAAGGTATTTTCAATGATACACTACATATTACGTTATATTATAATGTATTTTCAATGATACACTGCATATTACGTTATATTATAAGGTATTTTCAATGATACTTTGCATATTCCGTTGTATTATAAGGTATTTTCATTGAAACACTCCATATTACGTTACATTAATAGGCATTTTCAATGATAAACTACGATATATTAAAAGGTATTTTCAATGATACACTGCATATTACGTTATATTACAAGGTATTTTCAATGATACACTGCATATTACGTTATATTATAAGGTATTTTCAATGATAAACTACGATATATTAAAAGGTATTTTCAATAATACACTGCATATTACGTTATATTACAAGGTATTTTCAATGATACACTGCATATTACGTTATAATATAAGGTATTTTCAATGATACACTACAAATTACGAAATATTATAAGGTATTTTCAATGATACATTGCATATTACGATATATTATAAGGTATTTTCAATGATACACTGCATATTACGTTATATTATAAGGTATTTTCAATGATACTCTGCATATTCCGTTATATTATAAGGTATTTTCATTGAAACACTCCATATTACGTTACATTATAAGGCATTTTCAATGATAAACTACGATATATTAAAAGGTATTTTCAATGATACACTGCATATTACGTTATATTACAAGGTATTTTCAATGATACACTGCATATTACGCTATATTATAAGGTATTTTCAATGATACACTGCATATTACGTTATATTATAAGGTATTTTCAATGATACACTGCATATTACGTTATATTACAAGGTATTTTCAATGATACACTGCATATTACGTTATAATATAAGGTATTTTCAATGATACACTGCATATTACGTTATATTATAAGGTATTTTCAATGATACACTACAAATTACGTTATATTATAAGCTATTTTCAATGATACATTGCATATCACGTTATATTATAAGTTATTTTCAATGATACACTACAAATTCCGTTATATTATAAGGTATTTTCAATGATACACTGCATATTACGTTATATTCTATTGTATTTTCAATGATACACTGCATATTACGTTATACTATAAGGTATTTTTAATGATAAACTACGACATAATATAAGGTATGTTCAATGACACACTGCATATTTCGTTATATTATAAGGTATTTTCAATGATACACTACAAATTCCGTTATATTATAAGGTATTTTCAATGATACACTGCATATTACGTTATATTCTATTGTATTTTCAATGATACACTGCATATAAACGTTATATTATAAGGTATTTTCAATGATACACTGCATATTACCTTATATTATAAGGTATTTTCAATGATACACTGCATATAAACGTTATATTATAAGGTATTTTCAATGATACACTGCATATTACGTTATATTACAAGGTATTTTCAATGATACACTGCATATTACGCTATATTATAAGGTATTTTCAATGATACACTGCATATTACGTTATATCATAAGTTATTTTCAATGATACTCTGCAATTTACGTTATGTTATAAGGTATTTTCAATGATAAACTAAATATTACGTTATATTATAAGGTCTTTTCAATGATAAACTACGATATATTAGAAGGTATTTTCAATGATACACTGCATATTACGTTATATTATAAGGTATTTTCAATGATACACTGCATACTACGTTATATTACAAGGTATTTTCAATGATACACTGCATATTACGTTATAATATAAGGTATTTTCAATGATACACTGCATATTACGTTATATTATAAGGTATTTTCAATGATAATCTGCATATTCCGTTATATTATAAGGTATTTTCATTGAAACACTCCATATTACGTTACATTATAAGGCGTTTTCAATGATAAACTACGATATATTATAAGGTATTTTCAATGATACACTGCATATTACGCTATATTATAAGGTACTTTCAATGATATACTGCATATTACGTTATATTATAAGGTATTTTCAATGATACACTGCATATTACGTTATATTATAAGGTATTTTCAATGATACACTGCATATTACGTTATATTATAAGGTATTTTCAATGATACACTACAAATTACGTTACATTATAAGGCGTTTTCAATGATAAACTACGATATATTATAAGGTATTTTCAATGATACACTGCATATTTCGTTATATTATAAGGTATTTTCAATGTTACACTGTATATTACGTTATGTGATAAGGTATTTTCAATGATAAACTACTATATATTATAAGGTATTTTCAATGATACACTGCATATTACGTTATATTATAAGGTATTTTCAATGATACACTGCATATTACGTTATATTATAAGGTCTTTTCAATGATACACTGCATATTACGTTATATTATAAGGTATTTTCAATGATACACTGCATATTACGTTATATTATAAGGTATTTTCAATGATACACTGCATATAAACGTTATATTATAAGGTATTTTCAATGATACACTGCATATTACGTTATATTATAAGGTATTTTCAATGATACACTACAAATTACGAAATATTATAAGGTATTTTCAATGATACACTGCATATTACGATATATTATAAGGTATTTTCAATGATACACTGCATATTACGTTATATTATAAGGTATTTTCAATGATACTCTGCATATTCCGTTATATTATAAGGTATTTTCATTGAAACACTCCATATTACGTTACATTATAAGGCATTTTCAATGATAAACTACGATATATTATAAGGTATTTTCAATGATACACTGCATATTACGTTATATTACAAGGTATTTTCAATGATACACTGCATATTACGCTATATTATAAGGTATTTTCAATGATACACTGCATATTACGTTATATCATAAGTTATTTTCAATGATAAACTAAATATTACGTTATATTATAAAGTCTTTTCAATGATAAACTACGATATATTAGAAGGTATTTTCAATGATACACTGCATATTACGTTATATTATAAGGTATTTTCAATGATACACTGCATATTACGTTATATTATAAGGTATTTTCAATGATACACTACAAATTACGAAATATTATAAGGTATTTTCAATGATACACTGCATATTACGATATATTATAAGGTATTTTCAATGATACACTGCATATTACGTTATATTATAAGGTATTTTCAATGATACTCTGCATATTCCGTTATATTATAAGGTATTTTCATTGAAACACTCCATATTACGTTACATTATAAGGCATTTTCAATGATAAACTACGATATATTAAAAGGTATTTTCAATGATACACTGCATATAAACGTTATATTATAAGGTATTTTCAATGATACACTGCATATTACCTTATATTATAAGGTATTTTCAATGATACACTGCATATAAACGTTATATTATAAGGTATTTTCAATGATATACTGCATATTACGTTATATTCTATTGTATTTTCAATGATACACTGCATATAAACGTTATATTATAAGGTATTTTCAATGATACACTGCATATTACCTTTTATTATAAGGTATTTTCAATGATACACTGCATATAAACGTTATATTATAAGGTATTTTCAATGATACACTGCATATTACCTTATATTATAAGGTATTTTCAATGATACACTGCATATAAACGTTATATTATAAGGTATTTTCAATGATACACTGCATATTACGTTATATTACAAGGTATTTTCAATGATACACTGCATATTACGCTATATTATAAGGTATTTTCAATGATACACTGCATATTACGTTATATCATAAGTTATTTTCAATGATACTCTGCAATTTACGTTATGTTATAAGGTATTTTCAATGATAAACTAAATATTACGTTATATTATAAGGTCTTTTCAATGATAAACTACGATATATTAGAAGGTATTTTCAATGATACACTGCATATTACGGTATATTATAAGGTATTTTCAATGATACACTGCATATTACGTTATATTACAAGGTATTTTCAATGATACACTGCATATTACGTTATAATATAAGGTATTTTCAATGATACACTGCATATTACGTTATATTATAAGGTATTTTCAATGATAATCTGCATATTCCGTTATATTATAAGGTATTTTCATTGAAACACTCCATATTACGTTACATTATAAGGCGTTTTCAATGATAAACTACGATATATTATAAGGTATTTTCAATGATACACTGCATATTACGCTATATTATAAGGTATTTTCAATGATATACTGCATATTACGTTATATTATAAGGTATTTTCAATGATAAACTACGATATATTAGAAGGTGTTTTCAGTGATACACTGCATATTTCGTTATACTATAAGGTATTTTCAATGATACAATGCATATTACGTTATATTATATGGTCTTTTCAATGATACAATGCATATTACGTTATATTATAAGGTATTTTCAATGATATACTGCATATTACGTTATATTACAAGGTATTTTCAATGATACACTGCATATTACGTTATAATATAAGGTATTTTCAATGATACACTACAAATTACGAAATATTATAAGGTATTTTAAATGATACATTGCATATTACGATATATTATAAGGTATTTTCAATGATACACTGCATATTACGTTATAATATAAGGTATTTTCAATGATACACTACAAATTACGAAATATTATAAGGTATTTTCAATGATACATTGCATATTACGATATATTATAAGGTATTTTCAATGATACACTGCATATTACGTTATATTATAAGGTATTTTCAATGATAAACTACGATATATTAAAAGGTATTTTCAATGATACACTGCATATTACGTTATATTATAAGGTATTTTCAATGATACACTGCATATAAACGTTATATTATAAGGTATTTTCAATGATACACTGCATATTACCTTATATTATAAGGTATTTTCAATGATACACTGCATATAAACGTTATATTATAAGGTATTTTCAATGATATACTGCATATTACGTTATATTCTATTGTATTTTCAATGATACACTGCATATAAACGTTATATTATAAGGTATTTTCAATGATACACTGCATATTACCTTTTATTATAAGGTATTTTCAATGGTACACTGCATATAAACGTTATATTATAAGGTATTTTCAATGATACACTGCATATTACGTTATATTATAAGGTATTTTCAATGATACTCTGCATATTCCGTTATATTATAAGGTATTTTCATTGAAACACTCCATATTACGTTACATTATAAGGCGTTTTCAATGATACACTACGATATATTATAAGGTATTTTCAATGATACACTGCATATTACGCTATATTATAAGGTATTTTCAATGATATACTGCATATTACGTTATATTATAAGGTATTTTCAATGATAAACTACGATATATTAGAAGGTATTTTCAGTGATACACTGCATATTACGCTATATTATAAGGTATTTTCAATGATACACTGCATATTACGTTATATCATAAGTTATTTTCAATGATACTCTGCAATTTACGTTATGTTATAAGGTATTTTCAATGATAAACTAAATATTACGTTATATTATAAGGTCTTTTCAATGATAAACTACGATATATTAGAAGGTATTTTCAATGATACACTGCATATTACGGTATATTATAAGGTATTTTCAATGAGACACTGCATATTACGTTATATTACAAGGTATTTTCAATGATACACTGCATATTACGTTATAATATAAGGTATTTTCAATGATACACTGCATATTACGTTATATTATAAGGTATTTTCAATGAGAATCTGCATATTCCGTTATATTATAAGGTATTTTCATTGAAACACTCCATATTACGTTACATTATAAGGCGTTTTCAATGATAAACTACGATATATTATAAGGTATTTTCAATGATACACTGCATATTACGCTATATTATAAGGTATTTTCAATGATATACTGCATATTACGTTATATTATAAGGTATTTTCAATGATAAACTACGATATATTAGAAGGTATTTTCAGTGATACACTGCATATTTCGTTATACTATAAGGTATTTTCAATGATACAATGCATATTACGTTATATTATAAGGTATTTTCAATGATACACTGCATATTACGTTATATTATAAGGTATTTTCAATGATACACTGCATATTACGTTATATTATAAGGTCTTTTCAATGATACAATGCATATTACGTTATATTATAAGGTATTTTCAATGATACACTGCATATAAACGTTATATTATAAGGTATTTTCAATGATATACTGCATATTACGTTATATTCTATTGTATTTTCAATGATACACTGCATATAAACGTTATATTATAAGGTATTTTCAATGATACACTGCATATTACCTTATATTATAAGGTATTTTCAATGATACACTGCATATAAACGTTATATTATAAGGTATTTTCAATGATATACTGCATATTACGTTATATTCTATTGTATTTTCAATGATACACTGCATATAAACGTTATATTATAAGGTATTTTCAATGATACACTGCATATTACCTTTTATTATAAGGTATTTTCAATGATACACTGCATATAAACGTTATATTATAAGGTATTTTCAATGATACACTGCATATTACGTTATATTATAAGGTATTTTCAATGATACACTGCATATTACGTTATATTATAAGGTATTTTCATTGAAACACTCCATATTACGTTACATTATAAGGCGTTTTCAATGATAAACTACGATATATTATAAGGTATTTTCAATGATACACTGCATATTACGCTATATTATAAGGTATTTTCAATGATATACTGCATATTACGTTATATTATAAGGTATTTTCAATGATAAACTACGATATATTAGAAGGTATTTTCAGTGATACACTGCATATTTCGTTATACTATAAGGTATTTTCAATGATACAATGCATATTACGTTATATTATAAGGTATTTTCAATGATACACTGCATATTACGTTATATTACAAGGTATTTTCAATGATACACTGCATATTACGCTATATTATAAGGTATTTTCAATGATACACTGCATATTACGTTATATCATAAGTTATTTTCAATGATACTCTGCAATTTACGTTATGTTATAAGGTATTTTCAATGATAAACTAAATATTACGTTATATTATAAGGTATTTTCAATGATAAACTACGATATATTAGAAGGTATTTTCAATGATACACTGCATATTACGTTATATTATAAGGTATTTTCAATGATACACTGCATATTACGTTATATTATAAGGTATTTTCAATGATACTCTGCATATTCCGTTATATTATAAGGTATTTTCATTGAAACACTCCATATTACGTTACATTGTAAGGCATTTTCAATGATAAACTACGATATATTAGAAGGTATTTTCAATGATACACTGCATATTACGTTATATTATAAGGTATTTTCAATGATACACTGCATATTACGATATATTATAAGGTATTTGCAATGATACACTGCATATTACGCTATATTATAAGGTATTTTCAATGATATACTGCATATTACGTTATATTCTATTGTATTTTCAATGATACACTGCATATAAACGTTATATTATAAGGTATTTTCAATGATACACTGCATATTACCTTATATTATAAGGTATTTTCAATGATACACTGCATATAAACGTTATATTATAAGGTATTTTCAATGATACACTGCATATTACGTTATATTACAAGGTATTTTCAATGATACACTGCATATTACGCTATATTATAAGGTATTTTCAATGATACACTGCATATTACGTTATATCATAAGTTATTTTCAATGATACTCTGCAATTTACGTTATGTTATAAGGTATTTTCAATGATAAACTAAATATTACGTTATATTATAAGGTCTTTTCAATGATAAACTACGATATATTAGAAGGTATTTTCAATGATACACTGCATATTACGGTATATTATAAGGTATTTTCAATGATACACTGCATATTACGTTATATTACAAGGTATTTTCAATGATACACTGCATATTACGTTATAATATAAGGTATTTTCAATGATACACTGCATATTACGTTATATTATAAGGTATTTTCAATGATAATCTGCATATTCCGTTATATTATAAGGTATTTTCATTGAAACACTCCATATTACGTTACATTATAAGGCGTTTTCAATGATAAACTACGATATATTATAAGGTATTTTCAATGATACACTGCATATTACGTTATATTATAAGGTATTTTCAATGATATACTGCATATTACGTTATATTATAAGGTATTTTCAATGATAAACTACGATATATTAGAAGGTATTTTCAGTGATACACTGCATATTTCGTTATACTATAAGGTATTTTCAATGATACAATGCATATTACGTTATATTATAAGGTATTTTCAATGATACACTGCATATTACGTTATATTATAAGGTATTTTCAATGATACACTGCATATTACGTTATATTATAAGGTCTTTTCAATGATACAATGCATATTACGTTATATTATAAGGTATTTTCAATGATACACTGCATATAAACGTTATATTATAAGGTATTTTCAATGATATACTGCATATTACGTTATATTCTATTGTATTTTCAATGATACACTGCATATAAACGTTATATTATAAGGTATTTTCAATGATACACTGCATATTACCTTATATTATAAGGTATTTTCAATGATACACTGCATATAAACGTTATATTATAAGGTATTTTCAATGATATACTGCATATTACGTTATATTCTATTGTATTTTCAATGATACACTGCATATAAACGTTATATTATAAGGTATTTTCAATGATACACTGCATATTACCTTTTATTATAAGGTATTTTCAATGATACACTGCATATAAACGTTATATTATAAGGTATTTTCAATAATACACTGCATATTACGTTATATTATAAGGTATTTTCAATGATACTCTGCATATTACGTTATATTATAAGGTATTTTCATTGAAACACTCCATATTACGTTACATTATAAGGCGTTTTCAATGATAAACTACGATATATTATAAGGTATTTTCAATGATACACTGCATATTACGCTATATTATAAGGTATTTTCAATGATATACTGCATATTACGTTATATTATAAGGTATTTTCAATGATAAACTACGATATATTAGAAGGTATTTTCAGTGATACACTGCATATTTCGTTATACTATAAGGTATTTTCAATGATACAATGCATATTACGTTATATTATAAGGTATTTTCAATGATACACTGCATATTACGTTATATTATAAGGTATTTTCAATGATACACTGCATATTACGTTATATTATAAGGTCTTTTCAATGATACTGCATATTACGTTATATTATAAGGTATTTTCAATGATACACTGCATATAAACGTTATATTATAAGGTATTTTCAATGATACACTGCATATAAACGTTATATTATAAGGTATTTTCAATGATACACTGCATATTACGTTATATTATAAGGTATTTTCAATGATACTCTGCATATTCCGTTATATTATAAGGTATTTTCATTGAAACACTCCATATTACGTTACATTGTAAGGCATTTTCAATGATAAACTACGATATATTAGAAGGTATTTTCAATGATACACTGCATATTACGATATATTATAAGGTATTTTCAATGATACACTGCATATTACGCTATATTATAAGGTATTTTCAATGATATACTGCATATTACGTTATATTATAAGGTATTTTCAATGATACACTGCATATTACGTTATATTATAAGGTATTTTCAATGATACACTACAAATTACGAAATATTATAAGGCATTTTCAATGATACACTGCATATTACGATATATTATAAGGTATTTTCAATGATACACTGCATATTACGTTATATTATAAGGTATTTTCAATGATACACTGCATATTACGATATATTATAAGGTATTTTCATTGAAACACTCCATATTACGTTACATTATAAGGCGTTTTCAATGATAAACTACGATATATTATAAGGTATTTTCAATGATGCACTGCATATTACGCTATATTATAAGGTATTTTCAATGATATACTGCATATTACGTTATATTCTATTGTATTTTCAATGATACACTGCATATAAACGTTATATTATAAGGTATTTTCAATGATACACTGCATATTACCTTTTATTATAAGGTATTTTCAATGATACACTGCATATAAACGTTATATTATAAGGTATTTTCAATGATACACTGCATATTACGTTATATTATAAGGTATTTTCAATGATACTCTGCATATTACGTTATATTATAAGGTATTTTCATTGAAACACTCCATATTACGTTACATTATAAGGCGTTTTCAATGATAAACTACGATATATTATAAGGTATTTTCAATGATACACTGCATATTACGCTATATTATAAGGTATTTTCAATGATATACTGCATATTACGTTATATTATAAGGTATTTTCAATGATAAACTACGATATATTAGAAGGTATTTTCAGTGATACACTGCATATTTCGTTATACTATAAGGTATTTTCAATGATACAATGCATATTACGTTATATTATAAGGTATTTTCAATGATACACTGCATATTACGTTATATTATAAGGTATTTTCAATGATACACTGCATATTACGTTATATTATAAGGTCTTTTCAATGATACAATGCATATTACGTTATATTATAAGGTATTTTCAATGATACACTGCATATTACGTTATATTATAAGGTATTTTCAATGATACACTGCATATAAACGTTATATTATAAGGTATTTTCAATGATACACTGCATATTACGTTATATTATAAGGTATTTTCAATGATACTCTGCATATTCCGTTATATTATAAGGTATTTTCATTGAAACACTCCATATTACGTTACATTGTAAGGCATTTTCAATGATAAACTACGATATATTAGAAGGTATTTTCAATGATACACTGCATATTACGATATATTATAAGGTATTTGCAATGATACACTGCATATTACGCTATATTATAAGGTATTTTCAATGATATACTGCATATTACGTTATATTATAAGGTATTTTCAATGATACACTGCATATTACGTTATACTATAAGGTATTTTCAATGATACACTACAAATTACGAAATATTATAAGGCATTTTCAATGATACACTGCATATTACGATATATTATAAGGTATTTTCAATGATACACTGCATATTACGTTATATTATAAGGTATTTTCAATGATACACTGCATATTACGATATATTATAAGGTATTTTCATTGAAACACTCCATATTACGTTACATTATAAGGCGTTTTCAATGATAAACTACGATATATTATAAGGTATTTTCAATGATGCACTGCATATTACGCTATATTATAAGGTATTTTCAATGATATACTGCATATTACGTTATATTCTATTGTATTTTCAATGATACACTGCATATAAACGTTATATTATAAGGTATTTTCAATGATACACTGCATATTACCTTTTATTATAAGGTATTTTCAATGATACACTGCATATAAACGTTATATTATAAGGTATTTTCAATGATACACTGCATATTACGTTATATTATAAGGTATTTTCAATGATACTCTGCATATTACGTTATATTATAAGGTATTTTCATTGAAACACTCCATATTACGTTACATTATAAGGCGTTTTCAATGATAAACTACGATATATTATAAGGTATTTTCAATGATACACTGCATATTACGCTATATTATAAGGTATTTTCAATGATATACTGCATATTACGTTATATTATAAGGTATTTTCAATGATAAACTACGATATATTAGAAGGTATTTTCAGTGATACACTGCATATTTCGTTATACTATAAGGTATTTTCAATGATACAATGCATATTACGTTATATTATAAGGTATTTTCAATGATACACTGCATATTACGTTATATTATAAGGTATTTTCAATGATACACTGCATATTACGTTATATTATAAGGTCTTTTCAATGATACAATGCATATTACGTTATATTATAAGGTATTTTCAATGATACACTGCATATTACGTTATATTATAAGGTATTTTCAATGATACACTGCATATAAACGTTATATTATAAGGTATTTTCAATGATACACTGCATATTACGTTATATTATAAGGTATTTTCAATGATACTCTGCATATTCCGTTATATTATAAGGTATTTTCATTGAAACACTCCATATTACGTTACATTGTAAGGCATTTTCAATGATAAACTACGATATATTAGAAGGTATTTTCAATGATACACTGCATATTACGATATATTATAAGGTATTTGCAATGATACACTGCATATTACGCTATATTATAAGGTATTTTCAATGATATACTGCATATTACGTTATATTATAAGGTATTTTCAATGATACACTGCATATTACGTTATACTATAAGGTATTTTCAATGATACACTACAAATTACGAAATATTATAAGGCATTTTCAATGATACACTGCATATTACGATATATTATAAGGTATTTTCAATGATACACTGCATATTACGTTATATTATAAGGTATTTTCAATGATACACTGCATATTACGATATATTATAAGGTATTTTCATTGAAACACTCCATATTACGTTACATTATAAGGCGTTTTCAATGATAAACTACGATATATTATAAGGTATTTTCAATGATGCACTGCATATTACGCTATATTATAAGGTATTTTCAATGATATACTGCATATTACGTTATATTATAAGGTATTTTCAATGATACACTGCATATTACGTTATATTATAAGGTATTTTCAATGATACACTGCATAGTACGCTATATTATAAGGTATTTTCAATGATATACTGCATATTACGTTATATTATAAGGTATTTTCAATGATACACTGCATATTACGTTATATTATAAGGTATTTTCAATGATACACTGCATAATACGCTATATTATAAGGTATTTTCAATGATACACTACAAATTACGAAATATTATAAGGTATTTTCAATGATACACTGCATATTACGATATATTATAAGGCATTTTCAATGATACACTGCTTATTACGTTATATTATAAGGTATTTTCAATGATAAACTACGATATATTAGAAGGTATTTTCAGTGATACACTGCATATTTCGTTATACTATAAGGTATTTTCAATGATAAACTACGACATAATATAAGGTATGTTCAATGACACACTGCATATTTCGTTATATTATAAGGTATTTTCAATGATACACTACAAATTCCGTTATATTATAAGGTATTTTCAATGATACACTGCATATTACGTTATATTATAATGTATTTTCAATGATACACTGCATATTACGTTATATTATAAGGTATTTTCAATGATACACTGCATATTACGTTATAATATAAGGTATTTTCAATGATACACTGCATATTACGTTATATTATAAGGTATTTTCAATGATACACTACAAATTACGATATATTATAAGGTATTTTCAATGATACACTGCATATTACGATATATTATAAGGTATTTTCAATGATACACTGCATATTACGATATATTATAAGGTATTTTCAATGATACGCTGCATAGTACGTTATATTATAAGGTATTTTCAATGTTACACTGTATATTACGTTATGTTATAAGGTATTTTCAATGATAAACTACTATATATTATAAGGTATTTTCAATGATACACTGCATATTACGTTATATTATAAGGTATTTTCAATGATACTCTGCATATTCCGTTATATTATAAGGTATTTTCATTGAAACACTCCATATTACGTTACATTATAAGGCGTTTTCAATGATAAACTACGATATATTATAAGGTATTTTCAATGATACACTGCATATTACGCTATATTATAAGGTATTTTCAATGATATACTGCATATTACGTTATATTATAAGGTATTTTCATTGAAACACTCCATATTACGTTACATTATAAGGCATTTTCAATGATAAACTACGATATATTAAAAGGTATTTTCAATGATACACTGCATATTACGTTATATTGCAAGGTATTTTCAATGATACACTGCATATTACGCTATATTATAAGGTATTTTCAATGATACACTGCATATTACGTTATATCATAAGTTATTTTCAATGATACTCTGCAATTTACGTTATGTTATAAGGTATTTTCAATGATAAACTAAATATTACGTTATATTATAAAGTCTTTTCAATGATAAACTACGATATATTAGAAGGTATTTTCAATGATACACTGCATATTACGTTATATTATAAGGTATTTTCAATGATACACTGCATATTACGTTATATTACAAGGTATTTTCAATGATACACTGCATATTACGTTATAATATAAGGTATTTTCAATGATACACTGCATATTACGTTATATTATAAAGTCTTTTCAATGATAAACTACGATATATTAGAAGGTATTTTCAATGATACATTGCATATTACGTTATATTATAAGGTATTTTCAATGATACACTGCATATTACGTTATATTATAAGGTATTTTCAATGATACACTGCATATTACGTTATATTATAAGGTATTTTCTATGATACACTGCATATTACGTTATATTATAAGGTCTTTTCAATGATACAATGCATATTACGTTATATTATAAGGTATTTTCAATGATACACTGCATATTACGTTATATTATAAGGTATTTTCAATGATACACTGCATATAAACGTTATATTATAAGGTATTTTCAATGATACACTGCATATTACGTTATATTATAAGGTATTTTCAATGATACGCTGCATAGTACGTTATATTATAAGGTATTTTCAATGTTACACTGTATATTACGTTATGTTATAAGGTATTTTCAATGATAAACTACTATATATTATAAGGTATTTTCAATGATACACTGCATATTACGTTATATTATAAGGTATTTTCAATGATACACTGCATATAAACGTTATATTATAAGGTATTTTCAATGATACACTGCATATTACGTTATATTATAAGGTATTTTCAATGATACTCTGCATATTCCGTTATATTATAAGGTATTTTCATTGAAACACTCCATATTACGTTACATTGTAAGGCATTTTCAATGATAAACTACGATATATTAGAAGGTATTTTCAATGATACACTGCATATTACGATATATTATAAGGTATTTGCAATGATACACTGCATATTACGCTATATTATAAGGTATTTTCAATGATATACTGCATATTACGTTATATTATAAGGTATTTTCAATGATACACTGCATATTACGTTATATTATAAGGTATTTTCAATGATACACTACAAATTACGAAATATTATAAGGCATTTTCAATGATACACTGCATATTACGATATATTATAAGGTATTTTCAATGATACACTGCATATTACGTTATATTATAAGGTATTTTCAATGATACACTGCATATTACGATATATTATAAGGTATTTTCATTGAAACACTCCATATTACGTTACATTATAAGGCGTTTTCAATGATAAACTACGATATATTATAAGGTATTTTCAATGATGCACTGCATATTACGCTATATTATAAGGTATTTTCAATGATATACTGCATATTACGTTATATTATAAGGTATTTTCAATGATACACTGCATATTACGTTATATTATAAGGTATTTTCAATGATACACTGCATAGTACGCTATATTATAAGGTATTTTCAATGATATACTGCATATTACGTTATATTATAAGGTATTTTCAATGATACACTGCATATTACGTTATATTATAAGGTATTTTCAATGATACACTGCATAATACGCTATATTATAAGGTATTTTCAATGATACACTACAAATTACGAAATATTATAAGGTATTTTCAATGATACACTGCATATTACGATATATTATAAGGCATTTTCAATGATACACTGCTTATTACGTTATATTATAAGGTATTTTCAATGATAAACTACGATATATTAGAAGGTATTTTCAGTGATACACTGCATATTTCGTTATACTATAAGGTATTTTCAATGATAAACTACGACATAATATAAGGTATGTTCAATGACACACTGCATATTTCGTTATATTATAAGGTATTTTCAATGATACACTACAAATTCCGTTATATTATAAGGTATTTTCAATGATACACTGCATATTACGTTATATTATAATGTATTTTCAATGATACACTGCATATTACGTTATATTATAAGGTATTTTCAATGATACACTGCATATTACGTTATAATATAAGGTATTTTCAATGATACACTGCATATTACGTTATATTATAAGGTATTTTCAATGATACACTACAAATTACGAAATATTATAAGGTATTTTCAATGATACACTGCATATTACGATATATTATAAGGTATTTTCAATGATACACTGCATATTACGATATATTATAAGGTATTTTCAATGATACGCTGCATAGTACGTTATATTATAAGGTATTTTCAATGTTACACTGTATATTACGTTATGTTATAAGGTATTTTCAATGATAAACTACTATATATTATAAGGTATTTTCAATGATACACTGCATATTACGTTATATTATAAGGTATTTTCAATGATACTCTGCATATTCCGTTATATTATAAGGTATTTTCATTGAAACACTCCATATTACGTTACATTATAAGGCGTTTTCAATGATAAACTACGATATATTAGAAGGTATTTTCAATGATACACTGCATATTACGCTATATTATAAGGTATTTTCAATGATACACTACAAATTACGGAATATTATAAGGTATTTCATTGAAACACTCCATATTACGTTACATTATAAGGCATTTTCAATGATAAACTACGATATATTAAAAGGTATTTTCAATGATACACTGCATATTACGTTATATTGCAAGGTATTTTCAATGATACACTGCATATTACGCTATATTATAAGGTATTTTCAATGATACACTGCATATTACGTTATATCATAAGTTATTTTCAATGATACTCTGCAATTTACGTTATGTTATAAGGTATTTTCAATGATAAACTAAATATTACGTTATATTATAAAGTCTTTTCAATGATAAACTACGATATATTAGAAGGTATTTTCAATGATACACTGCATATTACGTTATATTATAAGGTATTTTCAATGATACACTGCATATTACGTTATATTACAAGGTATTTTCAATGATACACTGCATATTACGTTATAATATAAGGTATTTTCAATGATACACTGCATATTACGTTATATTATAAAGTCTTTTCAATGATAAACTACGATATATTAGAAGGTATTTTCAATGATACACTGCATATTACGTTATATTATAAGGTATTTTCAATGATACACTGCATATTACGTTATATTATAAGGTATTTTCAATGATACACTGCATATTACGTTATATTATAAGGTATTTTCTATGATACACTGCATATTACGTTATATTATAAGGTCTTTTCAATGATACAATGCATATTACGTTATATTATAAGGTATTTTCAATGATACACTGCATATTACGTTATATTATAAGGTATTTTCAATGATACACTGCATATAAACGTTATATCGTAAGGTATTTTCAATGATACACTGCATATTACGTTATATTATAAGGTATTTCAATGATACGCTGCATAGTACGTTATATTATAAGGTATTTTCAATGTTACACTGTATATTACGTTATGTTATAAGGTATTTTCAATGATAAACTACTATATATTATAAGGTATTTTCAATGATACACTGCATATTACGTTATATTATAAGGTATTTTCAATGATACACTGCATATAAACGTTATATTATAAGGTATTTTCAATGATACACTGCATATTACGTTATATTATAAGGTATTTTCAATGATACTCTGCATATTCCGTTATATTATAAGGTATTTTCATTGAAACACTCCATATTACGTTACATTGTAAGGCATTTTCAATGATAAACTACGATATATTAGAAGGTATTTTCAATGATACACTGCATATTACGATATATTATAAGGTATTTGCAATGATACACTGCATATTACGCTATATTATAAGGTATTTTCAATGATATACTGCATATTACGTTATATTATAAGGTATTTTCAATGATACACTGCATATTACGTTATATTATAAGGTATTTTCAATGATACACTACAAATTACGAAATATTATAAGGCATTTTCAATGATACACTGCATATTACGATATATTATAAGGTATTTTCAATGATACACTGCATATTACGTTATATTATAAGGTATTTTCAATGATACACTGCATATTACGTTATATTATAAGGTATTTTCAATGATACACTGCATAATACGCTATATTATAAGGTATTTTCAATGATACACTACAAATTACGAAATATTATAAGGTATTTTCAATGATACACTGCATATTACGATATATTATAAGGCATTTTCAATGATACACTGCTTATTACGTTATATTATAAGGTATTTTCAATGATAAACTACGATATATTAGAAGGTATTTTCAGTGATACACTGCATATTTCGTTATACTATAAGGTATTTTCAATGATAAACTACGACATAATATAAGGTATGTTCAATGACACACTGCATATTTCGTTATATTATAAGGTATTTTCAATGATACACTACAAATTCCGTTATATTATAAGGTATTTTCAATGATACACTGCATATTACGTTATATTATAAGGTATTTTCAATGATACACTGCATATTACGTTATATTATAAGGTATTTTCAATGATACACTGCATATTACGTTATAATATAAGGTATTTTCAATGATACACTGCATATTACGTTATATTATAAGGTATTTTCAATGATACACTACAAATTACGAAATATTATAAGGTATTTTCAATGATACACTGCATATTACGATATATTATAAGGTATTTTCAATGATACACTGCATATTACGATATATTATAAGGTATTTTCAATGATACGCTGCATAGTACGTTATATTATAAGGTATTTTCAATGTTACACTGTATATTACGTTATGTTATAAGGTATTTTCAATGATAAACTACTATATATTATAAGGTATTTTCAATGATACACTGCATATTACGTTATATTATAAGGTATTTTCAATGATACTCTGCATATTCCGTTATATTATAAGGTATTTTCATTGAAACACTCCATATTACGTTACATTATAAGGCGTTTTCAATGATAAACTACGATATATTAGAAGGTATTTTCAATGATACACTGCATATTACGCTATATTATAAGGTATTTTCAATGATATACTGCATATTACGTTATATTATAAGGTATTTTCATTGAAACACTCCATATTACGTTACATTATAAGGCATTTTCAATGATAAACTACGATATATTAAAAGGTATTTTCAATGATACACTGCATATTACGTTATATTGCAAGGTATTTTCAATGATACACTGCATATTACGCTATATTATAAGGTATTTTCAATGATACACTGCATATTACGTTATATCATAAGTTATTTTCAATGATACTCTGCAATTTACGTTATGTTATAAGGTATTTTCAATGATAAACTAAATATTACGTTATATTATAAAGTCTTTTCAATGATAAACTACGATATATTAGAAGGTATTTTCAATGATACACTGCATATTACGTTATATTATAAGGTATTTTCAATGATACACTGCATATTACGTTATATTACAAGGTATTTTCAATGATACACTGCATATTACGTTATAATATAAGGTATTTTCAATGATACACTGCATATTACGTTATATTATAAAGTCTTTTCAATGATAAACTACGATATATTAGAAGGTATTTTCAATGATACATTGCATATTACGTTATATTATAAGGTATTTTCAATGATACACTGCATATTACGTTATATTATAAGGTATTTTCAATGATACACTGCATATTACGTTATATTATAAGGTATTTTCTATGATACACTGCATATTACGTTATATTATAAGGTCTTTTCAATGATACAATGCATATTACGTTATATTATAAGGTATTTTCAATGATACACTGCATATTACGTTATATTATAAGGTATTTTCAATGATACACTGCATATAAACGTTATATTATAAGGTATTTTCAATGATACACTGCATATTACGTTATATTATAAGGTATTTTCAATGATACGCTGCATAGTACGTTATATTATAAGGTATTTTCAATGATACACTGCATATTACGTTATATTATAAGGTATTTTCAATGATACACTGCATATAAACGTTATATTATAAGGTATTTTCAATGATACACTGCATATTACGTTATATTATAAGGTATTTTCAATGATACGCTGCATAGTACGTTATATTATAAGGTATTTTCAATGTTACACTGTATATTACGTTATGTTATAAGGTATTTTCAATGATAAACTACTATATATTATAAGGTATTTTCAATGATACACTGCATATTACGTTATATTATAAGGTATTTTCAATGATACACTGTATATTACGTTATATTATAAGGTATTTTCAACGATAAACTACGATATATTAGAAGGTATTTTCAATGATACACTGCATATTACGTTATATTATAAGGTATTTTCAATGATACACTGCATATTACGTTATATTACAAGGTATTTTCAATGATACACCCTCATATTACGTTATAATATAAGGTATTTTCAATGATACACTGCATATTACGTTATATTGCAAGGTATTTTCAATGATACACTGCATATTACGCTATATTATAAGGTATTTTCAATGATACACTGCATATTACGTTATATCATAAGTTATTTTCAATGATACTCTGCAATTTACGTTATGTTATAAGGTATTTTCAATGATAAACTAAATATTACGTTATATTATAAAGTCTTTTCAATGATAAACTACGATATATTAGAAGGTATTTTCAATGATACACTGCATATTACGTTATATTATAAGGTATTTTCAATGATACACTGCATATTACGTTATATTACAAGGTATTTTCAATGATACACTGCATATTACGTTATAATATAAGGTATTTTCAATGATACACTGCATATTACGTTATATTATAAAGTCTTTTCAATGATAAACTACGATATATTAGAAGGTATTTTCAATGATACATTGCATATTACGTTATATTATAAGGTATTTTCAATGATACACTGCATATTACGTTATATTATAAGGTATTTTCAATGATACACTGCATATTACGTTATATTATAAGGTATTTTCTATGATACACTGCATATTACGTTATATTATAAGGTCTTTTCAATGATACAATGTATATTACGTTATATTATAAGGTATTTTCAATGATACACTGCATATTACGTTATATTATAAGGTATTTTCAATGATACACTGCATATAAACGTTATATTATAAGGTATTTTCAATGATACACTGCATATTACGTTATATTATAAGGTATTTTCAATGATACGCTGCATAGTACGTTATATTATAAGGTATTTTCAATGATACACTGCATATTACGTTATATTATAAGGTATTTTCAATGATACACTGCATATAAACGTTATATTATAAGGTATTTTCAATGATACACTGCATATTACGTTATATTATAAGGTATTTTCAATGATACGCTGCATAGTACGTTATATTATAAGGTATTTTCAATGTTACACTGTATATTACGTTATGTTATAAGGTATTTTCAATGATAAACTACTATATATTATAAGGTATTTTCAATGATACACTGCATATTACGTTATATTATAAGGTATTTTCAATGATACACTGTATATTACGTTATATTATAAGGTATTTTCAACGATAAACTACGATATATTAGAAGGTATTTTCAATGATACACTGCATATTACGTTATATTATAAGGTATTTTCAATGATACACTGCATATTACGTTATATTACAAGGTATTTTCAATGATACACTGCATATTACGTTATAATATAAGGTATTTTCAATGATACACTGCATATTACGTTATATTATATGGTATTTTCAATGATACACTGCATATTACGATATATTATAAGGTATTTTCAATGATACGCTGCATAGTACGTTATATTATAAGGTATTTTCAATGTTACACTGTATATTACGTTATGTTATAAGGTATTTTCAATGATACACTGTATATTACGTTATATTATAAGGTATTTTCAATGATAAACTACGATATATTACAAGGTATTTTCAATGATACACTGCATATTACGTTATATTATAAGGTATTTTCAATGATAAACTACGATATATTAGAAGGTATTTTCAATGATACACTGCATATTACGTTATATTATAAGGTATTTTCAATGATACACTGCATATTACGATATATTATAAGGTATTTTCAATGATACACTGCATATTACGCTATATTATAAGGTATTTTCAATGATATACTGCATATTACGTTATATTATAAGGTATTTTCAATGATACATTGCATATCACGTTATATTATAAGGTATTTTCATTGATACACTGCAAATTACGTTATATTATAAGGTATTTTCAATGATACAATGCATATTACGTTATATTATAAGGTATTTTCAATGATACACTGCATATTACGTTATATTATAAGGTATTTTCAATGATACACTGCATATTACGTTATATAATAAGGTATTTTCAATGATAAACTACGATATATTAGAAGGTATTTTCAGTGATACACTGCATATTTCGTTATACTATAAGGTATTTTCAATGATACAATGCATATTACGTTATATTATAAGGTATTTTCAATGATACACTGCATATTACGTTATATTATAAGGTATTTTCAATGATACACTGCATATTACGTTATATTATAAGGTCTTTTAAATGATACAATGCATATTACGTTATATTATAAGGTATTTTCAATGATACACTGCATATTACGTTATATTATAAGTTATTTTCAATGATACTCTGCAATTTACGTTATGTTATAAGGTATTTTCAATGATAAACTAAATATTACGTTATATTATAAAGTCTTTTCAATGATAATCTACGATGTATTAGAAGGTATTTTCAATGATACATTGCATATTACGTTATATTATAAGGTATTTTCAATGATACACTGCATATTACGTTATATTATAAGGTATTTTCAATGATACACTGCATATTACGTTATATTATAAGGTATTTTCTATGATACACTGCATATTACGTTATATTATAAGGTCTTTTCAATGATACAATGCATATTACGTTATATTATAAGGTATTTTCAATGATACACTGCATATTACGTTATATTATAAGGTATTTTCAATGATACACTGCATATAAACGTTATATTATAAGGTATTTTCAATGATACACTGCATATTACGTTATATTATAAGGTATTTTCAATGATACGCTGCATAGTACGTTATATTATAAGGTATTTTCAATGTTACACTGTATATTACGTTATGTTATAAGGTATTTTCAATGATACACTGTATATTACGTTATATTATAAGGTATTTTCAATGATAAACTACGATATATTAGAAGGTATTTTCAGTGATACGCTGCAATGTACGTTATATTATAAGGTATTTTCAATGATACACTGCATATTACGTTATATTATTAGGTATTTTCAATGATACACTGCATATTACGTTATATTATAAGGTATTTTCAATGATACACTACAAATTACGGAATATTATAAGGTATTTTCAATGATACATTGCATATTACGATATATTATAAGGTATTTTCAATGATACACTGCATATTACTTTATATTATAAGGTATTTTCAATGATACACTACAAATTCCGTTATATTATAAGGTATTTTCATTGATACACTGCATATTACGTTATATTATAATGTATTTTCAATGATACACTGCATATTACGTTATATTATAAGGTATTTTCAATGATACACTGCATATTACGTTATATTATATGGTATTTTCAATGATACACTGCATATTACGATATATTATAAGGTATTTTCAATGATACGCTGCATAGTACGTTATATTATAAGGTATTTTCAATGTTACACTGTATATTACGTTATGTTATAAGGTATTTTCAATGATACACTGTATATTACGTTATATTATAAGGTATTTTCAATGATAAACTACGATATATTAGAAGGTATTTTCAATGATACACTGCATATTACGTTATATTATAAGGTATTTTCAATGATAAACTACGATATATTAGAAGGTATTTTCAATGATACACTGCATATTACGTTATATTACAAGGTATTTTCAATGATACACTGCATATTACGTTATAATATAAGGTATTTTCAATGATACACTGCATATTACGTTATATTATAAGGTATTTTCAATGATAAACTACGATATATTAGAAGGTATTTTCAATGATACACTGCATATTACGTTATATTATAAGGTATTTTCAATGATACTCTGCATATTCCGTTATATTATAAGGTATTTTCATTGAAACACTCCATATTACGTTACATTATAAGGCATTTTCAATGATAAACTACGATATATTAAAAGGTATTTTCAATGATACACTGCATATTACGTTATATTATAAGGTATTTTCAATGATAAACTACGATATATTAGAAGGTATTTTCAATGATACACTGCATATTACGTTATATTATAAGGTATTTTCAATGATACACTGCATATTACGATATATTATAAGGTATTTTCAATGATACACTGCATATTACGCTATATTATAAGGTATTTTCAATGATATACTGCATATTACGTTATATTATAAGGTATTTTCAATAATACACTACAAATTACGTTATATTATAAGCTATTTTCAATGATACATTGCATATCACGTTATATTATAAGGTATTTTCATTGATACACTGCAAATTACGTTATATTATAAGGTATTTTCAATGATACACTGCATATTACGTTATATTATAAGGTATTTTCAATGATATACTGCATATTACGTTATATTATAAGGTATTTTCAATAATACACTACAAATTACGTTATATTATAAGCTATTTTCAATGATACATTGCATATCACGTTATATTATAAGGTATTTTCATTGATACACTGCAAATTACGTTATATTATAAGGTATTTTCAATGATACACTGCATATTACGTTATATTATAAGGTCTTTTCAATGACACAGTGCATATTTCGTTATATTATAAGTTATTTTCAATGATACACTGCATATTACGTTATACTATAAGGTATTTTTAATGATAAACTACGACATAATATAAGGTATGTTCAATGACACACTGCATATTTCGTTATATTATAAGGTATTTTCAATGATACACTGCATATTACGTTATATTATAAGGTATTTTCAATGATATACTACAAATTACGAAATATTATGAGGTATTTTCAATGATACACTGCATATTACGATATATTATAAGGTATTTTCAATGATACACTGCATATTACGTTATATTATAAGGTATTTTCAATGATACTCTGCATATTCCGTTATATTATAAGGTATTTTCATTGAAACACTCCATATTACGTTACATTATAAGGCATTTTCAATGATAAACTACGATATATTAAAAGGTATTTTCAATGATACACTGCATATTACGTTATATTACAAGGTATTTTCAATGATACACTGCATATTACGCTATATTATAAGGTATTTTCAATGATACACTGCATATTACGTTATATCATAAGTTATTTTCAATGATACTCAGCAATTTACGTTATGTTATAAGGTATTTTCAATGATAAACTAAATATTACGTTATATTATAAGGTCTTTTCAATGATAACCTACGATATATTAGAAGGTATTTTCAATGATACACTGCATATTACGTTATATTATAAGGTATTTTCAATGATACACTGCATATTACGTTATATTACAAGGTATTTTCAATGATACACTGCATATTACGTTATATTATAAGGTATTTTCAATGATACACTGCATATTACGTTATAATATAAGGTATTTTCAATGATACACTGCATATTACGTTATATTATAAGGTATTTTCAATGATACACTGCATATTACATTATATTATAAGGTATTTTCAATGATAATCTGCATATTCCGTTATATTATAAGGTATTTTCATTGAAACACTCCATATTACGTTACATTATAAGGCGTTTTCAATGATAAACTACGATATATTATAAGGTATTTTCAATGATACACTGCATATTTCGTTATACTATAAGGTATTTTCAATGATACACTACAAATTACGAAATATTATAAGGTATTTTCAATGATACACTGCATATTACGATATATTATAAGGTATTTTCAATGATACACTGCATATTACGTTATATTATAAGGTATTTTCAATGATACTCTGCATATTCCGTTATATTATAAGGTATTTTCATTGAAACACTCCATATTACGTTACATTATAAGGCATTTTCAATGATAAACTACGATATATTAAAAGGTATTTTCAATGATACACTGCATATTACGTTATATTACAAGGTATTTTCAATGATACACTGCATATTACGCTATATTATAAGGTATTTTCAATGATACACTGCATATTACGTTATATCATAAGTTATTTTCAATGATACTCAGCAATTTACGTTATGTTATAAGGTATTTTCAATGATAAACTAAATATTACGTTATATTATAAGGTCTTTTCAATGATAACCTACGATATATTAGAAGGTATTTTCAATGATACACTGCATATTACGTTATATTATAAGGTATTTTCAATGATACACTACAAATTACGAAATATTATAAGGTATTTTCAATGATACACTGCATATTACGATATATTATAAGGTATTTTCATTGATACACTGCAAATTACGTTATATTATAAGGTATTTTCAATGATACACTGCATATTACGTTATATTATAAGGTATTTTCAATGATACACTGCATATTACGTTATATTATAAGGTATTTTCAATGATACACTGCATATTACGTTATATCATAAGTTATTTGCAATGATACTCTGCAATTTACGTTATGTTATAAGGTATTTTCAATGATACACTGCATATTACGATATATTATAAGGTATTTTCAATGATACACTGCATATTACGTTATATCATAAGTTATTTTCAATGATACTCTGCAATTTACGTTATGTTATAAGGTATTTTCAATGATAAACTAAATATTACGTTATATTATAAAGTCTTTTCAATGATAAACTACGATATATTAGAAGGTATTTTCAATGATACACTGCATATTACGTTATATTATAAGGTATTTTCAATGATACACTGCATATTACGTTATATTACAAGGTATTTTCAATGATACACTGCATATTACGTTATATTATAAGGTATTTTCAATGATACACTACAAATTACGAAATATTATAAGGTATTTTCAATGATACACTGCATATTACGATATATTATAAGGTATTTTCATTGATACACTGCAAATTACGTTATATTATAAGGTATTTTCAATGATACAATGCATATTACGTTATATTATAAGGTATTTTCAATGATACACTGCATATTACGTTATATTATAAGGTATTTTCAATGATACACTGCATATTACGTTATATCATAAGTTATTTGCAATGATACTCTGCAATTTACGTTATGTTATAAGGTATTTTCAATGATACACTGCATATTACGATATATTATAAGGTATTTTCAATGATACACTGCATATTACGTTATATTATAAGGTATTTTCAATGATACTCTGCATATTCCGTTATATTATAAGGTATTTTCATTGAAACACACCATATTACGTTACATTATAAGGCATTTTCAATGATAAACTACGATATATTAAAAGGTATTTTCAATGATACACTGCATATTACGTTATATTATAAGGTATTTTCAATGATACACTGCATATTACGATATATTATAAGGTATTTTCAATGATACACTGCATATTACGTTATATTATAAGGTATTTTCAATGATACTCTGCATATTCCGTTATATTATAAGGTATTTTCATTGAAACACTCCATATTACGTTACATTATAAGGCATTTTCAATGATAAACTACGATATATTAAAAGGTATTTTCAATGATACACTGCATATTACGTTATATTACAAGGTATTTTCAATGATACACTGCATATTACGCTATATTATAAGGTATTTTCAATGATACACTGCATATTACGTTATATCATAAGTTATTTGCAATGATACTCTGCAATTTACGTTATGTTATAAGGTATTTTCAATGATACACTGCATATTACGATATATTATAAGGTATTTTCAATGATACACTGCATATTACGTTATATTATAAGGTATTTTCAATGATACTCTGCATGTTCCGTTATATTATAAGGTATTTTCATTGAAACACTCCATATTACGTTACATTATAAGGCATTTTCAATGATAAACTACGATATATTAAAAGGTATTTTCAATGATACACTGCATATTACGTTATATTATAAGGTATTTTCAATGATACACTGCATATTACGATATATTATAAGGTATTTTCAATGATACACTGCATATTACGTTATATTATAAGGTATTTTCAATGATACTCTGCATATTCCGTTATATTATAAGGTATTTTCATTGAAACACTCCATATTACGTTACATTATAAGGCATTTTCAATGATAAACTACGATATATTAAAAGGTATTTTCAATGATACACTGCATATTACGTTATATTACAAGGTATTTTCAATGATACACTGCATATTACGTTATATTATAAGGTATTTTCAATGATACACTGCATATTACGTTATATCATAAGTTATTTTCAATGATACTCTGCAATTTACGTTATGTTATAAGGTATTTTCAATGATAAACTAAATATTACGTTATATTATAAAGTCTTTTCAATGATAAACTACGATATATTAGAAGGTATTTTCAATGATACACTGCATATTACGTTATATTATAAGGTATTATCAATGATACACTGCATATTACGTTATATTACAAGGTATTTTCAATGATACACTGCATATTACGTTATAATATAAGGTATTTTCAATGATACACTGCATATTACGTTATATTATAAGGTATTTTCAATGATAAACTACGATATATTAGAAGGTATTTTCAATGATACACTGCATATTACGTTATATTATAAGGTATTTTCAATGATACACTGCATATTACGATATATTATAAGGTATTTTCAATGATACACTGCATATTACACTATATTATAAGGTATTTTCAATGATATACTGCATATTACGTTATATTATAAGGTATTTTCAATGATACACTACAAATTACGTTATATTATAAGCTATTTTCAATGATACAGTGCATATCACGTTATATTATAAGGTATTTTCATTGATACACTGCATATTACGTTATATTACAAGGTATTTTCAATGATACACTGCATATTACGCTATATTATAAGGTATTTTCAATGATACACTGCATATTACGTTATATCATAAGTTATTTTCAATGATACTCTGCAATTTACGTTATGTTATAAGGTATTTTCAATGATAAACTAAATATTACGTTATATTATAAAGTCTTTTCAATGATAAACTACGATATATTAGAAGGTATTTTCAATGATACACTGCATATTACGTTATATTATAAGGTATTATCAATGATACACTGCATATTACGTTATATTACAAGGTATTTTCAATGATACACTGCATATTACGTTATAATATAAGGTATTTTCAATGATACACTGCATATTACGTTATATTATAAGGTATTTTCAATGATAAACTACGATATATTAGAAGGTATTTTCAATGATACACTGCATATTACGTTATATTATAAGGTATTTTCAATGATACACTGCATATTACGATATATTATAAGGTATTTTCAATGATACACTGCATATTACACTATATTATAAGGTATTTTCAATGATACACTGCATATTACGTTATATTATAAGGTATTTTCAATGATACACTACAAATTACGAAATATTATAAGGTATTTTCAATGATACACTGCATATTACGATATATTATAAGGTATTTTCAATGATACACTGCATATTACGTTATATTATAAGGTATTTTCAATGATACTCTGCATATTCCGTTATATTATAAGGTATTTTCATTGAAACACTCCATATTACGTTACATTATAAGGCATTTTCAATGATAAACTACGATATATTAAAAGGTATTTTCAATGATACACTGCATATTACGATATATTAGAAGGTATTTTCAATGATACACTGCATATTACGCTATATTATAAGGTATTTTCAATGATATACTGCATATTTCGTTGTACTATAAGGTATTTTCAATGATAAACTACGATATATTAGAAGGTATTTTCAGTGATAAACTGCATATTTCGTTATATTATAAGGTATTTTCAATGATACACTACAAATTCCGTTATATTATAAGGTATTTTCAATGATACACTGCATATTACGTTATATTATAAGGTATTTTCATTGATACACTGCAAATTACGTTATATTATAAGGTATTTTCAATGATACAATGCATATTACGTTATATTATAAGGTATTTTCAATGATACACTGCATATTACGTTATATTATAAGGTATTTTCAATGATACACTGCATATTACGTTATATCATAAGTTATTTGCAATGATACTCTGCAATTTACGTTATGTTATAAGGTATTTTCAATGATACACTGCATATTACGATATATTATAAGGTATTTTCAATGATACACTGCATATTACGTTATATTATAAGGTATTTTCAATGATACTCTGCATATTCCGTTATATTATAAGGTATTTTCGATGACACACTGCATATTACGTTATATTATAAGGTATTTTCAATGATACACTGCATATTACGTTATGTTATAAGGCATTTTCAATGATAAACTAAATATTACGTTATATTATAAAGTCTTTTCAATGATAAACTACGATGTATTAGAAGGTATTTTCAATGATACACTGCATATTACGTTATATTATAAGGTATTTTCAATGATACGCTGCATAGTACGTTATATTATAAGGTATTTTCAATGATACTCTGCATATTCCGTTCTATTATAAGGTATTTTCATTGAAACACTCCATATTACGTTACATTATAAGGCATTTTCAATGATAAACTACGATATATTAAAAGGTATTTTCAATGATACACTGCATATTACGTTATATTATAAGGTATTTTCAATGATACACTGCATATTACGATATATTATAAGGTATTTTCAATGATACACTGCATATTACGTTATATTATAAGGTATTTTCAATGATACTCTGCATATTCCGTTATATTATAAGGTATTTTCATTGAAACACTCCATATTACGTTACATTATAAGGCATTTTCAATGATAAACTACGATATATTAAAAGGTATTTTCAATGATACACTGCATATTACGTTATATTACAAGGTATTTTCAATGATACACTGCATATTACGCTATATTATAAGGTATTTTCAATGATACACTGCATATTACGTTATATCATAAGTTATTTTCAATGATACTCTGCAATTTACGTTATGTTATAAGGCATTTTCAATGATAAACTAAATATTACGTTATATTATAAAGTCTTTTCAATGATAAACTACGATGTATTAGAAGGTATTTTCAATGATACACTGCATATTACGTTATATTATAAGGTATTTTCAATGATACACTGCATATTACGTTATATTACAAGGTATTTTCAATGATACACTGCATATTACGTTATAATATAAGGTATTTTCAATGATACACTGCATATTACGATATATTATAAGGTATTTTCAATGATACACTGCATATTACGTTATATTATAAGGTATTTTCAATGATACTCTGCATATTCCGTTATATTATAAGGTATTTTCATTGAAACACTCCATATTACGTTACATTATAAGGCATTTTCAATGATAAACTACGATATATTAAAAGGTATTTTCAATGATACACTGCATATTACGATATATTAGAAGGTATTTTCAATGATACACTGCATATTACGTTATAATATAAGGTATTTTCAATGATACACTGCATATTACGTTATATTATAAGGTATTTTCAATGATACACTACAAATTACGAAATATTATAAGGTATTTTCAATGATACACTGCATATTACGATATATTACAAGGTATTTTCAATGATACACTGCATATTACGATATATTATAAGGTATTTTCAATGATACGCTGCATAGTACGTTATATTATAAGGTATTTTCAATGATACTCTGCATATTCCGTTCTATTATAAGGTATTTTCATTGAAACACTCCATATTACGTTACATTATAAGGCATTTTCAATGATAAACTACGATATATTAAAAGGTATTTTCAATGATACACTGCATATTACGTTATATTATAAGGTATTTTCAATGATACACTGCATATTACGATATATTATAAGGTATTTTCAATGATACACTGCATATTACGTTATATTATAAGGTATTTTCAATGATACTCTGCATATTCCGTTATATTATAAGGTATTTTCATTGAAACACTCCATATTACGTTACATTATAAGGCATTTTCAATGATAAACTACGATATATTAAAAGGTATTTTCAATGATACACTGCATATTACGTTATATTACAAGGTATTTTCAATGATACACTGCATATTACGCTATATTATAAGGTATTTTCAATGATACACTGCATATTACGTTATATCATAAGTTATTTTCAATGATACTCTGCAATTTACGTTATGTTATAAGGCATTTTCAATGATAAACTAAATATTACGTTATATTATAAAGTCTTTTCAATGATAAACTACGATGTATTAGAAGGTATTTTCAATGATACACTGCATATTACGTTATATTACAAGGTATTTTCAATGATACACTGCATATTACGTTATAATATAAGGTATTTTCAATGATAAACTAAATATTACGTTATATTATAAGGTATTTTCAATGATAAACTACGATATATTAGAAGGTATTTTCAATGATACACTGCATATTACGTTATATTATAAGGTATTTTCAATGATACACTGCATATTACGATATATTATAAGGTATTTTCAATGATACACTGCATATTACGCTATATTATAAGGTATTTTCAATGATATACTGCATATTACGTTATATTATAAGGTATTTTCAATGATACACTACAAATTACGTTATATTATAAGCTATTTTCAATGATACAGTGCATATCACGTTATATTATAAGGTATTTTCATTGATACACTGCAAATTACGTTATATTATAAGGTATTTTCAATGATACACTGCATATAAACGTTATATTATAAGGTATTTTCAATGATACACTGCATATTACGTTATATTATAAGGTATTTTCAATGATACACTACAAATTACGAAATATTATAAGGTATTTTCAATGATACACTGCATATTACGATATATTATAAGGTATTTTCAATGATACACTGCATATTACGTTATATTATAAGGTATTTTCAATGATACTCTGCATATTCCGTTATATTATAAGGTATTTTCATTGAAACACTCCATATTACGTTACATTATAAGGCATTTTCAATGATAAACTACGATATATTAAAAGGTATTTTCAATGATACACTGCATATTACGATATATTAGAAGGTATTTTCAATGATACACTGCATATTACGTTATATTATAAGGTATTTTCAATGATATACTGCATATTTCGTTGTACTATAAGGTATTTTCAATGATAAACTACGATATATTAGAAGGTATTTTCAGTGATAAACTGCATATTTCGTTATATTATAAGGTATTTTCAATGATACACTACAAATTCCGTTATATTATAAGGTATTTTCAATGATACACTGCATATTACGTTATATTATAAGGTATTTTCATTGATACACTGCAAATTACGTTATATTATAAGGTATTTTCAATGATACAATTCATATTACGTTATATTATAAGGTATTTTCAATGATACACTGCATATTACGTTATATTATAAGGTATTTTCAATGATACACTGCATATTACGTTATATCATAAGTTATTTGCAATGATACTCTGCAATTTACGTTATGTTATAAGGTATTTTCAATGATACACTGCATATTACGATATATTATAAGGTATTTTCAATGATACACTGCATATTACGTTATATTATAAGGTATTTTCAATGATACTCTGCATATTCCGTTATATTATAAGGTATTTTCATTGAAACACTCCATATTACGTTACATTATAAGGCATTTTCAATGATAAACTACGATATATTAAAAGGTATTTTCAATGATACACTGCATATTACGATATATTAGAAGGTATTTTCAATGATACACTGCATATTACGCTATATTATAAGGTATTTTCAATGATATACTGCATATTTCGTTGTACTATAAGGTATTTTCAATGATAAACTACGATATATTAGAAGGTATTTTCAGTGATAAACTGCATATTTCGTTATATTATAAGGTATTTTCAATGATACACTACAAATTCCGTTATATTATAAGGTATTTTCAATGATACACTGCATATTACGTTATATTATAAGGTATTTTCATTGATACACTGCAAATTAAGTTATATTATAAGGTATTTTCAATGATACACTGCATATTACGATATATTATAAGGCATTTTCAATGATACACTGCTTATTACGTTATATTATAAGGTATTTTCAATGATAAACTACGATATATTAGAAGGTATTTTCAGTGATACACTGCATATTTCGTTATACTATAAGGTATTTTCAATGATAAACTACGACATAATATAAGGTATTTTCAATGATAAACTAAATATTACGTTATATTATAAAGTCTTTTCAATGATAAACTACGATATATTAGAAGGTATTTTCAATGATACACTGCATATTACGTTATATTATAAGGTATTTTCAATGATAAACTACGATATATTAGAAGGTATTTTCAGTGATACACTGCATATTTCGTTATACTATAAGGTATTTTCAATGATAAACTACGACATAATATAAGGTATTTTCAATGATAAACTAAATATTACGTTATATTATAAAGTCTTTTCAATGATAAACTACGATATATTAGAAGGTATTTTCAATGATACACTGCATATTACGTTATATTATAAGGTATTTTCAATGATACACTGCATATTACGTTATATTACAAGGTATTTTCAATGATACACTGCATATTACGTTATAATATAAGGTATTTTCAATGATACACTGCATATTACGTTATATTATAAGGTATTTTCAATGATAAACTACGATATATTAGAAGGTATTTTCAATGATACACTGCATATTACGTTATATTATAAGGTATTTTCAATGATACACTGCATATTACGATATATTATAAGGTATTTTCAATGATACACTGCATATTACGCTATATTATAAGGTATTTTCAATGATATACTGCATATTACGTTATATTATAAGGTATTTTCAATGATACACTACAAATTCCGTTATATTATAAGGTATTTTCAATGATACACTGCATATTACGTTATATTCTATTGTATTTTCAATGATACACTGCATATAAACGTTATATTATAAGGTATTTTCAATGATACACTGCATATTACGATATATTATAAGGTCTTTTCAATGACACAATGCATATTTCGTTATATTATAAGGTATTTTCAATGATACACTGCATATTACGTTATATTCTATTGTATTTTCAATGATACACTGCATATAAACGTTATATTATAAGGTATTTTCAATGATACACTGCATATTACGTTATATTATAAGGTATTTTCAATGATACACTGCATATAAACGTTATATTATAAGGTATTTTCAATGACACACTGCATGTTACGTTATATTATAAGGTATTTTCATTGATATACTACAAATTACGAAATATTATGAGGTATTTTCAATGATACACTGCATATTACGATATATTATAAGGTATTTTCAATGATACACTGCATATTACGTTATATTATAAGGTATTTTCAATGATACTCTGCATATTCCGTTATATTATAAGGTATTTTCATTGAAACACTCCATATTACGTTACATTATAAGGCATTTTCAATGATAAACTACGATATATTAAAAGGTATTTTCAATGATACACTGCATATTACGTTATATTACAAGGTATTTTCAATGATACACTGCATATTACGCTATATTATAAGGTATTTTCAATGATACACTGCATATTACGTTATATCATAAGTTATTTTCAATGATACACTGCATATTACGTTATATTATAAGGTATTTTCAATGATACTCTGCATATTCCGTTATATTATAAGGTATTTTCATTGAAACACTCCATATTACGTTACATTATAAGGCGTTTTCAATGATAAACTACGATATATTATAAGGTATTTTCAATGATACGCTGCATATTACGCTATATTATAAGGTATTTTCAATGATACAGTGCATATCACGTTATATTATAAGGTATTTTCATTGATTGCAAATTACGTTATATTATAAGGTATTTTCAATGATACACTGCATATAAACGTTATATTATAAGGTATTTTCAATGATACACTGCATATTACGTTATATTATAAGGTATTTTCAATGATACACTACAAATTACGAAATATTATAAGGTATTTTCAATGATACACTGCATATTACGATATATTATAAGGTATTTTCATTGATACACTGCATATTACGTTATATTATAAGGTATTTTCAATGATACAATGCATATTACGTTATATTATAAGGTATTTTCAATGATACACTGCATATTACGTTATATTATAAGGTATTTTCAATGATACACTGCATATTACGTTATATCATAAGTTATTTGCAATGATACTCTGCAATTTACGTTATGTTATAAGGTATTTTCAATGATACACTGCATATTACGATATATTATAAGGTATTTTCAATGATACACTGCATATTACGTTATATTATAAGGTATTTTCAATGATACTCTGCATATTCCGTTATATTATAAGGTATTTTCATTGAAACACTCCATATTACGTTACATTATAAGGCATTTTCAATGATAAACTACGATATATTAAAAGGTATTTTCAATGATACACTGCATATTACGTTATATTATAAGGTATTTTCAATGATACACTGCATATTACGTTATATTATAAGGTATTTTCAATGATACACTACAAATTCCGTTATATTATAAGGTATTTTCAATGATACTCTGCATATTCCGTTATATTATAAGGTATTTTCATTGAAACACTCCATATTACGTTACATTATAAGGCATTTTCAATGATAAACTACGATATATTAAAAGGTATTTTCAATGATACACTGCATATTACGATATATTAGAAGGTATTTTCAATGATACACTGCATATTACGCTATATTATAAGGTATTTTCAATGATATACTGCATATTTCGTTGTACTATAAGGTAATTTCAATGATAAACTACGATATATTAGAAGGTATTTTCAGTGATAAACTGCATATTTCGTTATATTATAAGGTATTTTCAATGATACACTACAAATTCCGTTATATTATAAGGTATTTTCAATGATACACTGCATATTACGTTATATTATAAGGTATTTTCATTGATACACTGCAAATTACGTTATATTATAAGGTATTTTCAATGATACACTGCATATTACGATATATTATAAGGCATTTTCAATGATACACTGCTTATTACGTTATATTATAAGGTATTTTCAATGATAAACTACGATATATTAGAAGGTATTTTCAGTGATACACTGCATATTTCGTTATACTATAAGGTATTTTCAATGATAAACTACGACATAATATAAGGTATTTTCAATGACACACTGCATATTTCGTTATATTATAAGGTATTTTCAATGATACACTACAAATTCCGTTATATTATAATGTATTTTCAATGATACACTGCATATTACGTTATATTATAATGTATTTTCAATGATACACTGCATATTACATTATATTATAAGGTATTTTCAATGATACACTGCATATTACGTTATAATATAAGGTATTTTCAATGATACACTGCATATTACGTTATATTATAAGGTATTTTCATTGATACACTGCATATTACGTTATATTATAAGGTATTTTCAATGATACACTGCATATTACGATATATTATAAGGCATTTTCAATGATACACTGCTTATTACGTTATATTATAAGGTATTTTCAATGATAAACTACGATATATTAGAAGGTATTTTCAGTGATACACTGCATATTTCGTTATACTATAAGGTATTTTCAATGATAAACTACGACATAATATAAGGTATTTTCAATGATAAACTAAATATTACGTTATATTATAAAGTCTTTTCAATGATAAACTACGATATATTAGAAGGTATTTTCAATGATACACTGCATATTACGTTATATTATAAGGTATTTTCAATGATACACTGCATATTACGTTATATTACAAGGTATTTTCAATGATACACTGCATATTACGTTATAATATAAGGTATTTTCAATGATACACTGCATATTACGTTATATTATAAGGTATTTTCAATGATAAACTACGATATATTAGAAGGTATTTTCAATGATACACTGCATATTACGTTATATTATAAGGTATTTTCAATGATACACTGCATATTACGATATATTATAAGGTATTTTCAATGATACACTGCATATTACGCTATATTATAAGGTATTTTCAATGATATACTGCATATTACGTTATATTATAAGGTATTTTCAATGATACACTACAAATTACGTTATATTATAAGCTATTTTCAATGATACAGTGCATATCACGTTATATTATAAGGTATTTTCATTGATTGCAAATTACGTTATATTATAAGGTATTTTCAATGATACACTGCATATAAACGTTATATTATAAGGTATTTTCAATGATACACTGCATATTACGTTATATTATAAGGTATTTTCAATGATACACTACAAATTACGAAATATTATAAGGTATTTTCAATGATACACTGCATATTACGATATATTATAAGGTATTTTCATTGATACACTGCAAATTACGTTATATTATAAGGTATTTTCAATGATACAATGCATATTACGTTATATTATAAGGTATTTTCAATGATACACTGCATATTACGTTATATTATAAGGTATTTTCAATGATACACTGCATATTACGTTATATCATAAGTTATTTGCAATGATACTCTGCAATTTACGTTATGTTATAAGGTATTTTCAATGATACACTGCATATTACGATATATTATAAGGTATTTTCAATGATACACTGCATATTACGTTATATTATAAGGTATTTTCAATGATACTCTGCATATTCCGTTATATTATAAGGTATTTTCATTGAAACACTCCATATTACGTTACATTATAAGGCATTTTCAATGATAAACTACGATATATTAAAAGGTATTTTCAATGATACACTGCATATTACGTTATATTACAAGGTATTTTCAATGATACACTGCATATTACGCTATATTATAAGGTATTTTCAATGATACACTACAAATTCCGTTATATTATAAGGTATTTTCAATGATACTCTGCATATTCCGTTATATTATAAGGTATTTTCATTGAAACACTCCATATTACGTTACATTATAAGGCATTTTCAATGATAAACTACGATATATTAAAAGGTATTTTCAATGATACACTGCATATTACGATATATTAGAAGGTATTTTCAATGATACACTGCATATTACGCTATATTATAAGGTATTTTCAATGATATACTGCATATTTCGTTGTACTATAAGGTAATTTCAATGATAAACTACGATATATTAGAAAGTATTTTCAGTGATAAACTGCATATTTCGTTATATTATAAGGTATTTTCAATGATACACTACAAATTCCGTTATATTATAAGGTATTTTCAATGATACACTGCATATTACGTTATATTATAAGGTATTTTCATTGATACACTGCAAATTACGTTATATTATAAGGTATTTTCAATGATACACTGCATATTACGATATATTATAAGGCATTTTCAATGATACACTGCTTATTACGTTATATTATAAGGTATTTTCAATGATAAACTACGATATATTAGAAGGTATTTTCAGTGATACACTGCATATTTCGTTATACTATAAGGTATTTTCAATGATAAACTACGACATATTATAAGGTATTTTCAATGATACACTGCATATTTCGTTATATTATAAGGTATTTTCAATGATACACTACAAATTCCGTTATATTATAATGTATTTTCAATGATACACTGCATATTACGTTATATTATAATGTATTTTCAATGATACACTGCATATTACATTATATTATAAGGTATTTTCAATGATACACTGCATATTACGTTATAATATAAGGTATTTTCAATGATACACTGCATATTACGTTATATTATAAGGTATTTTCATTGATACACTGCAAATTACGTTATATTATAAGGTATTTTCAATGATACACTGCATATTACGATATATTATAAGGCATTTTCAATGATACACTGCTTATTACGTTATATTATAAGGTATTTTCAATGATAAACTACGATATATTAGAAGGTATTTTCAGTGATACACTGCATATTTCGTTATACTATAAGGTATTTTCAATGATAAACTACGACATAATATAAGGTATTTTCAATGATAAACTAAATATTACGTTATATTATAAAGTCTTTTCAATGATAAACTACGATATATTAGAAGGTATTTTCAATGATACACTGCATATTACGTTATATTATAAGGTATTTTCAATGATACACTGCATATTACGTTATATTACAAGGTATTTTCAATGATACACTGCATATTACGTTATAATATAAGGTATTTTCAATGATACACTGCATATTACGTTATATTATAAGGTATTTTCAATGATAAACTACGATATATTATAAGGTATTTTCAATGATACACTGCATATTACGTTATATTATAAGGTATTTTCAATGATACACTGCATATTACGATATATTATAAGGTATTTTCAATGATACACTGCATATTACGCTATATTATAAGGTATTTTCAATGATATACTGCATATTACGTTATATTATAAGGTATTTTCAATGATACACTACAAATTACGTTATATTATAAGCTATTTTCAATGATACAGTGCATATCACGTTATATTATAAGGTATTTTCATTGATTGCAAATTACGTTATATTATAAGGTATTTTCAATGATACACTGCATATAAACGTTATATTATAAGGTATTTTCAATGATACACTGCATATTACGTTATATTATAAGGTATTTTCAATGATACACTACAAATTACGAAATATTATAAGGTATTTTCAATGATACAATGCATATTACGTTATATTATAAGGTATTTTCAATGATACACTGCATATTACGTTATATTATAAGGTATTTTCAATGATACACTGCATATTACGTTATATCATAAGTTATTTGCAATGATACTCTGCAATTTACGTTATGTTATAAGGTATTTTCAATGATACACTGCATATTACGATATATTATAAGGTATTTTCAATGATACACTGCATATTACGTTATATTATAAGGTATTTTCAATGATACTCTGCATATTCCGTTATATTATAAGGTATTTTCATTGAAACACTCCATATTACGTTACATTATAAGGCATTTTCAATGATAAACTACGATATATTAAAAGGTATTTTCAATGATACACTGCATATTACGTTATATTACAAGGTATTTTCAATGATACACTGCATATTACGCTATATTATAAGGTATTTTCAATGATACACTACAAATTCCGTTATATTATAAGGTATTTTCAATGATACTCTGCATATTCCGTTATATTATAAGGTATTTTCATTGAAACACTCCATATTGCGTTACATTATAAGGCATTTTCAATGATAAACTACGATATATTAAAAGGTATTTTCAATGATACACTGCATATTACGATATATTAGAAGGTATTTTCAATGATACACTGCATATTACGCTATATTATAAGGTATTTTCAATGATATACTGCATATTTCGTTGTACTATAAGGTAATTTCAATGATAAACTACGATATATTAGAAGGTATTTTCAGTGATAAACTGCATATTTCGTTATATTATAAGGAATTTTCAATGATACACTACAAATTCCGTTATATTATAAGGTATTTTCAATGATACACTGCATATTACGTTATATTATAAGGTATTTTCATTGATACACTGCAAATTACGTTATATTATAAGGTATTTTCAATGATACACTGCATATTACGATATATTATAAGGCATTTTCAATGATACACTGCTTATTACGTTATATTATAAGGTATTTTCAATGATAAACTACGATATATTAGAAGGTATTTTCAGTGATACACTGCATATTTCGTTATACTATAAGGTATTTTCAATGATAAATTACGACATAATATAAGGTATGTTCAATGACACACTGCATATTTCGTTATATTATAAGGTATTTTCAATGATACACTACAAATTCCGTTATATTATAATGTATTTTCAATGATACACTGCATATTACGTTATATTATAATGTATTTTCAATGATACACTGCATATTACATTATATTATAAGGTATTTTCAATGATACACTGCATATTACGTTATAATATAAGGTATTTTCAATGATACACTGCATATTACGTTATATTATAAGGTATTTTCAATGATACACTACAAATTACGAAATATTATAAGGTATTTTCAATGATACACTGCATATTACGATATATTACAAGGTATTTTCAATGATACACTGCATATTACGATATATTATAAGGTATTTTCAATGATACGCTGCATAGTACGTTATATTATAAGGTATTTTCAATGATACTCTGCATATTCCGTTCTATTATAAGGTATTTTCATTGAAACACTCCATATTACGTTACATTATAAGGCATTTTCAATGATAAACTACGATATATTAAAAGGTATTTTCAATGATACACTGCATATTACGTTATATTATAAGGTATTTTCAATGATACACTGCATATTACGATATATTATAAGGTATTTTCAATGATACACTGCATATTACGTTATATTATAAGGTATTTTCAATGATACTCTGTTATATTCCGTTATATTATAAGGTATTTTCATTGAAACACTCCATATTACGTTACATTATAAGGCATTTTCAATGATAAACTACGATATATTAAAAGGTATTTTCAATGATACACTGCATATTACGTTATATTATAAGGTATTTTCAATGATACACTACAAATTACGAAATATTATAAGGTATTTTCAATGATACACTGTATATTACGATATATTATAAGGTATTTTCAATGATACACTGCATATTACGTTATATTATAAGGTATTTTCAATGATACTCTGCATATTCCGTTATATTATAAGGTATTTTCATTGAAACACTCCATATTACGTTACATTATAAGGCATTTTCAATGATAAACTACGATATATTAAAAGGTATTTTCAATGATACACTGCATATTACGATATATTAGAAGGTATTTTCAATGATACACTGCATATTACGCTATATTATAAGGTATTTTCAATGATATACTGCATATTTCGTTGTACTATAAGGTATTTTCAATGATAAACTACGATATATTAGAAGGTATTTTCAGTGATAAACTGCATATTTCGTTATATTATAAGGTATTTTCAATGATACACTACAAATTCCGTTATATTATAAGGTATTTTCAATGATACACTGCATATTACGTTATATTATAAGGTATTTTCATTGATACACTGCAAATTACGTTATATTATAAGGTATTTTCAATGATACAATGCATATTACGTTATATTATAATGTATTTTCAATGATACACTGCATATTACGTTATATTATAAGGTATTTTCAATGATACACTGCATATTACGTTATATCATAAGTTATTTGCAATGATACTCTGCAATTTACGTTATGTTATAAGGTATTTTCAATGATACACTGCATATTACGATATATTATAAGGTATTTTCAATGATACACTGCATATTACGTTATATTATAAGGTATTTTCAATGATACTCTGCATATTCCGTTATATTATAAGGTATTTTCATTGAAACACTCCATATTACGTTACATTATAAGGCATTTTCAATGATAAACTACGATATATTAAAAGGTATTTTCAATGATACACTGCATATTACGATATATTAGAAGGTATTTTCAATGATACACTGCATATTACGCTATATTATAAGGTATTTTCAATGATATACTGCATATTTCGTTGTACTATAAGGTATTTTCAATGATAAACTACGATATATTAGAAGGTATTTTCAGTGATAAACTGCATATTTCGTTATATTATAAGGTATTTTCAATGATACACTACAAATTCCGTTATATTATAAGGTATTTTCAATGATACACTGCATATTACGTTATATTATAAGGTATTTTCATTGATACACTGCAAATTACGTTATATTATAAGGTATTTTCAATGATACAATGCATATTACGTTATATTATAAGGTATTTTCAATGATACACTGCATATTACGTTATATTATAAGGTATTTTCAATGATACACTGCATATTACGTTATATCATAAGTTATTTGCAATGATACTCTGCAATTTACGTTATGTTATAAGGTATTTTCAATGATACACTGCATATTACGATATATTATAAGGTATTTTCAATGATACACTGCATATTACGTTATATTATAAGGTATTTTCAGTGATAAACTGCATATTTCGTTATATTATAAGGTATTTTCAATGATACACTACAAATTCCGTTATATTATAAGGTATTTTCAATGATACACTGCATATTACGTTATATTACAAGGTATTTTCAATGATACACTGCATATTACGATATATTATAAGGTATTTTCAATGATACACTGCATATTACGTTATATTATAACGTATTTTCAATGATACTCTGCATATTCCGTTATATTATAAGGTATTTTCAGTGAAACACTCCATATTACGTTACATTATAAGGCATTTTCAATGATAAACTACGATATATTAAAAGGTATTTTCAATGATACACTGCATATTACGTTATATTACAAGGTATTTTCAATGATACACTGCATATTACGCTATATTATAAGGTATTTTCAATGATACACTGCATATTACGTTATATCATAAGTTATTTTCAATGATACTCTGCAATTTACGTTATGTTATAAGGTATTTTCAATGATAAACTAAATATTACGTTATATTATAAAGTCTTTTCAATGATAAACTACGATATATTAGAAGGTATTTTCAATGATACACTGCATATTACTAGGTATATTATAAGGTATTTTCAATGATACACTGCATATTACGTTATATTATAAGGTCTTTTCAATGACACAATGCATATTTCGTTATATTATAAGTTATTTTCAATGATACACTGCATATTACGTTATACTATAAGGTATTTTTAATGATAAACTACGACATAATATAAGGTATGTTCAATGACACACTGCATATTTCGTTATATTATAAGGTATTTTCAATGATACACTACAAATTCCGTTATATTATAAGGTATTTTCAATGATACTCTGCATATTCCGTTATATTATAAGGTATTTTCATTGAAACACTCCATATTACGTTACATTATAAGGCATTTTCAATGATAAACTACGATATATTAAAAGGTATTTTCAATGATACACTGCATATTACGATATATTATAAGGTATTTTCAATGATACACTGCATATTACGTTATATCATAAGTTATTTTCAATGATACTCTGCAATTTACGTTATGTTATAAGGTATTTTCAATGATAAACTAAATATTACGTTATATTATAAAGTCTTTTCAATGATAAACTACGATATATTAGAAGGTATTTTCAATGATACACTGCATATTACTAGGTATATTATAAGGTATTTTCAATGATACACTGCATATTACGTTATATTATAAGGTCTTTTCAATGACACAATGCATATTTCGTTATATTATAAGGTATTTTCATTGATACACTGCAAATTACGTTATATTATAAGGTATTTTCAATGATACAATGCATATTACGTTATATTATAAGGTAATTTCAATGATACACTGCATATTACGTTATATTATAAGGTATTTTCATTGAAACACTCCATATTACGTTACATTATAAGGCATTTTCAATGATAAACTACGATATATTAAAAGGTATTTTCAATGATACACTGCATATTACGTTATATTACAAGGTATTTTCAATGATACACTGCATATTACGCTATATTATAAGGTATTTTCAATGATACACTGCATATTACGTTATATCATAAGTTATTTTCAATGATACTCTGCAATTTACGTTATGTTATAAGGTATTTTCAATGATAAACTAAATATTACGTTATATTATAAAGTCTTTTCAATGATAAACTACGATATATTAGAAGGTATTTTCAATGATACACTGCATATTACTAGGTATATTATAAGGTATTTTCAATGATACACTGCATATTACGTTATATTATAAGGTCTTTTCAATGACACAATGCATATTTCGTTATATTATAAGTTATTTTCAATGATACACTGCATATTACGTTATACTATAAGGTATTTTTAATGATAAACTACGACATAATATAAGGTATGTTCAATGACACACTGCATATTTCGTTATATTATAAGGTATTTTCAATGATACACTACAAATTCCGTTATATTATAAGGTATTTTCAATGATACTCTGCATATTCCGTTATATTATAAGGTATTTTCATTGAAACACTCCATATTACGTTACATTATAAGGCATTTTCAATGATAAACTACGATATATTAAAAGGTATTTTCAATGATACACTGCATATTACGATATATTAGAAGGTATTTTCAATGATACACTGCATATTACGCTATATTATAAGGTATTTTCAATGATATACTGCATATTTCGTTGTACTATAAGGTATTTTCAATGATAAACTACGATATATTAGAAGGTATTTTCAGTGATAAACTGCATATTTCGTTATATTATAAGGTATTTTCAATGATACACTACAAATTCCGTTATATTATAAGGTATTTTCAATGATACACTGCATATTACGTTATATTATAAGGTATTTTCATTGATACACTGCAAATTACGTTATATTATAAGGTATTTTCAATGATACAATGCATATTACGTTATATTATAAGGTAATTTCAATGATACACTGCATATTACGTTATATTATAAGGTATTTTCAATGATACACTGCATATTACGTTATATTATAAGGTATTTTTAATGATAAACTACGACATAATATAAGGTATGTTCAATGACACACTGCATATTTTATTATATTATAAGGTATTTTCAATGATACACTACAAATTCCGTTATATTATAAGGTATTTTCAATGATACTCTGCATATTCCGTTATATTATAAGGTATTTTCATTGAAACACTCCATATTACGTTACATTATAAGGCATTTTCAATGATAAACTACGATATATTAAAAGGTATTTTCAATGATACACTGCATATTACGATATATTAGAAGGTATTTTCAATGATACACTGCATATTACGCTATATTATAAGGTATTTTCAATGATATACTGCATATTTCGTTGTACTATAAGGTATTTTCAATGATAAACTACGATATATTAGAAGGTATTTTCAGTGATAAACTGCATATTTCGTTATATTATAAGGTATTTTCAATGATACACTACAAATTCCGTTATATTATAAGGTATTTTCAATGATACACTGCATATTACGTTATATTATAAGGTATTTTCATTGATACACTGCAAATTACGTTATATTATAAGGTATTTTCAATGATACAATGCATATTACGTTATATTATAACGTAATTTCAATGATACACTGCATATTACGTTATATTATAAGGTATTTTCAATGATACACTGCATATTACGTTATACTATAAGGTATTTTTAATGATAAACTACGACATAATATAAGGTATGTTCAATGACACACTGCATATTTTATTATATTATAAGGTATTTTCAATGATACACTACAAATTCCGTTATATTATAAGGTATTTTCAATGATACTCTGCATATTCCGTTATATTATAAGGTATTTTCATTGAAACACTCCATATTACGTTACATTATAAGGCATTTTCAATGATAAACTACGATATATTAAAAGGTATTTTCAATGATACACTGCATATTACGATATATTAGAAGGTATTTTCAATGATACACTGCATATTACGCTATATTATAAGGTATTTTCAATGATATACTGCATATTTCGTTGTACTATAAGGTATTTTCAATGATAAACTACGATATATTAGAAGGTATTTTCAGTGATAAACTGCATATTTCGTTATATTATAAGGTATTTTCAATGATACACTACAAATTCCGTTATATTATAAGGTATTTTCAATGATACACTGCATATTACGTTATATTATAAGGTATTTTCATTGATACACTGCAAATTACGTTATATTATAAGGTATTTTCAATGATACAATGCATATTACGTTATATTATAAGGTAATTTCAATGATACACTGCATATTACGTTATATTATAAGGTATTTTCAATGATACACTGCATATTACGTTATACTATAAGGTATTTTTAATGATAAACTACGACATAATATAAGGTATGTTCAATGACACACTGCATATTTTATTATATTATAAGGTATTTTCAATGATACACTACAAATTCCGTTATATTATAAGGTATTTTCAATGATACTCTGCATATTCCGTTATATTATAAGGTATTTTCATTGAAACACTCCATATTACGTTACATTATAAGGCATTTTCAATGATAAACTACGATATATTAAAAGGTATTTTCAATGATACACTGCATATTACGATATATTAGAAGGTATTTTCAATGATACACTGCATATTACGCTATATTATAAGGTATTTTCAATGATATACTGCATATTTCGTTGTACTATAAGGTATTTTCAATGATAAACTACGATATATTAGAAGGTATTTTCAGTGATAAACTGCATATTTCGTTATATTATAAGGTATTTTCAATGATACACTACAAATTCCGTTATATTATAAGGTATTTTCAATGATACACTGCATATTACGTTATATTATAAGGTATTTTCATTGATACACTGCAAATTACGTTATATTATAAGGTATTTTCAATGATACAATGCATATTACGTTATATTATAAGGTAATTTCAATGATACACTGCATATTACGTTATATTATAAGGTATTTTCAATGATACACTGCATATTACGTTATACTATAAGGTATTTTTAATGATAAACTACGACATAATATAAGGTATGTTCAATGACACACTGCATATTTTATTATATTATAAGGTATTTTCAATGATACACTACAAATTCCGTTATATTATAAGGTATTTTCAATGATACTCTGCATATTCCGTTATATTATAAGGTATTTTCATTGAAACACTCCATATTACGTTACATTATAAGGCATTTTCAATGATAAACTACGATATATTAAAAGGTATTTTCAATGATACACTGCATATTACGATATATTAGAAGGTATTTTCAATGATACACTGCATATTACGCTATATTATAAGGTATTTTCAATGATATACTGCATATTTCGTTGTACTATAAGGTATTTTCAATGATAAACTACGATATATTAGAAGGTATTTTCAGTGATAAACTGCATATTTCGTTATATTATAAGGTATTTTCAATGATACACTACAAATTCCGTTAGATTATAAGGTATTTTCAATGATACACTGCATATTACGTTATATTATAAGGTATTTTCATTGATACACTGCAAATTACGTTATATTATAAGGTATTTTCAATGATACACTGCATATTACGATATATTATAAGGCATTTTCAATGATACACTGCTTATTACGTTATATTATAAGGTATTTTCAATGATAAACTACGATATATTAGAAGGTATTTTCAGTGATACACTGCATATTTCGTTATACTATAAGGTATTTTCAATGATAAACTACGACATAATATAAGGTATGTTCAATGACACACTGCATATTTCGTTATATTATAAGGTATTTTCAATGATACACTACAAATTCCGTTATATTATAATGTATTTTCAATGATACACTGCATATTTCGTTATATTATAAAGTATTTTCAATGATACACTGCATATTACATTATATTATAAGGTATTTTCAATGATACACTGCATATTACGTTATAATATAAGGTATTTTCAATGATACACTGCATATTACGTTATATTATAAGGTATTTTCAATGATACACTACAAATTACGAAATATTATAAGGTATTTTCAATGATACACTGCATATTACGATATATTAGAAGGTATTTTCAATGATACACTGCATATTACGATATATTATAAGGTATTTTCAATGATACGCTGCATAGTACGTTATATTATAAGGTATTTTCAATGATACTCTGCATATTCCGTTCTATTATAAGGTATTTTCATTGAAACACTCCATATTACGTTACATTATAAGGCATTTTCAATGATAAACTACGATATATTAAAAGGTATTTTCAATGATACACTGCATATTACGTTATATTATAAGGTATTTTCAATGATACACTGCATATTACGATATATTATAAGGTATTTTCAATGATACACTGCATATTACGTTATATTATAAGGTATTTTCAATGATACTCTGCATATTCCGTTATATTATAAGGTATTTTCATTGAAACACTCCATATTACGTTACATTATAAGGCATTTTCAATGATAAACTACGATATATTAAAAGGTATTTTCAATGATACACTGCATATTACGTTATATTACAAGGTATTTTCAATGATACACTGCATATTACGCTATATTATAAGGTATTTTCAATGATACACTGCATATTACGTTATATCATAAGTTATTTTCAATGATACTCTGCAATTTACGTTATGTTATAAGGTATTTTCAATGATAAACTAAATATTACGTTATATTATAAAGTCTTTTCAATGATAAACTACGATATATTAGAAGGTATTTTCAATGATACACTGCATATTACGTTATATTATAAGGTATTTTCAATGATATACTGCATATTACGTTATATTATAAGGTATTTTCAATGATACACTACAAATTACGTTATATTATAAGCTATTTTCAATGATACAGTGCATATTACGTTATATCATAAGTTATTTTCAATGATACTCTGCAATTTACGTTATGTTATAAGGTATTTTCAATGATAAACTAAATATTACGTTATATTATAAAGTCTTTTCAATGATAAACTACGATATATTAGAAGGTATTTTCAATGATACAATGCATATTACGTTATATTACAAGGTATTTTCAATGATACACTGCATATTACGTTATAATATAAGGTATTTTCAATGATACACTGCATATTACGTTATGTTATAAGGTATTTTCAATGATAAACTACGATATATTAGAAGGTATTTTCAATGATACACTGCATATTACGTTATATTATAAGGTATTTTCAATGATACACTGCATATTACGATATATTATAAGGTATTTTCAATGATACACTGCATATTACGCTATATTATAAGGTATTTTCAATGATATACTGCATATTACGTTATATTATAAGGTATTTTCAATGATACACTACAAATTACGTTATATTATAAGCTATTTTCAATGATACAGTGCATATCACGTTATATTATAAGGTATTTTCATTGATACACTGCAAATTACGTTATATTATAAGGTATTTTCAATGATACACTGCATATAAACGTTATATTATAAGGTATTTTCAATGATACACTGCATATTACGTTATATTATAAGGTATTTTCAATGATACACTACAAATTACGAAATATTATAAGGTATTTTCAATGATACACTGCATATTACGATATATTATAAGGTATTTTCAATGATACACTGCATATTACGTTATATTATAAGGTATTTTCAATGATACTCTGCATATTCCGTTATATTATAAGGTATTTTCATTGAAACACTCCATATTACGTTACATTATAAGGCATTTTCAATGATAAACTACGATATATTAAAAGGTATTTTCAATGATACACTGCATATTACGATATATTAGAAGGTATTTTCAATGATACACTGCATATTACGCTATATTATAAGGTATTTTCAATGATATACTGCATATTTCGTTGTACTATAAGGTATTTTCAATGATAAACTACGATATATTAGAAGGTATTTTCAGTGATAAACTGCATATTTCGTTATATTATAAGGTATTTTCAATGATACACTACAAATTCCGTTATATTATAAGGTATTTTCAATGATACACTGCATATTACGTTATATTATAAGGTATTTTCATTGATACACTGCAAATTACGTTATATTATAAGGTATTTTCAATGATACAATGCATATTACGTTATATTATAAGGTATTTTCAATGATACACTGCATATTACGTTATATTATAAGGTATTTTCAATGATACACTGCATATTACGTTATATCATAAGTTATTTGCAATGATACTCTGCAATTTACGTTATGTTATAAGGTATTTTCAATGATACACTGCATATTACGATATATTATAAGGTATTTTCAATGATACACTGCATATTACGTTATATTATAAGGTATTTTCAATGATACTCTGCATATTCCGTTATATTATAAGGTATTTTCATTGAAACACTCCATATTACGTTACATTATAAGGCGTTTTCAATGATAAACTACGATATATTATAAGGTATTTTCAATGATACACTGCATATTACGTTATATTATAAGGTATTTTCAATGATACACTGCATATTACGTTATATTGTAAGGTATTTTCAATGATACACTGCATATTACGATATATTATAAGGTATTTTCAATGATACACTGCATATTACGCTATATTATAAGGTATTTTCAATGATATACTACAAATTACGAAATATTATGAGGTATTTTCAATGATACACTGCATATTACGCTATATTATAAGGTATTTTCAATGATATACTGCATATTACGTTATATTATAAGGTATTTTCAATGATAAACTACGATATATTATAAGGTATTTTCAATGATACACTGCATATTACGTTATATTATAAGGTATTTTCAATGATACTCTGCATATTCCGTTATATTATAAGGTATTTTCATTGAAACACTCCATATTACGTTACATTATAAGGCATTTTCAATGATAAACTACGATATATTAAAAGGTATTTTCAATGATACACTGCATATTACGTTATATTACAAGGTATTTTCAATGATACACTGCATATTACGCTATATTATAAGGTATTTTCAATGATACACTGCATATTACGTTATATCATAAGTTATTTTCAATGATACTCTGCAATTTACGTTATGTTATAAGGTATTTTCAATGATAAACTAAATATTACGTTATATTATAAAGTCTTTTCAATGATTAACTACGATATATTAGAAGGTATTTTCAATGATACACTGCATATTACGTTATATTATAAGGTATTTTCAATGATACACTACAAATTACGTTATATTATAAGCTATTTTCAATGATACATTGCATATCACGTTATATTATAAGGTATTTTCATTGATACACTGCAAATTACGTTATATTATAAGGTATTTTCAATGATACAATGCATATTACGTTATATTATAAGGTATTTTCAATGATACACTGCATATTACGTTATATTATAAGGTATTTTCAATGATACTCTGCATATTCCGTTATATTATAACGTATTTTCATTGAAACACTCCATATTACGTTACATTATAAGGCATTTTCAATGATAAACTACGATATATTAAAAGGTATTTTCAATGATACACTGCATATTACGTTATATTACAAGGTATTTTCAATGATACACTGCATATTACGCTATATTATAAGGTATTTTCAATGATATACTGCATATTACGTTATATTATAAGGTATTTTCAATGATACACTACAAATTACGTTATATTATAAGCTATTTTCAATGATACAGTGCATATCACGTTATATTATAAGGTATTTTCATTGATACACTGCAAATTACGTTATATTATAAGGTATTTTCAATGATACACTGCATATAAACGTTATATTATAAGGTATTTTCAATGATACACTGCATATTACGTTATATTATAAGGTATTTTCAATGATACACTACAAATTACGAAATATTATAAGGTATTTTCAATGATACACTGCATATTACGATATATTATAAGGTATTTTCAATGATACACTGCATATTACGTTATATTATAAGGTATTTTCAATGATACTCTGCATATTCCGTTATATTATAAGGTATTTTCATTGAAACACTCCATATTACGTTACATTATAAGGCATTTTCAATGATAAACTACGATATATTAAAAGGTATTTTCAATGATACACTGCATATTACGATATATTAGAAGGTATTTTCAATGATACACTGCATATTACGCTATATTATAAGGTATTTTCAATGATATACTGCATATTTCGTTGTACTATAAGGTATTTTCAATGATAAACTACGATATATTAGAAGGTATTTTCAGTGATAAACTGCATATTTCGTTATATTATAAGGTATTTTCAATGATACACTACAAATTCCGTTATATTATAAGGTATTTTCAATGATACACTGCATATTACGTTATATTATAAGGTATTTTCATTGATACACTGCAAATTACGTTATATTATAAGGTATTTTCAATGATACAATGCATATTACGTTATATTATAAGGTATTTTCAATGATACACTGCATATTACGTTATATTATAAGGTATTTTCAATGATACACTGCATATTACGTTATATCATAAGTTATTTGCAATGATACTCTGCAATTTACGTTATGTTATAAGGTATTTTCAATGATACACTGCATATTACGATATATTATAAGGTATTTTCAATGATACACTGCATATTACGTTATATTATAAGGTATTTTCAATGATACTCTGCATATTCCGTTATATTATAAGGTATTTTCATTGAAACACTCCATATTACGTTACATTATAAGGCATTTTCAATGATAAACTACGATATATTAAAAGGTATTTTCAATGATACACTGCATATTACGATATATTAGAAGGTATTTTCAATGATACACTGCATATTACGCTATATTATAAGGTATTTTCAATGATATACTGCATATTTCGTTGTACTATAAGGTATTTTCAATGATAAACTACGATATATTAGAAGGTATTTTCAGTGATAAACTGCATATTTCGTTATATTATAAGGTATTTTCAATGATACACTACAAATTCCGTTATATTATAAGTTATTTTCAATGATACACTGCATATTACGTTATATTATAAGGTATTTTCATTGATACACTGCAAATTACGTTATATTATAAGGTATTTTCAATGATACAATGCATATTACGTTATATTATAAGGTATTTTCAATGATACACTGCATATTACGTTATATTATAAGGTATTTTCAATGATACACTGCATATTACGTTATATCATAAGTTATTTGCAATGATACTCTGCAATTTACGTTATGTTATAAGGTATTTTCAATGATACACTGCATATTACGATATATTATAAGGTATTTTCAATGATACACTGCATATTACGTTATATTATAAGGTATTTTCAATGATACTCTGCATATTCCGTTATATTATAAGGTATTTTCATTGAAACACTCCATATTACGTTACATTATAAGGCGTTTTCAATGATAAACTACGATATATTATAAGGTATTTTCAATGATACACTGCATATTACGTTATATTATAAGGTATTTTCAATGATACACTGCATATTACGTTATATTGTAAGGTATTTTCAATGATACACTGCATATTACGATATATTATAAGGTATTTTCAATGATACACTGCATATTACGCTATATTATAAGGTATTTTCAATGATATACTACAAATTACGAAATATTATGAGGTATTTTCAATGATACACTGCATATTACGCTATATTATAAGGTATTTTCAATGATATACTGCATATTACGTTATATTATAAGGTATTTTCAATGATAAACTACGATATATTATAAGGTATTTTCAATGATACACTGCATATTACGTTATATTATAAGGTATTTTCAATGATACTCTGCATATTCCGTTATATTATAACGTATTTTCATTGAAACACTCCATATTACGTTACATTATAAGGCATTTTCAATGATAAACTACGATATATTAAAAGGTATTTTCAATGATACACTGCATATTACGTTATATTACAAGGTATTTTCAATGATACACTGCATATTACGCTATATTATAAGGTATTTTCAATGATACACTGCATATTACGTTATATCATAAGTTATTTTCAATGATACTCTGCAATTTACGTTATGTTATAAGGTATTTTCAATGATAAACTAAATATTACGTTATATTATAAAGTCTTTTCAATGATTAACTACGATATATTAGAAGGTATTTTCAATGATACACTGCATATTACGTTATATTATAAGGTATTTTCAATGATACACTACAAATTACGTTATATTATAAGCTATTTTCAATGATACATTGCATATCACGTTATATTATAAGGTATTTTCATTGATACACTGCAAATTACGTTATATTATAAGGTATTTTCAATGATACAATGCATATTACGTTATATTATAAGGTATTTTCAATGATACACTGCATATTACGTTATATTATAAGGTATTTTCAATGATACTCTGCATATTCCGTTATATTATAACGTATTTTCATTGAAACACTCCATATTACGTTACATTATAAGGCATTTTCAATGATAAACTACGATATATTAAAAGGTATTTTCAATGATACACTGCATATTACGTTATATTACAAGGTATTTTCAATGATACACTGCATATTACGCTATATTATAAGGTATTTTCAATGATACACTGCATATTACGTTATATCATAAGTTATTTTCAATGATACTCTGCAATTTACGTTATGTTATAAGGTATTTTCAATGATAAACTAAATATTACGTTATATTATAAAGTCTTTTCAATGATTAACTACGATATATTAGAAGGTATTTTCAATGATACACTGCATATTACGTTATAATATAAGGTATTTTCAATGATACACTGCATATTACGTTATATTATAAGGTATTTTCAATGATAAACTACGATATATTAGAAGGTATTTTCAATGATACACTGCATATTACGTTATATTATAAGGTATTTTCAATGATACACTGCATATTACGATATATTATAAGGTCTTTTCAATGACACAATGCATATTTCGTTATATTATAAGTTATTTTCAATGATACACTGCATATTACGCTATATTATAAGGTATTTTCAATGATACACTGCATATTACGTTATAATATAAGGTATTTTCAATGATACACTGCATATTACGTTATATTATAAGGTATTTTCAATGATAAACTACGATATATTAGAAGGTATTTTCAATGATACACTGCATATTACGTTATATTATAAGGTATTTTCAATGATACACTGCATATTACGATATATTATAAGGTCTTTTCAATGACACAATGCATATTTCGTTATATTATAAGTTATTTTCAATGATACACTGCATATTACGCTATATTATAAGGTATTTTCAATGATATACTACAAATTACGAAATATTATGAGGTATTTTCAATGATACACTGCATATTACGCTATATTATAAGGTATTTTCAATGATATACTGCATATTACGTTATATTATAAGGTATTTTCAATGATAAACTACGATATATTATAAGGTATTTTCAATGATACACTGCATATTACGTTATATTATAAGGTATTTTCAATGATACTCTGCATATTCCGTTATATTATAACGTATTTTCATTGAAACACTCCATATTACGTTACATTATAAGGCATTTTCAATGATAAACTACGATATATTAAAAGGTATTTTCAATGATACACTGCATATTACGTTATATTACAAGGTATTTTCAATGATACACTGCATATTACGCTATATTATAAGGTATTTTCAATGATACACTGCATATTACGTTATATCATAAGTTATTTTCAATGATACTCTGCAATTTACGTTATGTTATAAGGTATTTTCAATGATAAACTAAATATTACGTTATATTATAAAGTCTTTTCAATGATTAACTACGATATATTAGAAGGTATTTTCAATGATACACTGCATATTACGTTATATTATAAGGTATTTTCAATGATACACTACAAATTACGTTATATTATAAGCTATTTTCAATGATACATTGCATATCACGTTATATTATAAGGTATTTTCATTGATACACTGCAAATTACGTTATATTATAAGGTATTTTCAATGATACAATGCATATTACGTTATATTATAAGGTATTTTCAATGATACACTGCATATTACGTTATATTATAAGGTATTTTCAATGATACTCTGCATATTCCGTTATATTATAACGTATTTTCATTGAAACACTCCATATTACGTTACATTATAAGGCATTTTCAATGATAAACTACGATATATTAAAAGGTATTTTCAATGATACACTGCATATTACGTTATATCATAAGTTATTTTCAATGATACTCTGCAATTTACGTTATGTTATAAGGTATTTTCAATGATAAACTAAATATTACGTTATATTATAAAGTCTTTTCAATGATTAACTACGATATATTAGAAGGTATTTTCAATGATACACTGCATATTACGTTATAATATAAGGTATTTTCAATGATACACTGCATATTACGTTATATTATAAGGTATTTTCAATGATAAACTACGATATATTAGAAGGTATTTTCAATGATACACTGCATATTACGTTATATTATAAGGTATTTTCAATGATACACTGCATATTACGATATATTATAAGGTCTTTTCAATGACACAATGCATATTTCGTTATATTATAAGTTATTTTCAATGATACACTGCATATTACGTTATATTATAAGGTATTTTCAATGATATACTACAAATTACGAAATATTATGAGGTATTTTCAATGATACACTGCATATTACGCTATATTATAAGGTATTTTCAATGATATACTGCATATTACGTTATATTATAAGGTATTTTCAATGATAAACTACGATATATTATAAGGTATTTTCAATGATACACTGCATATTACGTTATATTATAAGGTATTTTCAATGATACACTGCATATTCCGTTATATTATAACGTATTTTCATTGAAACACTCCATATTACGTTACATTATAAGGCATTTTCAATGATAAACTACGATATATTAAAAGGTATTTTCAATGATACACTGCATATTACGTTATATTACAAGGTATTTTCAATGATACACTGCATATTACGCTATATTATAAGGTATTTTCAATGATACACTGCATATTACGTTATATCATAAGTTATTTTCAATGATACTCTGCAATTTACGTTATGTTATAAGGTATTTTCAATGATAAACTAAATATTACGTTATATTATAAAGTCTTTTCAATGATTAACTACGATATATTAGAAGGTATTTTCAATGATACACTGCATATTACGTTATATTATAAGGTATTTTCAATGATACACTACAAATTACGTTATATTATAAGCTATTTTCAATGATACATTGCATATCACGTTATATTATAAGGTATTTTCATTGATACACTGCAAATTACGTTATATTATAAGGTATTTTCAATGATACAATGCATATTACGTTATATTATAAGGTATTTTCAATGATACACTGCATATTACGTTATATTATAAGGTATTTTCAATGATACTCTGCATATTCCGTTATATTATAACGTATTTTCATTGAAACACTCCATATTACGTTACATTATAAGGCATTTTCAATGATAAACTACGATATATTAAAAGGTATTTTCAATGATACACTGCATATTACGTTATATTACAAGGTATTTTCAATGATACACTGCATATTACGCTATATTATAAGGTATTTTCAATGATACACTGCATATTACGTTATAATATAAGGTATTTTCAATGATACACTGCATATTACGTTATATTATAAGGTATTTTCAATGATACACTGCATATTACGTTATATTATAAGGTATTTTCAATGATACACTGCATATTACGTTATATTATAAGGTATTTTCAATGATAATCTGCATATTCCGTTATATTATAAGGAATTTTCATTGAAACACTCCATATTACGTTACATTATAAGGCGTTTTCAATGATAAACTACGATATATTATAAGGTATTTTCAATGATACACTGCATATTACGTTATATTATAAGGTATTTTCAATGACACACTGCATATTACGTTATATTGTAAGGTATTTTCAATGATACACTGCATATTACGATATATTATAAGGTATTTTCAATGATACACTGCATATTACGCTATATTATAAGGTATTTTCAATGATATACTACAAATTACGAAATATTATGAGGTATTTTCAATGATACACTGCATATTACGCTATATTATAAGGTATTTTCAATGATATACTGCATATTACGTTATATTATAAGGTATTTTCAATGATAAACTACGATATATTATAAGGTATTTTCAATGATACACTGCATATTACGTTATATTATAAGGTATTTTCAATGATACTCTGCATATTCCGTTATATTATAACGTATTTTCATTGAAACACTCCATATTACGTTACATTATAAGGCATTTTCAATGATAAACTACGATATATTAAAAGGTATTTTCAATGATACACTGCATATTACGTTATATTACAAGGTATTTTCAATGATACACTGCATATTACGCTATATTATAAGGTATTTTCAATGATACACTGCATATTACGTTATATCATAAGTTATTTTCAATGATACTCTGCAATTTACGTTATGTTATAAGGTATTTTCAATGATAAACTAAATATTACGTTATATTATAAAGTCTTTTCAATGATTAACTACGATATATTAGAAGGTATTTTCAATGATACACTGCATATTACGTTATATTATAAGGTATTTTCAATGATACACTACAAATTACGTTATATTATAAGCTATTTTCAATGATACATTGCATATCACGTTATATTATAAGGTATTTTCATTGATACACTGCAAATTACGTTATATTATAAGGTATTTTCAATGATACAATGCATATTACGTTATATTATAAGGTATTTTCAATGATACACTGCATATTACGTTATATTATAAGGTATTTTCAATGATACTCTGCATATTCCGTTATATTATAACGTATTTTCATTGAAACACTCCATATTACGTTACATTATAAGGCATTTTCAATGATAAACTACGATATATTAAAAGGTATTTTCAATGATACACTGCATATTACGTTATATTACAAGGTATTTTCAATGATACACTGCATATTACGCTATATTATAAGGTATTTTCAATGATACACTGCATATTACGTTATATCATAAGTTATTTTCAATGATACTCTGCAATTTACGTTATGTTATAAGGTATTTTCAATGATAAACTAAATATTACGTTATATTATAAAGTCTTTTCAATGATTAACTACGATATATTAGAAGGTATTTTCAATGATACACTGCATATTACGTTATAATATAAGGTATTTTCAATGATACACTGCATATTACGTTATATTATAAGGTATTTTCAATGATAAACTACGATATATTAGAAGGTATTTTCAATGATACACTGCATATTACGTTATATTATAAGGTATTTTCAATGATACACTGCATATTACGATATATTATAAGGTCTTTTCAATGACACAATGCATATTTCGTTATATTATAAGTTATTTTCAATGATACACTGCATATTACGTTATACTATAAGGTATTTTTAATGATAAACTACGACATAATATAAGGTATGTTCAATGACACACTGCATATTTCGTTATATTATAAGGTATTTTCAATGATACACTACAAATTCCGTTATATTATAAGGTATTTTCAATGATACACTGCATATTACGTTATATTCTATTGTACTTTCAATGATACACTGCATATAAACGTTATATTATAAGGTATTTTCAATGATACACTGCATATTACGTTATATTATAAGGTATTTTCAATGATACATTGCATATTACGTTATATTATAAGGTATTTTCAATGATAATCTGCATATTCCGTTATATTATAAGGTATTTTCATTGAAACACTCCATATTACGTTACATTATAAGGCGTTTTCAATGATAAACTACGATATATTATAAGGTATTTTCAATGATACACTGCATATTACGTTATATTATAAGGTATTTTCAATGATACACTGCATATTACGTTATATTGTAAGGTATTTTCAATGATACACTGCATATTACGATATATTATAAGGTATTTTCAATGATACACTGCATATTACGCTATATTATAAGGTATTTTCAATGATATACTACAAATTACGACATATTATGAGGTATTTTCAATGATACACTGCATATTACGCTATATTATAAGGTATTTTCAATGATATACTGCATATTACGTTATATTATAAGGTATTTTCAATGATAAACTACGATATATTATAAGGTATTTTCAATGATACACTGCATATTACGTTATATTATAAGGTATTTTCAATGATACTCTGCATATTCCGTTATATTATAACGTATTTTCATTGAAACACTCCATATTACGTTACATTATAAGGCATTTTCAATGATAAACTACGATATATTAAAAGGTATTTTCAATGATACACTGCATATTACGTTATATTACAAGGTATTTTCAATGATACACTGCATATTGCGCTATATTATAAGGTATTTTCAATGATACACTGCATATTTCGTTATATCATAAGTTATTTTCAATGATACTCTGCAATTTACGTTATGTTATAAGGTATTTTCAATGATAAACTAAATATTACGTTATATTATAAAGTCTTTTCAATGATTAACTACGATATATTAGAAGGTATTTTCAATGATACACTGCATATTACGTTATATTATAAGGTATTTTCAATGATACACTACAAATTACGTTATATTATAAGCTATTTTCAATGATACATTGCATATCACGTTATATTATAAGGTATTTTCATTGATACACTGCAAATTACGTTATATTATAAGGTATTTTCAATGATACAATGCATATTACGTTATATTCTATTGTACTTTCAATGATACACTGCATATAAACGTTATATTATAAGGTATTTTCAATGATACACTGCATATTACGTTATATTATAAGGTATTTTCAATGATACATTGCATATTACGTTATATTATAAGGTATTTTCAATGATAATCTGCATATTCCGTTATATTATAAGGTATTTTCATTGAAACACTCCATATTACGTTACATTATAAGGCGTTTTCAATGATAAACTACGATATATTATAAGGTATTTTCAATGATACACTGCATATTACGTTATATTATAAGGTATTTTCAATGACACACTGCATATTACGTTATATTGTAAGGTATTTTCAATGATACACTGCATATTACGATATATTATAAGGTATTTTCAATGATACACTGCATATTACGCTATATTATAAGGTATTTTCAATGATATACTACAAATTACGAAATATTATGAGGTATTTTCAATGATACACTGCATATTACGCTATATTATAAGGTATTTTCAATGATATACTGCATATTACGTTATATTATAAGGTATTTTCAATGATAAACTACGATATATTATAAGGTATTTTCAATGATACACTGCATATTACGTTATATTATAAGGTATTTTCAATGATACTCTGCATATTCCGTTATATTATAACGTATTTTCATTGAAACACTCCATATTACGTTACATTATAAGGCATTTTCAATGATAAACTACGATATATTAAAAGGTATTTTCAATGATACACTGCATATTACGTTATATTACAAGGTATTTTCAATGATACACTGCATATTGCGCTATATTATAAGGTATTTTCAATGATACACTGCATATTTCGTTATATCATAAGTTATTTTCAATGATACTCTGCAATTTACGTTATGTTATAAGGTATTTTCAATGATAAACTAAATATTACGTTATATTATAAAGTCTTTTCAATGATTAACTACGATATATTAGAAGGTATTTTCAATGATACACTGCATATTACGTTATATTATAAGGTATTTTCAATGATACACTACAAATTACGTTATATTATAAGCTATTTTCAATGATACATTGCATATCACGTTATATTATAAGGTATTTTCATTGATACACTGCAAATTACGTTATATTATAAGGTATTTTCAATGATACAATGCATATTACGTTATATTATAAGGTATTTTCAATGATACACTGCATATTACGTTATATTATAAGGTATTTTCAATGATACTCTGCATATTCCGTTATATTATAAGGTATTTTCAATGATACTCTGCAATTTACGTTATGTTATAAGGTATTTTCAATGATAAACTAAATATTACGTTATATTATAAAGTCTTTTCAATGATTAACTACGATATATTAGAAGGTATTTTCAATGATACACTGCATATTACGTTATATTATAAGGTATTTTCAATGATACACTACAAATTACGTTATATTATAAGCTATTTTCAATGATACATTGCATATCACGTTATATTATAAGGTATTTTCATTGATACACTGCAAATTACGTTATATTATAAGGTATTTTCAATGATACAATGCATATTACGTTATATTATAAGGTATTTTCAATGATACACTGCATATTACGTTATATTATAAGGTATTTTCAATGATACTCTGCATATTCCGTTATATTATAACGTATTTTCATTGAAACACTCCATATTACGTTACATTATAAGGCATTTTCAATGATAAACTACGATATATTAAAAGGTATTTTCAATGATACACTGCATATTACGTTATATTACAAGGTATTTTCAATGATACACTGCATATTACGCTATATTATAAGGTATTTTCAATGATACACTGCATATTACGTTATATCATAAGTTATTTTCAATGATACTCTGCAATTTACGTTATGTTATAAGGTATTTTCAATGATAAACTAAATATTACGTTATATTATAAAGTCTTTTCAATGATTAACTACGATATATTAGAAGGTATTTTCAATGATACACTGCATATTACGTTATAATATAAGGTATTTTCAATGATACACTGCATATTACGTTATATTATAAGGTATTTTCAATGATAAACTACGATATATTAGAAGGTATTTTCAATGATACACTGCATATTACGTTATATTATAAGGTATTTTCAATGATACACTGCATATTACGATATATTATAAGGTCTTTTCAATGACACAATGCATATTTCGTTATATTATAAGTTATTTTCAATGATACACTGCATATTACGTTATACTATAAGGTATTTTTAATGATAAACTACGACATAATATAAGGTATGTTCAATGACACACTGCATATTTCGTTATATTATAAGGTATTTTCAATGATACACTACAAATTCCGTTATATTATAAGGTATTTTCAATGATACACTGCATATTACGTTATATTCTATTGTACTTTCAATGATACACTGCATATAAACGTTATATTATAAGGTATTTTCAATGATACACTGCATATTACGTTATATTATAAGGTATTTTCAATGATACATTGCATATTACGTTATATTATAAGGTATTTTCAATGATAATCTGCATATTCCGTTATATTATAAGGTATTTTCATTGAAACACTCCATATTACGTTACATTATAAGGCGTTTTCAATGATAAACTACGATATATTATAAGGTATTTTCAATGATACACTGCATATTACGTTATATTATAAGGTATTTTCAATGATACACTACAAATTCCGTTATATTATAAGGTATTTTCAATGATACACTGCATATTACGTTATATTCTATTGTACTTTCAATGATACACTGCATATAAACGTTATATTATAAGGTATTTTCAATGATACACTGCATATTACGTTATATTATAAGGTATTTTCAATGATACATTGCATATTACGTTATATTATAAGGTATTTTCAATGATAATCTGCATATTCCGTTATATTATAAGGTATTTTCATTGAAACACTCCATATTACGTTACATTATAAGGCGTTTTCAATGATAAACTACGATATATTATAAGGTATTTTCAATGATACACTGCATATTACGTTATATTATAAGGTATTTTCAATGACACACTGCATATTACGTTATATTGTAAGGTATTTTCAATGATACACTGCATATTACGATATATTATAAGGTATTTTCAATGATACACTGCATATTACGCTATATTATAAGGTATTTTCAATGATATACTACAAATTACGAAATATTATGAGGTATTTTCAATGATACACTGCATATTACGCTATATTATAAGGTATTTTCAATGATATACTGCATATTACGTTATATTATAAGGCGTTTTCAATGATAAACTACGATATATTATAAGGTATTTTCAATGATACACTGCATATTACGTTATATTATAAGGTATTTTCAATGATACTCTGCATATTCCGTTATATTATAACGTATTTTCATTGAAACACTCCATATTACGTTACATTATAAGGCATTTTCAATGATAAACTACGATATATTAAAAGGTATTTTCAATGATACACTGCATATTACGTTATATTACAAGGTATTTTCAATGATACACTGCATATTACGCTATATTATAAGGTATTTTCAATGATACACTGCATATTTCGTTATATCATAAGTTATTTTCAATGATACTCTGCAATTTACGTTATGTTATAAGGTATTTTCAATGATAAACTAAATATTACGTTATATTATAAAGTCTTTTCAATGATTAACTACGATATATTAGAAGGTATTTTCAATGATACACTGCATATTACGTTATATTATAAGGTATTTTCAATGATACACTACAAATTACGTTATATTATAAGCTATTTTCAATGATACATTGCATATCACGTTATATTATAAGGTATTTTCATTGATACACTGCAAATTACGTTATATTATAAGGTATTTTCAATGATACAATGCATATTACGTTATATTATAAGGTATTTTCAATGATACACTGCATATTACGTTATATTATAAGGTATTTTCAATGATACTCTGCATATTCCGTTATATTATAACGTATTTTCATTGAAACACTCCATATTACGTTACATTATAAGGCAATTTCAATGATAAACTACGATATATTAAAAGGTATTTTCAATGATACACTGCATATTACGTTATATTACAAGGTATTTTCAATGATACACTGCATATTACGTTATATTATAAGGTATTTTCAATGACACACTGCATATTACGTTATATTGTAAGGTATTTTCAATGATACACTGCATATTACGATATATTATAAGGTATTTTCAATGATACACTGCATATTACGTTATATTATAAGGTATTTTCAATGATACTCTGCATATTCCGTTATATTATAACGTATTTTCATTGAAACACTCCATATTACGTTACATTATAAGGCATTTTCAATGATAAACTACGATATATTAAAAGGTATTTTCAATGATACACTGCATATTACGTTATATTACAAGGTATTTTCAATGATACACTGCATATTACGCTATATTATAAGGTATTTTCAATGATACACTGCATATTTCGTTATATCATAAGTTATTTTCAATGATACTCTGCAATTTACGTTATGTTATAAGGTATTTTCAATGATAAACTAAATATTACGTTATATTATAAAGTCTTTTCAATGATTAACTACGATATATTAGAAGGTATTTTCAATGATACACTGCATATTACGTTATATTATAAGGTATTTTCAATGATACACTACAAATTACGTTATATTATAAGGTATTTTCAATGATACATTGCATATCACGTTATATTATAAGGTATTTTCATTGATACACTGCAAATTACGTTATATTATAAGGTATTTTCAATGATACAATGCATATTACGTTATATTATAAGGTATTTTCAATGATACACTGCATATTACGTTATATTATAAGGTATTTTCAATGATACTCTGCATATTCCGTTATATTATAACGTATTTTCATTGAAACACTCCATATTACGTTACATTATAAGGCAATTTCAATGATAAACTACGATATATTAAAAGGTATTTTCAATGATACACTGCATATTACGTTATATTACAAGGTATTTTCAATGATACACTGCATATTACGCTATATTATAAGGTATTTTCAATGATACACTGCATATTACGTTATATCATAAGTTATTTTCAATGATACTCTGCAATTTACGTTATGTTATAAGGTATTTTCAATGATACACTGCATATTACGTTATATTATAAGGTATTTTCAATGATACATTGCATATCACGTTATATTACAAGGTATTTTCAATGATACACTGCATATTACGTTATATTATAAGGTATTTTCAATGATACACTGCATATTACGTTATATTATAAGGTATTTTCAATGATAATCTGCATATTCCGTTATATTATAAGGAATTTTCATTGAAACACTCCATATTACGTTACATTATAAGGCGTTTTCAATGATAAACTACGATATATTATAAGGTATTTTCAATGATACACTGCATATTACGTTATATTATAAGGTATTTTCAATGACACACTGCATATTACGTTATATTGTAAGGTATTTTCAATGATACACTGCATATTACGCTATATTATAAGGTATTTTCAATGATATACTACAAATTACGAAATATTATGAGGTATTTTCAATGATACACTGCATATTACGCTATATTATAAGGTATTTTCAATGATATACTGCATATTACGTTATATTATAAGGTATTTTCAATGATAAACTACGATATATTATAAGGTATTTTCAATGATACACTGCATATTACGTTATATTATAAGGTATTTTCAATGATACTCTGCATATTCCGTTATATTATAACGTATTTTCATTGAAACACTCCATATTACGTTACATTATAAGGCATTTTCAATGATAAACTACGATATATTAAAAGGTATTTTCAATGATACACTGCATATTACGTTATATTACAAGGTATTTTCAATGATACACTGCATATTACGCTATATTATAAGGTATTTTCAATGATACACTGCATATTACGTTATATCATAAGTTATTTTCAATGATACTCTGCAATTTACGTTATGTTATAAGGTATTTTCAATGATAAACTAAATATTACGTTATATTATAAAGTCTTTTCAATGATTAACTACGATATATTAGAAGGTATTTTCAATGATACACTGCATATTACGTTATAATATAAGGTATTTTCAATTATACACTGCATATTACGTTATATTATAAGGTATTTTCAATGATAAACTACGATATATTAGAAGGTATTTTCAATGATACACTGCATATTACGTTATATTATAAGGTATTTTCAATGATACACTGCATATTACGATATATTATAAGGTCTTTTCAATGACACAATGCATATTTCGTTATATTATAAGTTATTTTCAATGATACACTGCATATTACGTTATACTATAAGGTATTTTTAATGATAAACTACGACATAATATAAGGTATGTTCAATGACACACTGCATATTTCGTTATATTATAAGGTATTTTCAATGATACACTACAAATTCCGTTATATTATAAGGTATTTTCAATGATACACTGCATATTACGTTATATTCTATTGTACTTTCAATGATACACTGCATATAAACGTTATATTATAAGGTATTTTCAATGATACACTGCATATTACGTTATATTATAAGGTATTTTCAATGATACATTGCATATTACGTTATATTATAAGGTATTTTCAATGATAATCTGCATATTCCGTTATATTATAAGGTATTTTCATTGAAACACTCCATATTACGTTACATTATAAGGCGTTTTCAATGATAAACTACGATATATTATAAGGTATTTTCAATGATACACTGCATATTACGTTATATTATAAGGTATTTTCAATGATACACTGCATATTACGTTATATTGTAAGGTATTTTCAATGATACACTGCATATTACGATATATTATAAGGTATTTTCAATGATACACTGCATATTACGCTATATTATAAGGTATTTTCAATGATATACTACAAATTACGAAATATTATGAGGTATTTTCAATGATACACTGCATATTACGCTATATTATAAGGTATTTTCAATGATATACTGCATATTACGTTATATTATAAGGTATTTTCAATGATAAACTACGATATATTATAAGGTATTTTCAATGATACACTGCATATTACGTTATATTATAAGGTATTTTCAATGATACTTTGCATATTCCGTTATATTATAACGTATTTTCATTGAAACACTCCATATTACGTTACATTATAAGGCATTTTCAATGATAAACTACGATATATTAAAAGGTATTTTCAATGATACACTGCATATTACGTTATATTACAAGGTATTTTCAATGATACACTGCATATTACGCTATATTATAAGGTATTTTCAATGATACACTGCATATTACGTTATATCATAAGTTATTTTCAATGATACTCTGCAATTTACGTTATGTTATAAGGTATTTTCAATGATAAACTAAATATTACGTTATATTATAAAGTCTTTTCAATGATTAACTACGATATATTATAAGGTATTTTCAATGATACACTGCATATTACGTTATATTATAAGGTATTTTCAATGATACACTACAAATTACGTTATATTATAAGCTATTTTCAATGATACATTGCATATCACGTTATATTATAAGGTATTTTCATTGATACACTGCAAATTACGTTATATTATAAGGTATTTTCAATGATACAATGCATATTACGTTATATTATAAGGTATTTTCAATGATACACTGCATATTACGTTATATTATAAGGTATTTTCAATGATACTCTGCATATTCCGTTATATTATAACGTATTTTCATTGAAACACTCCATATTACGTTACATTATAAGGCAATTTCAATGATAAACTACGATATATTAAAAGGTATTTTCAATGATACACTGCATATTACGTTATATTACAAGGTATTTTCAATGATACACTGCATATTACGCTATATTATAAGGTATTTTCAATGATACACTGCATATTACGTTATATCATAAGTTATTTTCAATGATACTCTGCAATTTACGTTATGTTATAAGGTATTTTCAATGATACACTGCATATTACGTTATATTATAAGGTATTTTCAATGATACACTGCATATCACGTTATATTACAAGGTATTTTCAATGATACACTGCATATTACGTTATATTATAAGGTATTTTCAATGATACACTGCATATTACGTTATATTATAAGGTATTTTCAATGATACACTGCATATTACGTTATATCATAAGTTATTTTCAATGATACTCTGCAATTTACGTTATGTTATAAGGTATTTTCAATGATACACTGCATATTACGATATATTATAAGGTATTTTCAATGATACACTGCATATTACGTTATATTATAAGGTATTTTCAATGATACTCTGCATATTCCGTTATATTATAACGTATTTTCATTGAAACACTCCATATTACGTTACATTATAAGGCATTTTCAATGATAAACTACGATATATTAAAAGGTATTTTCAATGATACACTGCATATTACGTTATATTACAAGGTATTTTCAATGATACACTGCATATTACGCTATATTATAAGGTATTTTCAATGATACACTGCATATTACGTTATAATATAAGGTATTTTCAATGATACACTGCATATTACGTTATATTATAAGGTATTTTCAATGATAAACTACGATATATTAGAAGGTATTTTCAATGATACACTGCATATTACGTTATATTATAAGGTATTTTCATTGAAACACTCCATATTACGTTACATTATAAGGCATTTTCAATGATAAACTACGATATATTAAAAGGTATTTTCAATGATACACTGCATATTACGTTATATTACAAGGTATTTTCAATGATACACTGCATATTACGCTATATTATAAGGTATTTTCAATGATAAACTACGATATATTAGAAGGTATTTTCAATGATACACTGCATATTACGTTATATTATAAGGTATTTTCAATGATACACTGCATATTACGCTATATTATAAGGTATTTTCAATGATACACTGCATATTACGTTATATCATAAGTTATTTTCAATGATACACTGCATATTACGTTATATTATAAGGTATTTTCAATGATACACTGCATATTACGTTATTATTTCATTGAAACACTCCATATTACGTTACATTATAAGGCGTTTTCAGTGATAAACTACGATATATTATAAGGTATTTTCAATGATACACTGCATATTACGCTATATTATAAGGTATTTTCAATGATATACTGCATATTACGTTATATTATAAGGTATTTTCAATGATACACTGCATATTACGTTATATTACAAGGTATTTTCAATGATACACTGCATATTACGTTATAATATAAGGTATTTTCAATGATACACTGCATATTACGTTATATTATAAGGTATTTTCAATGATAAACTACGATATATTAGAAGGTATTTTCAATGATACACTGCATATTACGTTATATTATAAGGTATTTTCAATGATACACTGCATATTACGATATATTATAAGGTCTTTTCAATGACACAATGCATATTTCGTTATATTATAAGTTATTTTCAATGATACACTGCATATTACGTTATACTATAAGGTATTTTTAATGATAAACTACGACATAATATAAGGTATGTTCAATGACACACTGCATATTTCGTTATATTATAAGGTATTTTCAATGATACACTACAAATTCCGTTATATTATAAGGTATTTTCAATGATACACTGCATATTACGTTATATTCTATTGTATTTTCAATGATACACTGCATATAAACGTTATATTAAAAGGTATTTTCAATGATACACTGCATATTACGTTATAATATAAGGTATTTTCAATGATACACTGCATATTACGTTATATTATAAGGTATTTTCAATGATAAACTACGATATATTAGAAGGTATTTTCAATGATACACTGCATATTACGTTATATTATAAGGTATTTTCAATGATACACTGCATATTACGATATATTATAAGGTCTTTTCAATGACACAATGCATATTTCGTTATATTATAAGTTATTTTCAATGATACACTGCATATTACGTTATACTATAAGGTATTTTTAATGATAAACTACGACATAATATAAGGTATGTTCAATGACACACTGCATATTTCGTTATATTATAAGGTATTTTCAATGATACATTGCATATCACGTTATATTATAAGGTATTTTCATTGATACACTGCAAATTACGTTATATTATAAGGTATTTTCAATGATACACTGCATATTACGATATATTATAAGGTATTTTCAATGATACACTGCATATTACGTTATATCATAAGTTATTTTCAATGATACACTGCAATTTACGTTATGTTATAAGGTATTTTCAATGATACACTGCATATTACGATATATTATAAGGTATTTTCAATGATACACTGCATATTACGTTATATTATAAGGTATTTTCAATGATACTCTGCATATTCCGTTATATTATAACGTATTTTCATTGAAACACTCCATATTACGTTACATTATAAGGCATTTTCAATGATAAACTACGATATATTAAAAGGTATTTTCAATGATACACTGCATATTACGTTATATTACAAGGTATTTTCAATGATACACTGCATATTACGTTATATTACAAGGTATTTTCAATGATACACTGCATATTACGCTATATTATAAGGTATTTTCAATGATAAACTACGATATATTAGAAGGTATTTTCAATGATACACTGCATATTACGTTATATTATAAGGTATTTTCAATGATACACTGCATATTACGCTATATTATAAGGTATTTTCAATAATACACTGCATATTACGTTATATCATAAGTTATTTTCAATGATACACTGCATATTACGTTATATTATAAGGTATTTTCAATGATACACTGCATATTACGTTATTATTTCATTGAAACACTCCATATTACGTTACATTATAAGGCGTTTTCAGTGATAAACTACGATATATTATAAGGTATTTTCAATGATACGCTGCATATTACGCTATATTATAAGGTATTTTCAATGATATACTGCATATTACGTTATATTATAAGGTATTTTCAATGATACACTGCATATTACGTTATATTACAAGGTATTTTCAATGATACACTGCATATTACGTTATAATATAAGGTATTTTCAATGATACACTGCATATTACGTTATATTATAAGGTATTTTCAATGATAAACTACGATATATTAGAAGGTATTTTCAATGATACACTGCATATTACGTTATATTATAAGGTATTTTCAATGATACACTGCATATTACGATATATTATAAGGTCTTTTCAATGACACAATGCATATTTCGTTATATTATAAGTTATTTTCAATGATACACTGCATATTACGTTATACTATAAGGTATTTTTAATGATAAACTACGACATAATATAAGGTATGTTCAATGACACACTGCATATTTCGTTATATTATAAGGTATTTTCAATGATACACTACAAATTCCGTTATATTATAAGGTATTTTCAATGATACACTGCATATTACGTTATATTCTATTGTATTTTCAATGATACACTGCATATAAACGTTATATTAAAAGGTATTTTCAATGATACACTGCATATTACGTTATAATATAAGGTATTTTCAATGATACACTGCATATTACGTTATATTATAAGGTATTTTCAATGATAAACTACGATATATTAGAAGGTATTTTCAATGATACACTGCATATTACGTTATATTATAAGGTATTTTCAATGATACACTGCATATTACGATATATTATAAGGTCTTTTCAATGACACAATGCATATTTCGTTATATTATAAGTTATTTTCAATGATACACTGCATATTACGTTATACTATAAGGTATTTTTAATGATAAACTACGACATATTATAAGGTATGTTCAATGACACACTGCATATTTCGTTATATTATAAGGTATTTTCAATGATACATTGCATATCACGTTATATTATAAGGTATTTTCATTGATACACTGCAAATTACGTTATATTATAAGGTATTTTCAATGATACACTGCATATTACGATATATTATAAGGTATTTTCAATGATACACTGCATATTACGTTATATCATAAGTTATTTTCAATGATACTCTGCAATTTACGTTATGTTATAAGGTATTTTCAATGATACACTGCATATTACGTTATATTATAAGGTATTTTCAATGATACACTGCATATTACGTTATATTATAAGGTATTTTCAATGATACTCTGCATATTCCGTTATATTATAACGTATTTTCATTGAAACACTCCATATTACGTTACATTATAAGGCATTTTCAATGATAAACTACGATATATTAAAAGGTATTTTCAATGATACACTGCATATTACGTTATATTATAAGGTATTTTCAATGATACACTGCATATTACGCTATATTATAAGGTATTTTCAATGATAAACTACGATATATTAGAAGGTATTTTCAATGATACACTGCATATTACGTTATATTATAAGGTATTTTCAATGATACACTGCATATTACGCTATATTATAAGGTATTTTCAATAATACACTGCATATTACGTTATATCATAAGTTATTTTCAATGATACACTGCATATTACGTTATATTATAAGGTATTTTCAATGATACTCTGCATATTCCGTTATATTATAAGGTATTTTCATTGAAACACTCCATATTACGTTACATTATAAGGCGTTTTCAATGATAAACTACGATATATTATAAGGTATTTTCAATGATACGCTGCATATTACGCTATATTATAAGGTATTTTCAATGATATACTGTATATTACGTTATATTATAAGGTATTTTCAATGATACACTGCATATTACGTTATATTACAAGGTATTTTCAATGATACACTGCATATTACGTTATAATATAAGGTATTTTCAATGATACACTGCATATTACGTTATATTATAAGGTATTTTCAATGATAAACTACGATACATTAGAAGGTATTTTCAATGATACACTGCATATTATGTTATATTATAAGGTATTTTCAATGATACACTGCATATTACGATATATTATAAGGTATTTTCAATGATACACTGCATATTACGTTATATTATAAGGTATTTTCAATGATAAACTACGATATATTAGAAGGTATTTTCAATGATACACTGCATATTACGTTATATTATAAGGTATTTTCAATGATACACTGCATATTACGTTATTATTTCATTGAAACACTCCATATTACGTTACATTATAAGGCGTTTTCAGTGATAAACTACGATATATTATAAGGTATTTTCAATGATACGCTGCATATTACGCTATATTATAAGGTATTTTCAATGATATACTGCATATTACGTTATATTATAAGGTATTTTCAATGATACACTGCATATTACGTTATATTACAAGGTATTTTCAATGATACACTGCATATTACGTTATAATATAAGGTATTTTCAATGATACACTGCATATTACGTTATATTATAAGGTATTTTCAATGATAAACTACGATATATTAGAAGGTATTTTCAATGATACACTGCATATTACGTTATATTATAAGGTATTTTCAATGATACACTGCATATTACGATATATTATAAGGTCTTTTCAATGACACAATGCATATTTCGTTATATTATAAGTTATTTTCAATGATACACTGCATATTACGTTATACTATAAGGTATTTTTAATGATAAACTACGACATAATATAAGGTATGTTCAATGACACACTGCATATTTCGTTATATTATAAGGTATTTTCAATGATACATTGCATATCACGTTATATTATAAGGTATTTTCATTGATACACTGCAAATTACGTTATATTATAAGGTATTTTCAATGATACAATGCATATTACGTTATATTATAAGGTATTTTCAATGATACACTGCATATTACGTTATATTATAAGGTATTTTCAATGATACACTGCATATTACGTTATATCATAAGTTATTTTCAATGATACTCTGCAATTTACGTTATGTTATAAGGTATTTTCAATGATACACTGCATATTACGTTATATTATAAGGTATTTTCAATGATACACTGCATATTACGATATATTATAAGGTCTTTTCAATGACACAATGCATATTTCGTTATATTATAAGTTATTTTCAATGATACACTGCATATTACGTTATACTATAAGGTATTTTTAATGATAAACTACGACATAATATAAGGTATGTTCAATGACACACTGCATATTTCGTTATATTATAAGGTATTTTCAATGATACACTACAAATTCCGTTATATTATAAGGTATTTTCAATGATGCACTGCATATTACGTTATATTCTATTGTATTTTCAATGATACACTGCATATAAACGTTATATTATAAGGTATTTTCAATGATACACTGCATATTACGTTATATTATAAGGTATTTTCAATGATACACTGCATATTACGATATATTATAAGGTCTTTTCAATGACACAATGCATATTTCGTTATATTATAAGTTATTTTCAATGATACACTGCATATTACGTTATACTATAAGGTATTTTTAATGATAAACTACGACATAATATAAGGTATGTTCAATGACACACTGCATATTTCGTTATATTATAAGGTATTTTCAATGATACACTACAAATTCCGTTATATTATAAGGTATTTTCAATGATGCACTGCATATTACGTTATATTCTATTGTATTTTCAATGATACACTGCATATAAACGTTATATCATAAGGTATTTTCAATGATACACTGCATATTACGTTATATTATAAGGTATTTTCAATGATACACTGCATATAAACGTTATATTATAAGGTATTTTCAATGACACACTGCATATTACGTTATATTATAAGGTATTTTCAATGATATACTACAAATTACGAAATATTATGAGGTATTTTCAATGATACACTGCATATTACGATATATTACAAGGTATTTTCAATGATACACTGCATATTACGCTATATTATAAGGTATTTTCAATGATACACTGTATATTACGTTATATCATAAGTTATTTTCAATGATACACTGCATATTACGTTATATTATAAGGTATTTTCAATGATACTCTGCATATTCCGTTATATTATAAGGTATTTTCATTGAAACACTCCATATTACGTTACATTATAAGGCGTTTTCAATGATAAACTACGATATATTATAAGGTATTTTCAATGATACGCTGCATATTACGCTATATTATAAGGTATTTTCAATGATATACTGCATATTACCTTATATTATAAGGTATTTTCAATGATACAATGCATATTACGTTATATTACAAGGTATTTTCAATGATACACTGCATATTACGTTATAATATAAGGTATTTTCAATGATACACTGCATATTACGTTATATTATAAGGTATTTTCAATGATAAACTACGATATATTAGAAGGTATTTTCAATGATACACTGCATATTACGTTATATTATAAGGTATTTTCAATGATATACTGCATATTACGTTATATTATAAGGTATTTTCAATGATACACTGCATATTACGTTATATTACAAGGTATTTTCAATGATACACTGCATATTACGTTATAATATAAGGTATTTTCAATGATATACTACAAATTACGAAATATTATGAGGTATTTTCAATGATACACTGCATATTACGATATATTACAAGGTATTTTCAATGATACACTGCATATTACGCTATATTATAAGGTATTTTCAATGATACACTGCATATTACGTTATATCATAAGTTATTTTCAATGATACACTGCATATTACGTTATATTATAAGGTATTTTCAATGATACTCTGCATATTCCGTTATATTATAAGGTATTTTCATTGAAACACTCCATATTACGTTACATTATAAGGCGTTTTCAATGATAAACTACGATATGTTATAAGGTATTTTCAATGATACGCTGCATATTACGCTATATTATAAGGTATTTTCAATGATATACTGCATATTACGTTATATTATAAGGTATTTTCAATGATACACTGCATATTACGTTATATTACAAGGTATTTTCAATGATACACTGCATATTACGTTATAATATAAGGTATTTTCAATGATACACTGCATATTACGTTATATTATAAGGTATTTTCAATGATAAACTACGATATATTAGAAGGTATTTTCAATGATACACTGCATATTACGTTATATTATAAGGTATTTTCAATGATACACTGCATATTACGTTATATTATAAGGTATTTTCAATGATACACTGCATATTACGTTATATTACAAGGTATTTTCAATGATACACTGCATATTACGTTATATTACAAGGTATTTTCAATGATACACTGCATATTACGCTATATTATAAGGTATTTTCAATGATACACTGCATATTACGTTATATTATAAGGTATTTTCAATGATACACTGCATATTACGTTATATTATAAGGTATTTTCAATGATACACTGCATATTACGTTATATTATAAGGTATTTTCAATGATATACTACAAATTACGAAATATTATGAGGTATTTTCAATGATACACTGCATATTTCGATATATTACAAGGTATTTTCAATGATACACTGCATATTACGCTATATTATAAGGTATTTTCAATGATACACTGTATATTACGTTATATCATAAGTTATTTTCAATGATACACTGCATATTACGTTATATTATAAGGTATTTTCAATGATACTCTGCATATTCCGTTATATTATAAGGTATTTTCATTGAAACACTCCATATTACGTTACATTATAAGGCGTTTTCAATGATAAACTACGATATATTATAAGGTATTTTCAATGATACGCTGCATATTACGCTATATTATAAGGTATTTTCAATGATATACTGCATATTACGTTATATTATAAGGTATTTTCAATGATACACTGCATATTACGTTATATTACAAGGTATTTTCAATGATACACTGCATATTACGTTATAATATAAGGTATTTTCAATGATACACTGCATATTACGTTATATTATAAGGTATTTCCATGATAAACTACGATATATTAGAAGGTATTTTCAATGATACACTGCATATTACGTTATATTATAAGGTATTTTCAATGATATACTGCATATTACGTTATATTATAAGGTATTTTCAATGATACACTGCATATTACGTTATATTACAAGGTATTTTCAATGATACACTGCATATTACGTTATAATATAAGGTATTTTCAATGATATACTACAAATTACGAAATATTATGAGGTATTTTCAATGATACACTGCATATTACGATATATTACAAGGTATTTTCAATGATACACTGCATATTACGGTATATTATAAGGTATTTTCAATGATACACTGCATATTACGTTATATCATAAGTTATTTTCAATGATACACTGCATATTACGTTATATTATAAGGTATTTTCAATGATACTCTGCATATTCCGTTATATTATAAGGTATTTTCATTGAAACACTCCATATTACGTTACATTATAAGTCGTTTTCAATGATAAACTACGATATGTTATAAGGTATTTTCAATGATACGCTGCATATTACGCTATATTATAAGGTATTTTCAATGATATACTGCATATTACGTTATATTATAAGGTATTTTCAATGATACACTGCATATTACGTTATATTACAAGGTATTTTCAATGATACACTGCATATTACGTTATAATATAAGGTATTTTCAATGATACACTGCATATTACGTTATATTATAAGGTATTTTCAATGATAAACTACGATATATTAGAAGGTATTTTCAATGATACACTGCATATTACGTTATATTATAAGGTATTTTCAATGATACACTGCATATTACGTTATATTATAAGGTATTTTCAATGATACACTGCATATTACGTTATATTATAAGGTATTTTCAATGATACACTGCATATTACGTTATATTACAAGGTATTTTCAATGATACACTGCATATTACGCTATATTATAAGGTATTTTCAATGATACACTGCATATTACGTTATATCATAAGTTATTTTCAATGATACTCTGCAATTTACGTTATGTTATAAGGTATTTTCAATGATAAACTAAATATTACGTTATATTATAAGGTATTTTCAATGATAAACTACGATATATTAGAAGGTATTTTCAACGATACACTGCATATTACGTTATATTATAAGGTATTTTCAATGATACACTGCATATTACGTTATATTATAAGGTATTTTCAATGATACACTACAAATTACGAAATATTATAAGGTATTTTCAATGATACACTGCATATTACGATATATTATAAGGCAGTTTCAATGATACACTGCATATTACGTTATATTATAAGGTATTTTCAATGATAAACTACGATATATTAGAAGGTATTTTCAATGATACACTGCATATTACGATATATTATAAGGTATTTTCAATGATACACTGCATATTACGTTATATTATAAGGTATTTTCAATGATACACTGCATATTACGATATATTATAAGGTATTTTCAATGATACACTGCATATTACGTTATATCATAAGTTATTTTCAATGATACTCTGCAATTTACGTTATGTTATAAGGTATTTTCAATGATACACTGCATATTACGTTATATTATAAGGTATTTTCAATGATACACTGCATATTACGTTATATTATAAGGTATTTTCAATGATACTCTGCATATTCCGTTATATTATAACGTATTTTCATTGAAACACTCCATATTACGTTACATTATAAGGCATTTTCAATGATAAACTACGATATATTAAAAGGTATTTTCAATGATACACTGCATATTACGTTATATTACAAGGTATTTTCAATGATACACTGCATATTACGTTATATTATAAGGTATTTTCAATGATAAACTACGATATATTAGAAGGTATTTTCAATGATACACTGCATATTACGTTATATTATAAGGTATTTTCAATGATACACTTCATATTACGCTATATTATAAGGTATTTTCAATAATACACTGCATATTACGTTATATCATAAGGTATTTTCAATGATACACTGCATATTACGTTATATTATAAGGTATTTTCAATGATACTCTGCATATTCCGTTATATTATAAGGTATTTTCATTGAAACACTCCATATTACGTTACATTATAAGGCGTTTTCAATGATAAACTACGATATATTATAAGGTATTTTCAATGATACGCTGCATATTACGCTATATTATAAGGTATTTTCAATGATATACTGCATATTACGTTATATTATAAGGTATTTTCAATGATACACTGCATATTACGTTATATTACAAGGTATTTTCAATGATACACTGCATATTACGTTATAATATAAGGTATTTTCAATGATACACTGCATATTACGTTATATTATAAGGTATTTTCAATGATAAACTACGATATATTATAAGGTATTTTCAATGATACACTGCATATTACGTTATATTATAAGGTATTTTCAATGATACACTGCATATTACGTTATATTACAAGGTATTTTCAATGATACACTGCATATTACGTTATAATATAAGGTATTTTCAATGATAAACTACGATATATTAGAAGGTATTTTCAATGATACACTGCATATCACGTTATATTATAAGGTATTTTCATTGATACACTGCAAATTACGTTATATTATAAGGTATTTTCAATGATACAATGCATATTACGTTATATTATAAGGTATTTTCAATGATACACTGCATATTACGTTATATTATAAGGTATTTTCAATGATACACTGCATATTACGTTATATCATAAGTTATTTTCAATGATACTCTGCAATTTACGTTATGTTATAAGGTATTTTCAATGATACACTGCATATTACGTTATATTATAAGGTATTTTCAATGATACACTGCATATTTCGTTATATTATAAGGTATTTTCAATGATACTCTGCATATTCCGTTATATTATAACGTATTTTCATTGAAACACTCCATATTACGTTACATTATAAGGCATTTTCAATGATAAACTACGATATATTAAAAGGTATTTTCAATGATACACTGCATATTACGCTATATTATAAGGTATTTTCAATGATACACTGCATATTACGTTATATCATAAGGTATTTTCAATGATACACTGCATATTACGTTATATTATAAGGTATTTTCAATGATACTCTGCATATTCCGTTATATTATAAGGTATTTTCATTGAAACACTCCATATTACGTTACATTATAAGGCGTTTTCAATGATAAACTACGATATATTATAAGGTATTTTCAATGATACGCTGCATATTACGCTATATTATAAGGTATTTTCAATGATATACTGCATATTACGTTATATTATAAGGTATTTTCAATGATACACTGCATATTACGTTATATTACAAGGTATTTTCAATGATACACTGCATATTACGTTATAATATAAGGTATTTTCAATGATACACTGCATATTACGTTATATTATAAGGTATTTTCAATGATAAACTACGATATATTAGAAGGTATTTTCAATGATACACTGCATATTACGTTATATTATAAGGTATTTTCAATGATATACTGCATATTACGTTATATTATAAGGTATTTTCAATGATACACTGCATATTACGTTATATTACAAGGTATTTTCAATGATACACTGCATATTACGTTATAATATAAGGTATTTTCAATGATATACTACAAATTACGAAATATTATGAGGTATTTTCAATGATACACTGCATATTACGATATATTACAAGGTATTTTCAATGATACACTGCATATTACGCTATATTATAAGGTATTTTCAATGATACACTGCATATTACGTTATATCATAAGTTATTTTCAATGATACACTGCATATTACGTTATATTTTAAGGTATTTTCAATGATACTCTGCATATTCCGTTATATTATAAGGTATTTTCATTGAAACACTCCATATTACGTTACATTATAAGGCGTTTTCAATGATAAACTACGATATGTTATAAGGTATTTTCAATGATACGCTGCATATTACGCTATATTATAAGGTATTTTCAATGATATACTGCATATTACGTTATATTATAAGGTATTTTCAATGATACACTGCATATTACGTTATATTACAAGGTATTTTCAATGATACACTGCATATTACGTTATAATATAAGGTATTTTCAATGATACACTGCATATTACGTTATATTATAAGGTATTTTCAATGATAAACTACGATATATTAGAAGGTATTTTCAATGATACACTGCATATTACGTTATATTATAAGGTATTTTCAATGATACACTGCATATTACGTTATATTATAAGGTATTTTCAATGATACACTGCATATTACGTTATATTACAAGGTATTTTCAATGATACACTGCGTATTACGTTATATTACAAGGTATTTTCAATGATACACTGCATATTACGCTATATTATAAGGTATTTTCAATGATACACTGCATATTACGTTATATCATAAGTTATTTTCAATGATACTCTGCAATTTACGTTATGTTATAAGGTATTTTCAATGATAAACTAAATATTACGTTATATTATAAGGTCTTTTCAATGATAAACTACGATATATTAGAAGGTATTTTCAATGATACACTGCATATTACGTTATATTATAAGGTATTTTCAATGATACACTGCATATTACGTTATATTATAAGGTATTTTCAATGATACACTGCATATTACGTTATATTATAAGGTATTTTCAATGATATACTACAAATTACGAAATATTATGAGGTATTTTCAATGATACACTGCATATTACGATATATTACAAGGTATTTTCAATGATACACTGCATATTACGCTATATTATAAGGTATTTTCAATGATACACTGTATATTACGTTATATCATAAGTTATTTTCAATGATACACTGCATATTACGTTATATTATAAGGTATTTTCAATGATACTCTGCATATTCCGTTATATTATAAGGTATTTTCATTGAAACACTCCATATTACGTTACATTATAAGGCGTTTTCAATGATAAACTACGATATATTATAAGGTATTTTCAATGATACGCTGCATATTACGCTATATTATAAGGTATTTTCAATGATATACTGCATATTACGTTATATTATAAGGTATTTTCAATGATACACTGCATATTACGTTATATTACAAGGTATTTTCAATGATACACTGCATATTACGTTATAATATAAGGTATTTTCAATGATACACTGCATATTACGTTATATTATAAGGTATTTTCAATGATAAACTACGATATATTAGAAGGTATTTTCAATGATACACTGCATATTACGTTATATTATAAGGTATTTTCAATGATATACTGCATATTACGTTATATTATAAGGTATTTTCAATGATACACTGCATATTACGTTATATTACAAGGTATTTTCAATGATACACTGCATATTACGTTATAATATAAGGTATTTTCAATGATATACTACAAATTACGAAATATTATGAGGTATTTTCAATGATACACTGCATATTACGATATATTACAAGGTATTTTCAATGATACACTGCATATTACGTTATATTATAAGGTATTTTCAATGATACACTGCATATTACGTTATATCATAAGTTATTTTCAATGATACACTGCATATTACGTTATATTATAAGGTATTTTCAATGATACTCTGCATATTCCGTTATATTATAAGGTATTTTCATTAAAACACTCCATATTACGTTACATTATAAGGCGTTTTCAATGATAAACTACGATATGTTATAAGGTATTTTCAATGATACGCTGCATATTACGCTATATTATAAGGTATTTTCAATGATATACTGCATATTACGTTATATTATAAGGTATTTTCAATGATACACTGCATATTACGTTATATTACAAGGTATTTTCAATGATACACTGCATATTACGTTATAATATAAGGTATTTTCAATGATACACTGCATATTACGTTATATTATAAGGTATTTTCAATGATAAACTACGATATATTAGAAGGTATTTTCAATGATACACTGCATATTACGTTATATTATAAGGTATTTTCAATGATACACTGCATATTACGTTATATTATAAGGTATTTTCAATGATACACTGCATATTACGTTATATTACAAGGTATTTTCAATGATACACTGCATATTACGTTATATTACAAGGTATTTTCAATGATACACTGCATATTACGCTATATTATAAGGTATTTTCAATGATACACTGCATATTACGATATATCATAAGTTATTTTCAATGATACTCTGCAATTTACGTTATGTTATAAGGTATTTTCAATGATAAACTAAATATTACGTTATATTATAAGGTCTTTTCAATGATAAACTACGATATATTAGAAGGTATTTTCAATGATACACTGCATATTACGTTATATTATAAGGTATTTTCAATGATACACTGCATATTACGTTATATTATAAGGTATTTTCAATGATACACTGCATATTACGTTATATCATAAGTTATTTTCAATGATACACTGCATATTACGTTATATTATAAGGTATTTTCAATGATACTCTGCATATTCCGTTATATTATAAGGTATTTTCATTGAAACACTCCATATTACGTTACATTATAAGGCGTTTTCAATGATAAACTACGATATATTATAAGGTATTTTCAATGATACGCTGCATATTACGCTATATTATAAGGTATTTTCAATGATATACTGCATATTACGTTATATTATATGGTATTTTCAATGATACACTGCATATTACGTTATATTACAAGGTATTTTCAATGATACACTGCATATTACGTTATAATATAAGGTATTTTCAATGATACACTGCATATTACGTTATATTATAAGGTATTTTCAATGATAAACTACGATATATTAGAAGGTATTTTCAATGATACACTGCATATTACGTTATATTATAAGGTATTTTCAATGATACACTGCATATTACGTTATATTATAAGGTATTTTCAATGATACACTGCATATTACGTTATATTACAAGGTATTTTCAATGATACACTGCATATTACGTTATATTACAAGGTATTTTCAATGATACACTGCATATTACGCTATATTATAAGGTATTTTCAATGATACACTGCATATTACGTTATATCATAAGTTATTTTCAATGATACTCTGCAATTTACGTTATGTTATAAGGTATTTTCAATGATAAACTAAATATTACGTTATATTATAAGGTCTTTTCAATGATAAACTACGATATATTAGAAGGTATTTTCAATGATACACTGCATATTTCGTTATATTATAAGGTATTTTCAATGATACACTGCATATTACGTTATATTTTAAGGTATTTTCAATGATACACTGCATATTACGTTATATTACAAGGTATTTTCAATGATACACTGCATATTACGTTATAATATAAGGTATTTTCAATGATAAACTACGATATATTAGAAGGTATTTTCAACGATACACTGCATATTACGTTATATTATAAGGTATTTTCAATGATACACTGCATATTACGTTATATTATAAGGTATTTTCAATGATACACTACAAATTACGAAATATTATAAGGTATTTTCAATGATACACTGCATATTACGATATATTATAAGGCAGTTTCAATGATACACTGCTTATTACGTTATATTATAAGGTATTTTCAATGATAAACTACGATATATTAGAAGGTATTTTCAATGATACACTGCATATTACGATATATTATAAGGTATTTTCAATGATACACTGCATATTACGTTATATTATAAGGTATTTTCAATGATACACTGCATATTACGTTATATTATAAGGTATTTTCAATGATAAACTACGATATATTAGAAGGTATTTTCAATGATACACTGCATATTACGTTATATTATAAGGTATTTTCAATGATACACTGCATATTACGTTATATTATAAGGTATTTTCAATGATACACTGCATATTACGTTATATTACAAGGTATTTTCAATGATACACTGCATATTACGTTATATTACAAGGTATTTTCAATGATACACTGCATATTACGCTATATTATAAGGTATTTTCAATGATACACTGCATATTACGTTATATCATAAGTTATTTTCAATGATACTCTGCAATTTACGTTATGTTATAAGGTATTTTCAATGATAAACTAAATATTACGTTATATTATAAGGTCTTTTCAATGATAAACTACGATATATTAGAAGGTATTTTCAATGATACACTGCATATTACGTTATATTATAAGGTATTTTCAATGATACACTGCATATTACGTTATATTATAAGGTATTTTCAATGATACACTGCATATTACGTTATATTACAAGGTATTTTCAATGATACACTGCATATTACGTTATAATATAAGGTATTTTCAATGATAAACTACGATATATTAGAAGGTATTTTCAATGATACACTGCATATTACGTTATATTATAAGGTATTTTCAATGATACACTGCATATTACGTTATATTATAAGGTATTTTCAATGATACACTACAAATTACGAAATATTATAAGGTATTTTCAATGATACACTGCATATTACGATATATTATAAGGCAGTTTCAATGATACACTGCTTATTACGTTATATTATAAGGTATTTTCAATGATAAACTACGATATATTAGAAGGTATTTTCAATGATACACTGCATATTACGATATATTATAAGGTATTTTCAATGATACGCTGCATAGTACGTTATATTATAAGGTATTTTCAATGTTACACTGTATATTACGTTATGTTATAAGGTATTTTCAATGATAAACTACTATATATTATAAGGTATTTTCAATGATACACTGCATATTACGTTATATTATAAGGTATTTTCAATGATACTCTGCATATTCCGTTGTATTATAACGTATTTTCATTGAAATACTGCGTATTACGTTACATTATAAGGCATTTTCAATGATAAACTACGATATATTAAAAGGTATTTTCAATGATACACTGCATATTACGTTATATTACAAGGTATTTTCAATGATACACTGCATATTACGCTATATTATAAGGTATTTTCAATGATACACTGCATATTACGTTATATCATAAGTTATTTTCAATGATACTCTGCAATTTACGTTATGTTATAAGGTATTTTCAATGATAAACTAAATATTACGTTATATTATAAAGTCTTTTCAATGATTAACTACGATATATTAGAAGGTATTTTCAATGATACACTGCATATTACGTTATATTATAAGGTATTTTCAATGATACACTGCATATTACGTTATATTACAAGGTATTTTCAATGATACACTGCATATTACGTTATAATATAAGGTATTTTCAATGATACACTGCATATTACGTTATATTATAAGGTATTTTCAATGATATACTGCATATTACGTTATATTATAAGGTATTTTCAATGATACACTGCATATTACGTTATATTACAAGGTATTTTCAATGATACACTGCATATTACGTTATAATATAAGGTATTTTCAATGATATACTACAAATTACGAAATATTATGAGGTATTTTCAATGATACACTGCATATTACGATATATTACAAGGTATTTTCAATGATACACTGCATATTACGCTATATTATAAGGTATTTTCAATGATACACTGCATATTACGTTATATCATAAGTTATTTTCAATGATACACTGCATATTACGTTATATTATAAGGTATTTTCAATGATACTCTGCATATTCCGTTATATTATAAGGTATTTTCATTGAAACACTCCATATTACGTTACATTATAAGTCGTTTTCAATGATAAACTACGATATGTTATAAGGTATTTTCAATGATACGCTGCATATTACGCTATATTATAAGGTATTTTCAATGATATACTGCATATTACGTTATATTATAAGGTATTTTCAATGATACACTGCATATTACGTTATATTACAAGGTATTTTCAATGATACACTGCATATTACGTTATAATATAAGGTATTTTCAATGATACACTGCATATTACGTTATATTATAAGGTATTTTCAATGATAAACTACGATATATTAGAAGGTATTTTCAATGATACACTGCATATTACGTTATATTATAAGGTATTTTCAATGATACACTGCATATTACGTTATATTATAAGGTATTTTCAATGATACACTGCATATTACGTTATATTACAAGGTATTTTCAATGATACACTGCATATTACGTTATATTACAAGGTATTTTCAATGATACACTGCATATTACGCTATATTATAAGGTATTTTCAATGATACACTGCATATTACGTTATATCATAAGTTATTTTCAATGATACTCTGCAATTTACGTTATGTTATAAGGTATTTTCAATGATAAACTAAATATTACGTTATATTATAAGGTATTTTCAATGATAAACTACGATATATTAGAAGGTATTTTCAACGATACACTGCATATTACGTTATATTATAAGGTATTTTCAATGATACACTGCATATTACGTTATATTATAAGGTATTTTCAATGATACACTACAAATTACGAAATATTATAAGGTATTTTCAATGATACACTGCATATTACGATATATTATAAGGCAGTTTCAATGATACACTGCTTATTACGTTATATTATAAGGTATTTTCAATGATAAACTACGATATATTAGAAGGTATTTTCAATGATACACTGCATATTACGATATATTATAAGGTATTTTCAATGATACACTGCATATTACGTTATATTATAAGGTATTTTCAATGATACACTGCATATTACGATATATTATAAGGTATTTTCAATGATACACTGCATATTACGTTATATCATAAGTTATTTTCAATGATACTCTGCAATTTACGTTATGTTATAAGGTATTTTCAATGATACACTGCATATTACGATATATTATAAGGTATTTTCAATGATACACTGCATATTACGTTATATTATAAGGTATTTTCAATGATACTCTGCATATTCCGTTATATTATAACGTATTTTCATTGAAACACTCCATATTACGTTACATTATAAGGCATTTTCAATGATAAACTACGATATATTAAAAGGTATTTTCAATGATACACTGCATATTACGTTATATTACAAGGTATTTTCAATGATACACTGCATATTACGCTATATTATAAGGTATTTTCAATGATAAACTACGATATATTAGAAGGTATTTTCAATGATACACTGCATATTACGTTATATTATAAGGTATTTTCAATGATACACTTCATATTACGCTATATTATAAGGTATTTTCAATAATACACTGCATATTACGTTATATCATAAGTTATTTTCAATGATACACTGCATATTACGTTATATTATAAGGTATTTTCAATGATACTCTGCATATTCCGTTATATTATAAGGTATTTTCATTGAAACACTCCATATTACGTTACATTATAAGGCGTTTTCAATGATAAACTACGATATATTATAAGGTATTTTCAATGATACGCTGCATATTACGCTATATTATAAGGTATTTTCAATGATATACTGCATATTACGTTATATTATAAGGTATTTTCAATGATACACTGCATATTACGTTATATTACAAGGTATTTTCAATGATACACTGCATATTACGTTATAATATAAGGTATTTTCAATGATACACTGCATATTACGTTATATTATAAGGTATTTTCAATGATAAACTACGATATATTAGAAGGTATTTTCAATGATACACTGCATATTACGTTATATTATAAGGTATTTTCAATGATACACTGCATATTACGTTATATTACAAGGTATTTTCAATGATACACTGCATATTACGTTATAATATAAGGTATTTTCAATGATAAACTACGATATATTAGAAGGTATTTTCAATGATACACTGCATATCACGTTATATTATAAGGTATTTTCATTGATACACTGCAAATTACGTTATATTATAAGGTATTTTCAATGATACAATGCATATTACGTTATATTATAAGGTATTTTCAATGATACACTGCATATTACGTTATATTATAAGGTATTTTCAATGATACACTGCATATTACGTTATATCATAAGTTATTTTCAATGATACTCTGCAATTTACGTTATGTTATAAGGTATTTTCAATGATACACTGCATATTACGATATATTATAAGGTATTTTCAATGATACACTGCATATTTCGTTATATTATAAGGTATTTTCAATGATACTCTGCATATTCCGTTATATTATAACGTATTTTCATTGAAACACTCCATATTACGTTACATTATAAGGCATTTTCAATGATAAACTACGATATATTAAAAGGTATTTTCAATGATACACTGCATATTACGCTATATTATAAGGTATTTTCAATGATACACTGCATATTACGTTATATTATAAGGTATTTTCAATGATACACTGCATATTACGTTATATTATAAGGTATTTTCAATGATACTCTGCATATTCCGTTATATTATAAGGTATTTTCATTGAAACACTCCATATTACGTTACATTATAAGGCGTTTTCAATGATAAACTACGATATATTATAAGGTATTTTCAATGATACGCTGCATATTACGTTATATTATAAGGTATTTTCAATGATATACTGCATATTACGTTATATTATAAGGTATTTTCAATGATACACTGCATATTACGTTATATTACAAGGTATTTTCAATGATACACTGCATATTACGTTATATTATAAGGTATTTTCAATGATACACTGCATATTACGTTATATTATAAGGTATTTTCAATGATAAACTACGATATATTAGAAGGTATTTTCAATGATACACTGCATATTACGTTATATTATAAGGTATTTTCAATGATATACTGCATATTACGTTATATTATAAGGTATTTTCAATGATACACTGCATATTACGTTATATTACAAGGTATTTTCAATGATACACTGCATATTACGTTATAATATAAGGTATTTTCAATGATATACTACAAATTACGAAATATTATGAGGTATTTTCAATGATACACTGCATATTACGATATATTACAAGGTATTTTCAATGATACACTGCATATTACGCTATATTATAAGGTATTTTCAATGATACACTGCATATTACGTTATATCATAAGTTATTTTCAATGATACACTGCATATTACGTTATATTTTAAGGTATTTTCAATGATACTCTGCATATTCCGTTATATTATAAGGTATTTTCATTGAAACACTCCATATTACGTTACATTATAAGGCGTTTTCAATGATAAACTACGATATGTTATAAGGTATTTTCAATGATACACTGCATATTACGCTATATTATAAGGTATTTTCAATGATATACTGCATATTACGTTATATTATAAGGTATTTTCAATGATACACTGCATATTACGTTATATTACAAGGTATTTTCAATGATACACTGCATATTACGTTATAATATAAGGTATTTTCAATGATACACTGCATATTACGTTATATTATAAGGTATTTTCAATGATAAACTACGATATATTAGAAGGTATTTTCAATGATACACTGCATATTACGTTATATTATAAGGTATTTTCAATGATACACTGCATATTACGTTATATTATAAGGTATTTTCAATGATACACTGCATATTACGTTATATTACAAGGTATTTTCAATGATACACTGCGTATTACGTTATATTACAAGGTATTTTCAATGATACACTGCATATTACGCTATATTATAAGGTATTTTCAATGATACACTGCATATTACGTTATATCATAAGTTATTTTCAATGATACTCTGCAATTTACGTTATGTTATAAGGTATTTTCAATGATAAACTAAATATTACGTTATATTATAAAGTCTTTTCAATGATAAACTACGATATATTAGAAGGTATTTTCAATGATACACTGCATATTACGTTATATTATAAGGTATTTTCAATGATACACTGCATATTACGTTATATTATAAGGTATTTTCAATGATACACTGCATATTACGTTATATTATAAGGTATTTTCAATGATATACTACAAATTACGAAATATTATGAGGTATTTTCAATGATACACTGCATATTACGATATATTACAAGGTATTTTCAATGATACACTGCATATTACGCTATATTATAAGGTATTTTCAATGATACACTGTATATTACGTTATATCATAAGGTATTTTCAATGATACACTGCATATTACGTTATATTATAAGGTATTTTCAATGATACTCTGCATATTCCGTTATATTATAAGGTATTTTCATTGAAACACTCCATATTACGTTACATTATAAGGCGTTTTCAATGATAAACTACGATATATTATAAGGTATTTTCAATGATACGCTGCATATTACGCTATATTATAAGGTATTTTCAATGATATACTGCATATTACGTTATATTATAAGGTATTTTCAATGATACACTGCATATTACGTTATATTACAAGGTATTTTCAATGATACACTGCATATTACGTTATAATATAAGGTATTTTCAATGATACACTGCATATTACGTTATATTATAAGGTATTTTCAATGATAAACTACGATATATTAGAAGGTATTTTCAATGATACACTGCATATTACGTTATATTATAAGGTATTTTCAATGATATACTGCATATTACGTTATATTATAAGGTATTTTCAATGATACACTGCATATTACGTTATATTACAAGGTATTTTCAATGATACACTGCATATTACGTTATAATATAAGGTATTTTCAATGATATACTACAAATTACGAAATATTATGAGGTATTTTCAATGATACACTGCATATTACGATATATTACAAGGTATTTTCAATGATACACTGCATATTACGCTATATTATAAGGTATTTTCAATGATACACTGCATATTACGTTATATCATAAGTTATTTTCAATGATACACTGCATATTACGTTATATTATAAGGTATTTTCAATGATACTCTGCATATTCCGTTATATTATAAGGTATTTTCATTAAAACACTCCATATTACGTTACATTATAAGGCGTTTTCAATGATAAACTACGATATGTTATAAGGTATTTTCAATGATACGCTGCATATTACGCTATATTATAAGGTATTTTCAATGATATACTGCATATTACGTTATATTATAAGGTATTTTCAATGATACACTGCATATTACGTTATATTACAAGGTATTTTCAATGATACACTGCATATTACGTTATATTGTAAGGTATTTTCAATGATACACTGCATATTACGTTATATTATAAGGTATTTTCAATGATAAACTACGATATATTAGAAGGTATTTTCAATGATACACTGCATATTACGTTATATTATAAGGTATTTTCAATGATACACTGCATATTACGTTATATTATAAGGTATTTTCAATGATACACTGCATATTACGTTATATTACAAGGTATTTTCAATGATACACTGCATATTACGTTATATTACAAGGTATTTTCAATGATACACTGCATATTACGCTATATTATAAGGTATTTTCAATGATACACTGCATATTACGTTATATCATAAGTTATTTTCAATGATACTCTGCAATTTACGTTATGTTATAAGGTATTTTCAATGATAAACTAAATATTACGTTATATTATAAGGTCTTTTCAATGATAAACTACGATATATTAGAAGGTATTTTCAATGATACACTGCATATTACGTTATATTATAAGGTATTTTCAATGATACACTGCATATTACGTTATATTATAAGGTATTTTCAATGATACACTGCATATTACGTTATATCATAAGTTATTTTCAATGATACACTGCATATTACGTTATATTATAAGGTATTTTCAATGATACTCTGCATATTCCGTTATATTATAAGGTATTTTCATTGAAACACTCCATATTACGTTACATTATAAGGCGTTTTCAATGATAAACTACGATATATTATAAGGTATTTTCAATGATACGCTGCATATTACGCTATATTATAAGGTATTTTCAATGATATACTGCATATTACGTTATATTATATGGTATTTTCAATGATACACTGCATATTACGTTATATTACAAGGTATTTTCAATGATACACTGCATATTACGTTATAATATAAGGTATTTTCAATGATACACTGCATATTACGTTATATTATAAGGTATTTTCAATGATAAACTACGATATATTAGAAGGTATTTTCAATGATACACTGCATATTACGTTATATTATAAGGTATTTTCAATGATACACTGCATATTACGTTATATTATAAGGTATTTTCAATGATACACTGCATATTACGTTATATTACAAGGTATTTTCAATGATACACTGCATATTACGTTATATTACAAGGTATTTTCAATGATACACTGCATATTACGCTATATTATAAGGTATTTTCAAAGATACACTGCATATTACGTTATATCATAAGTTATTTTCAATGATACTCTGCAATTTACGTTATGTTATAAGGTATTTTCAATGATAAACTAAATATTACGTTATATTATAAGGTCTTTTCAATGATAAACTACGATATATTAGAAGGTATTTTCAATGATACACTGCATATTACGTTATATTATAAGGTATTTTCAATGATACACTGCATATTACGTTATATTATAAGGTATTTTCAATGATACACTGCATATTACGTTATATTACAAGGTATTTTCAATGATACACTGCATATTACGTTATAATATAAGGTATTTTCAATGATAAACTACGATATATTAGAAGGTATTTTCAACGATACACTGCATATTACGTTATATTATAAGGTATTTTCAATGATACACTGCATATTACGTTATATTATAAGGTATTTTCAATGATACACTACAAATTACGAAATATTATAAGGTATTTTCAATGATACACTGCATATTACGATATATTATAAGGCAGTTTCAATGATACACTGCTTATTACGTTATATTATAAGGTATTTTCAATGATAAACTACGATATATTAGAAGGTATTTTCAATGATACACTGCATATTACGATATATTATAAGGTATTTTCAATGATACACTGCATATTACGTTATAATATAAGGTATTTTCAATGATACACTGCATATTACGTTATATTATAAGGTATTTTCAATGATAAACTACGATATATTAGAAGGTATTTTCAATGATACACTGCATATTACGTTATATTATAAGGTATTTTCAATGATACACTGCATATTACGTTATATTATAAGGTATTTTCAATGATACACTGCATATTACGTTATATTACAAGGTATTTTCAATGATACACTGCATATTACGTTATATTACAAGGTATTTTCAATGATACACTGCATATTACGCTATATTATAAGGTATTTTCAATGATACACTGCATATTACGTTATATCATAAGTTATTTTCAATGATACTCTGCAATTTACGTTATGTTATAAGGTATTTTCAATGATAAACTAAATATTACGTTATATTATAAGGTCTTTTCAATGATAAACTACGATATATTAGAAGGTATTTTCAATGATACACTGCATATTACGTTATATTATAAGGTATTTTCAATGATACACTGCATATTACGTTATATTATAAGGTATTTTCAATGATACACTGCATATTACGTTATATTACAAGGTATTTTCAATGATACACTGCATATTACGTTATAATATAAGGTATTTTCAATGATAAACTACGATATATTAGAAGGTATTTTCAATGATACACTGCATATTACGTTATATTATAAGGTATTTTCAATGATACACTGCATATTACGTTATATTATAAGGTATTTTCAATGATACACTACAAATTACGAAATATTATAAGGTATTTTCAATGATACACTGCATATTACGATATATTATAAGGCAGTTTCAATGATACACTGCTTATTACGTTATATTATAAGGTATTTTCAATGATAAACTACGATATATTAGAAGGTATTTTCAATGATACACTGCATATTACGATATATTATAAGGTATTTTCAATGATACGCTGCATAGTACGTTATATTATAAGGTATTTTCAATGTTACACTGTATATTACGTTATGTTATAAGGTATTTTCAATGATAAACTACTATATATTATAAGGTATTTTCAATGATACACTGCATATTACGTTATATTATAAGGTATTTTCAATGATACTCTGCATATTCCGTTGTATTATAACGTATTTTCATTGAAATACTCCGTATTACGTTACATTATAAGGCATTTTCAATGATAAACTACGATATATTAAAAGGTATTTTCAATGATACACTGCATATTACGTTATATTACAAGGTATTTTCAATGATACACTGCATATTACGCTATATTATAAGGTATTTTCAATGATACACTGCATATTACGTTATATCATAAGTTATTTTCAATGATACTCTGCAATTTACGTTATGTTATAAGGTATTTTCAATGATAAACTAAATATTACGTTATATTATAAAGTCTTTTCAATGATTAACTACGATATATTAGAAGGTATTTTCAATGATACACTGCATATTACGTTATATTATAAGGTATTTTCAATGATACACTGCATATTACGATATATTACAAGGTATTTTCAATGATACACTGCATATTACGTTATATTATAAGGTATTTTCAATGATACACTGCATATTACGTTATATTATAAGGTATTGTCAATGATAAACTACGATATATTAGAAGGTATTTTCAATGATACACTGCATATTACGTTATAATATAAGGTATTTTCAATGATACACTGCATATTACGTTATATTATAAGGTATTTTCAATGATAAACTACGATATATTAGAAGGTATTTTCAATGATACACTGCATATTACGTTATATTATAAGGTATTTTCAATGATACACTGCATATTACGTTATATTATAAAGTATTTTCAATGATACTCTGCATATTCCGTTATATTATAAGGTATTTTCATTGAAACACTCCATATTACGTTACATTATAAGGGGTTTTCAATGATAAACTACGATATATTATAAGGTATTTTCAATGATACACTGCATATTACGCTATATTATAAGGTATTTTCAATGATATACTGCACATTACGTTATATTATAAGGTATTTTCAATGATAAACTACTATATATTATAAGGTATTTTCAATGATACACTGCATATTACGTTATATTACAAGGTATTTTCAATGATACACTGCATATTACGTTATAATATAAGGTATTTTCAATGATAAACTACGATATATTAGAAGGTATTTTCAACGATACACTGCATATTACGTTATATTATAAGGTATTTTCAATGATACACTGCATATTACGTTATATTATAAGGTATTTTCAATGATACACTACAAATTACGAAATATTATAAGGTATTTTCAATGATACACTGCATATTACGATATATTATAAGGCAGTTTCAATGATACACTGCTTATTACGTTATATTATAAGGTATTTTCAATGATAAACTACGATATATTAGAAGGTATTTTCAATGATACACTGCATATTACGATATATTATAAGGTATTTTCAATGATACACTGCATATTACGTTATAATATAAGGTATTTTCAATGATACACTGCATATTACGTTATATTATAAGGTATTTTCAATGATAAACTACGATATATTAGAAGGTATTTTCAATGATACACTGCATATTACGTTATATTATAAGGTATTTTCAATGATACACTGCATATTACGTTATATTATAAGGTATTTTCAATGATACACTGCATATTACGTTATATTACAAGGTATTTTCAATGATACACTGCATATTACGTTATATTACAAGGTATTTTCAATGATACACTGCATATTACGCTATATTATAAGGTATTTTCAATGATACACTGCATATTACGTTATATCATAAGTTATTTTCAATGATACTCTGCAATTTACGTTATGTTATAAGGTATTTTCAATGATAAACTAAATATTACGTTATATTATAAGGTCTTTTCAATGATAAACTACGATATATTAGAAGGTATTTTCAATGATACACTGCATATTACGTTATATTATAAGGTATTTTCAATGATACACTGCATATTACGTTATATTATAAGGTATTTTCAATGATACACTGCATATTACGTTATATTACAAGGTATTTTCAATGATACACTGCATATTACGTTATAATATAAGGTATTTTCAATGATAAACTACGATATATTAGAAGGTATTTTCAATGATACACTGCATATTACGTTATATAATAAGGTATTTTCAATGATACACTGCATATTACGTTATATTATAAGGTATTTTCAATGATACACTACAAATTACGAAATATTATAAGGTATTTTCAATGATACACTGCATATTACGATATATTATAAGGCAGTTTCAATGATACACTGCTTATTACGTTATATTATAAGGTATTTTCAATGATAAACTACGATATATTAGAAGGTATTTTCAATGATACACTGCATATTACGATATATTATAAGGTATTTTCAATGATACGCTGCATAGTACGTTATATTATAAGGTATTTTCAATGTTACACTGTATATTACGTTATGTTATAAGGTATTTTCAATGATAAACTACTATATATTATAAGGTATTTTCAATGATACACTGCATATTACGTTATATTATAAGGTATTTTCAATGATACTCTGCATATTCCGTTATATTATAAGGTATTTTCAATGATACTCTGCATATTCCGTTGTATTATAACGTATTTTCATTGAAATACTCCATATTACGTTATGTTATAAGGTATTTTCAATGATAAACTAAATATTACGTTATATTATAAGGTCTTTTCAATGATAAACTACTATATATTATAAGGTATTTTCAATGATACACTGCATATTACGTTATATTATAAGGTATTTTCAATGATACACTGCATATTACGTTATATTATAAGGTATTTTCAATGATACACTGCATATTACGTTATATTACAAGGTATTTTCAATGATACACTGCATATTACGTTATAATATAAGGTATTTTCAATGATAAACTACGATATATTAGAAGGTATTTTCAACGATACACTGCATATTACGTTATATTATAAGGTATTTTCAATGATACACTGCATATTACGTTATATTATAAGGTATTTTCAATGATACACTACAAATTACGAAATATTATAAGGTATTTTCAATGATACACTGCATATTACGATATATTATAAGGCAGTTTCAATGATACACTGCTTATTACGTTATATTATAAGGTATTTTCAATGATAAACTACGATATATTAGAAGGTATTTTCAATGATACACTGCATATTACGATATATTATAAGGTATTTTCAATGATACACTGCATATTACGTTATAATATAAGGTATTTTCAATGATACACTGCATATTACGTTATATTATAAGGTATTTTCAATGATAAACTACGATATATTAGAAGGTATTTTCAATGATACACTGCATATTACGTTATATTATAAGGTATTTTCAATGATACACTGCATATTACGTTATATTATAAGGTATTTTCAATGATACACTGCATATTACGTTATATTACAAGGTATTTTCAATGATACACTGCATATTACGTTATATTACAAGGTATTTTCAATGATACACTGCATATTACGCTATATTATAAGGTATTTTCAATGATACACTGCATATTACGTTATATCATAAGTTATTTTCAATGATACTCTGCAATTTACGTTATGTTATAAGGTATTTTCAATGATAAACTAAATATTACGTTATATTATAAGGTCTTTTCAATGATAAACTACGATATATTAGAAGGTATTTTCAATGATACACTGCATATTACGTTATATTATAAGGTATTTTCAATGATACACTGCATATTACGTTATATTATAAGGTATTTTCAATGATACACTGCATATTACGTTATATTACAAGGTATTTTCAATGATACACTGCATATTACGTTATAATATAAGGTATTTTCAATGATAAACTACGATATATTAGAAGGTATTTTCAATGATACACTGCATATTACGTTATATTATAAGGTATTTTCAATGATACACTGCATATTACGTTATATTATAAGGTATTTTCAATGATACACTACAAATTACGAAATATTATAAGGTATTTTCAATGATACACTGCATATTACGATATATTATAAGGCAGTTTCAATGATACACTGCTTATTACGTTATATTATAAGGTATTTTCAATGATAAACTACGATATATTAGAAGGTATTTTCAATGATACACTGCATATTACGATATATTATAAGGTATTTTCAATGATACGCTGCATAGTACGTTATATTATAAGGTATTTTCAATGTTACACTGTATATTACGTTATGTTATAAGGTATTTTCAATGATAAACTACTATATATTATAAGGTATTTTCAATGATACACTGCATATTACGTTATATTATAAGGTATTTTCAATGATACTCTGCATATTCCGTTATATTATAAGGTATTTTCAATGATACTCTGCATATTCCGTTGTATTATAACGTATTTTCATTGAAATACTCCATATTACGTTACATTATAAGGCATTTTCAATGATAAACTACGATATATTAAAAGGTATTTTCAATGATACACTGCATATTACGTTATATTACAAGGTATTTTCAATGATACACTGCATATTACGCTATATTATAAGGTATTTTCAATGATACACTGCATATTACGTTATATCATAAGTTATTTTCAATGATACTCTGCAATTTACGTTATGTTATAAGGTATTTTCAATGATAAACTAAATATTACGTTATATTATAAAGTCTTTTCAATGATTAACTACGATATATTAGAAGGTATTTTCAATGATACACTGCATATTACGTTATATTATAAGGTATTTTCAATGATACACTGCATATTACGTTATATTACAAGGTATTTTCAATGATACACTGCATATTACGTTATATTATAAGGTATTTTCAATGATACACTGCATATTACGTTATATTATAAGGTATTGTCAATGATAAACTACGATATATTAGAAGGTATTTTCAATGATACACTGCATATTACGTTATATTATAAGGTATTTTCAATGATACACTGCATATTACGTTATATTATAAGGTATTTTCAATGATAAACTACGATATATTAGAAGGTATTTTCAATGATACACTGCATATTACGTTATATTATAAGGTATTTTCAATGATACACTGCATATTACGTTATATTATAAAGTATTTTCAATGATACACTGCATATTCCGTTATATTATAAGGTATTTTCATTGAAACACTCCATATTACGTTACATTATAAGGGGTTTTCAATGATAAACTACGATATATTATAAGGTATTTTCAATGATACACTGCATATTACGCTATATTATAAGGTATTTTCAATGATATACTGCACATTACGTTATATTATAAGGTATTTTCAATGATAAACTACGATATATTATAAGGTATTTTCAATGATACACTGCATATTACGTTATATTATAAGGTATTTTCAATGATACACTGCATAGTACGCTATATTATAAGGTATTTTCAATGATACACTACAAATTACGAAATATTATAAGGTATTTTCAATGATACACTGCATATTACGTTATATTATAAGGTATTTTCTATGATACTCTGCATATTCCGTTATATTATAAGGTATTTTCATTGAAACACTCCATATTACGTTACATTATAAGGCGTTTTCAATGATAAACTACGATATATTATAAGGTATTTTCAATGATACACTGCATATTACGCTATATTATAAGGTATTTTCAATGATACACTGCATTTTACGTTATATTATAAGGTATTTTCAATGATACACTGCATATTACGTTATATTATAAGGTACTTTCAATGATACACTGCATATTACGATATATTATAAGGTATTTTCAATGATATACTACAAATTACGAAATATTATGAGGTATTTTCAATGATACACTGCATATTACGTTATATTATAAGGTATTTTCAATGATACACTGCATATTACGTTATATTATAAGGTATTTTCAATGATACTCTGCATATTACGCTATATTATAAGGTATTTTCAATGATACACTGCATATTACGTTATATCATAAGTTATTTTCAATGATACACTGCATATTACGTTATATTATAAGGTATTTTCAATGATACTCTGCATATTCCGTTATATTATAAGGTATTTTCATTGAAACACTCCATATTACGTTACATTATAAGGCGTTTTCAATGATAAACTACGATATATTAGAAGGTATTTTCAATGATACACTGCATATTACGTTATATTATAAGGTATTTTCAATGATACACTGCATATTACGTTATATTATAAGGTATTTTCAATGATACACTGCATATTACGTTATATTACAAGGTATTTTCAATGATACACTGCATATTACGTTATATTACAAGGTATTTTCAATGATACACTGCATATTACGCTATATTATAAGGTATTTTCAATGATACACTGCATATTACGTTATATCATAAGTTATTTTCAATGATACTCTGCAATTTACGTTATGTTATAAGGTATTTTCAATGATAAACTAAATATTACGTTATATTATAAGGTCTTTTCAATGATAAACTACGATATATTAGAAGGTATTTTCAATGATACACTGCATATTACGTTATATTATAAGGTATTTTCAATGATACACTGCATATTACGTTATATTATAAGGTATTTTCAATGATACACTGCATATTACGTTATATTACAAGGTATTTTCAATGATACACTGCATATTACGTTATAATATAAGGTATTTTCAATGATAAACTACGATATATTAGAAGGTATTTTCAACGATACACTGCATATTACGTTATATTATAAGGTATTTTCAATGATACACTGCATATTACGTTATATTATAAGGTATTTTCAATGATACACTACAAATTACGAAATATTATAAGGTATTTTCAATGATACACTGCATATTACGATATATTATAAGGCAGTTTCAATGATACACTGCTTATTACGTTATATTATAAGGTATTTTCAATGATAAACTACGATATATTAGAAGGTATTTTCAATGATACACTGCATATTACGATATATTATAAGGTATTTTCAATGATACACTGCATATTACGTTATAATATAAGGTATTTTCAATGATACACTGCATATTACGTTATATTATAAGGTATTTTCAATGATAAACTACGATATATTAGAAAGTATTTTCAATGATACACTGCATATTACGTTATATTATAAGGTATTTTCAATGATACACTGCATATTACGTTATATTATAAGGTATTTTCAATGATACACTGCATATTACGTTATATTATAATGTATTTTCAATGATACACTGCATATTACGTTATATTACAAGGTATTTTCAATGATACACTGCATATTACGCTATATTATAAGGTATTTTCAATGATACACTGCATATTACGTTATATCATAAGTTATTTTCAATGATACTCTGCAATTTACGTTATGTTATAAGGTATTTTCAATGATAAACTAAATATTACGTTATATTATAAGGTCTTTTCAATGATAAACTACGATATATTAGAAGGTATTTTCAATGATACACTGCATATTACGTTATATTATAAGGTATTTTCAATGATACACTGCATATTACGTTATATTATAAGGTATTTTCAATGATACACTGCATATTACGTTATATTACAAGGTATTTTCAATGATACACTGCATATTACGTTATAATATAAGGTATTTTCAATGATAAACTACGATATATTAGAAGGTATTTTCAATGATACACTGCATATTACGTTATATTATAAGGTATTTTCAATGATACACTGCATATTACGTTATATTATAAGGTATTTTCAATGATACACTACAAATTACGAAATATTATAAGGTATTTTCAATGATACACTGCATATTACGATATATTATAAGGCAGTTTCAATGATACACTGCTTATTACGTTATATTATAAGGTATTTTCAATGATAAACTACGATATATTAGAAGGTATTTTCAGTGATACACTGCATATTACGATATATTATAAGGTATTTTCAATGATACGCTGCATAGTACGTTATATTATAAGGTATTTTCAATGTTACACTGTATATTACGTTATGTTATAAGGTATTTTCAATGATAAACTACTATATATTATAAGGTATTTTCAATGATACACTGCATATTACGTTATATTATAAGGTATTTTCAATGATACTCTGCATATTCCGTTATATTATAAGGTATTTTCAATGATACTCTGCATATTCCGTTGTATTATAACGTATTTTCATTGAAATACTCCATATTACGTTACATTATAAGGCATTTTCAATGATAAACTACGATATATTAAAAGGTATTTTCAATGATACACTGCATATTACGTTATATTACAAGGTATTTTCAATGATACACTGCATATTACGCTATATTATAAGGTATTTTCAATGATACACTGCATATTACGTTATATCATAAGTTATTTTCAATGATACTCTGCAATTTACGTTATGTTATAAGGTATTTTCAATGATAAACTAAATATTACGTTATATTATAAAGTCTTTTCAATGATTAACTACGATATATTAGAAGGTATTTTCAATGATACACTGCATATTACGTTATATTATAAGGTATTTTCAATGATACACTGCATATTACGTTATATTACAAGGTATTTTCAATGATACACTGCATATTACGTTATATTATAAGGTATTTTCAATGATACACTGCATATTACGTTATATTATAAGGTATTGTCAATGATAAACTACGATATATTAGAAGGTATTTTCAATGATACACTGCATATTACGTTATAATATAAGGTATTTTCAATGATACACTGCATATTACGTTATATTATAAGGTATTTTCAATGATAAACTACGTTATATTAGAAGGTATTTTCAATGATACACTGCATATTACGTTATATTATAAGGTATTTTCAATGATACACTGCATATTACGTTATATTATAAAGTATTTTCAATGATACTCTGCATATTCCGTTATATTATAAGGTATTTTCATTGAAACACTCCATATTACGTTACATTATAAGGGGTTTTCAATGATAAACTACGATATATTATAAGGTATTTTCAATGATACACTGCATATTACGCTATATTATAAGGTATTTTCAATGATATACTGCACATTACGTTATATTATAAGGTATTTTCAATGATAAACTACTATATATTATAAGGTATTTTCAATGATACACTGCATATTACGTTATATTATAAGGTATTTTCAATGATACACTGCATAGTACGCTATATTATAAGGTATTTTCAATGATACACTACAAATTACGAAATATTATAAGGTATTTTCAATGATACACTGCATATTACGTTATATTATAAGGTATTTTCAATGATACTCTGCATATTCCGTTATATTATAAGGTATTTTCATTGAAACACTCCATATTACGTTACATTATAAGGCGTTTTCAATGATAAACTACGATATATTATAAGGTATTTTCAATGATACACTGCATATTACGCTATATTATAAGGTATTTTCAATGATACACTGCATTTTACGTTATATTATAAGGTATTTTCAATGATACACTGCATATTACGTTATATTATAAGGTACTTTCAATGATACACTGCATATTACGATATATTATAAGGTATTTTCAATGATATACTACAAATTACGAAATATTATGAGGTATTTTCAATGATACACTGCATATTACGATATATTATAAGGTATTTTCAATGATACACTGCATATTACGTTATATTATAAGGTATTTTCAATGATACACTGCATATTACGCTATATTATAAGGTATTTTCAATGATACACTGCATATTACGTTATATCATAAGTTATTTTCAATGATACACTGCATATTACGTTATATTATAAGGTATTTTCAATGATACTCTGCATATTCCGTTATATTATAAGGTATTTTCATTGAAACACTCCATATTACGTTACATTATAAGGCGTTTTCAATGATAAACTACGATATATTACAAGGTATTTTCAATGATACACTGCATATTACGTTATAATATAAGGTATTTTCAATGATACACTGCATATTACGTTATATTATAAGGTATTTTCAATGATATACTGCATATTACGTTATATTATAAGGTATTTTCAATGATACACTGCATATTACGTTATATTACAAGGTATTTTCAATGATACACTGCATATTACGTTATATTATAAGGTATTTTCAATGATATACTACAAATTACGAAATATTATGAGGTATTTTCAATGATACACTGCATATTACGATATATTACAAGGTATTTTCAATGATACACTGCATATTACGCTATATTATAAGGTATTTTCAATGATACACTGCATATTACGTTATATCATAAGTTATTTTCAATGATACACTGCATATTACGTTATATTATAAGGTATTTTCAATGATACTCTGCATATTCCGTTATATTATAAGGTATTTTCAATGATACACTGCATATTACGCTATATTATAAGGTATTTTCAATGATACACTGCATATTACGTTATATCATAAGTTATTTTCAATGATACTCTGCAATTTACGTTATGTTATAAGGTATTTTCAATGATAAACTAAATATTACGTTATATTATAAAGTCTTTTCAATGATTAACTACGATATATTAGAAGGTATTTTCAATGATACACTGCATATTACGTTATATTATAAGGTATTTTCAATGATACACTGCATATTACGTTATATTACAAGGTATTTTCAATGATACACTGCATATTACGTTATAATATAAGGTATTTTCAATGATAAACTACGATATATTAGAAGGTATTTTCAATGATACACTGCATATTACGTTATATTATAAGGTATTTTCAATGATACACTGCATATTACGATATATTATAAGGTCTTTTCAATGACACAATGCATATTTCGTTATATTATAAGTTATTTTCAATGATACACTGCATATTACGTTATATTACAAGGTATTTTCAATGATACACTGCATATTACGTTATAATATAAGGTATGTTCAATGACACACTGCATATTTCGTTATATTATAAGGTATTTTCAATGATACACTACAAATTCCGTTATATTATAAGTTATTTTCAATGATACACTGCATATTACGTTATATTCTATTGTATTTTCAATGATACACTGCATATAAACGTTATATTATAAGGTATTTTCAATGATACACTGCATATTACGTTATATTATAAGGTATTTTCAATGATACACTGCATATAAACGTTATATTATAAGGTATTTTCAATGACACACTGCATATTACGTTATATTATAAGGTATTTTCAATGATATACTACAAATTACGAAATATTATGAGGTATTTTCAATGATACACTGCATATTACGATATATTATAAGGTATTTTCAATGATACACTGCATATTACGTTATATTATAAGGTATTTTCAATGATACTCTGCATATTCCGTTATATTATAAGGTATTTTCATTGAAACACTCCATATTACGTTACATTATAAGGCATTTTCAATGATAAACTACGATATATTAAAAGGTATTTTCAATGATACACTGCATATTACGTTATATTACAAGGTATTTTCAATGATACATTGCATATTACGCTATATTATAAGGTATTTTCAATGATACACTGCATATTACGTTATATCATAAGTTATTTTCAATGATACACTGCATATTACGTTATATTATAAGGTATTTTCAATGATACTCTGCATATTCCGTTATATTATAAGGTATTTTCATTGAAACACTCCATATTACGTTACATTATAAGGCGTTTTCAATGATAAACTACGATATATTATAAGGTATTTTCAATGATACGCTGCATATTACGCTATATTATAAGGTATTTTCAATGATATACTGCATATTACGTTATATTATAAGGTATTTTCAATGATACACTGCATATTACGTTATATTACAAGGTATTTTCAATGATACTCTGCATATTCCGTTATATTATAAGGTATTTTCATTGAAACACTCCATATTACGTTACATTATAAGGCGTTTTCAATGATAAACTACGATATATTATAAGGTATTTTCAATGATACGCTGCATATTACGCTATATTATAAGGTATTTTCAATGATATACTGCATATTACGTTATATTATAAGGTATTTTCAATGATACACTGCATATTACGTTATATTACAAGGTATTTTCAATGATACACTGCATATTACGTTATAATATAAGGTATTTTCAATGATACACTGCATATTACGTTATATTATAAGGTATTTTCATTGAAACACTCCATATTACGTTACATTATAAGGCGTTTTCAATGATAAACTACGATATATTATAAGGTATTTTCAATGATACGCTGCATATTACGCTATATTATAAGGTATTTTCAATGATATACTGCATATTACGTTATATTATAAGGTATTTTCAATGATACACTGCATATTACGTTATATTACAAGGTATTTTCAATGATACACTGCATATTACGTTATAATATAAGGTATTTTCAATGATAAACTACGATATATTAGAAGGTATTTTCAACGATACACTGCATATTACGTTATATTATAAGGTATTTTCAATGATACACTGCATATTACGTTATATTATAAGGTATTTTCAATGATACACTACAAATTACGAAATATTATAAGGTATTTTCAATGATACACTGCATATTACGATATATTATAAGGCAGTTTCAATGATACACTGCTTATTACGTTATATTATAAGGTATTTTCAATGATAAACTACGATATATTAGAAGGTATTTTCAATGATACACTGCATATTACGATATATTATAAGGTATTTTCAATGATACACTGCATATTACGTTATAATATAAGGTATTTTCAATGATACACTGCATATTACGTTATATTATAAGGTATTTTCAATGATAAACTACGATATATTAGAAAGTATTTTCAATGATACACTGCATATTACGTTATATTATAAGGTATTTTCAATGATACACTGCATATTACGTTATATTATAAGGTATTTTCAATGATACACTGCATATTACGTTATATTATAAGGTATTTTCAATGATACACTGCATATTACGTTATATTACAAGGTATTTTCAATGATACACTGCATATTACGCTATATTATAAGGTATTTTCAATGATACACTGCATATTACGTTATATCATAAGTTATTTTCAATGATACTCTGCAATTTACGTTATGTTATAAGGTATTTTCAATGATAAACTAAATATTACGTTATATTATAAGGTCTTTTCAATGATAAACTACGATATATTAGAAGGTATTTTCAATGATACACTGCATATTACGTTATATTATAAGGTATTTTCAATGATACACTGCATATTACGTTATATTATAAGGTATTTTCAATGATACACTGCATATTACGTTATATTACAAGGTATTTTCAATGATACACTGCATATTACGTTATAATATAAGGTATTTTCAATGATAAACTACGATATATTAGAAGGTATTTTCAATGATACACTGCATATTACGTTATATTATAAGGTATTTTCAATGATACACTGCATATTACGTTATATTATAAGGTATTTTCAATGATACACTACAAATTACGAAATATTATAAGGTATTTTCAATGATACACTGCATATTACGATATATTATAAGGCAGTTTCAATGATACACTGCATATTACGTTATATTATAAGGTATTTTCAATGATAAACTACGATATATTAGAAGGTATTTTCAATGATACACTGCATATTACGATATATTATAAGGTATTTTCAATGATACGCTGCATAGTACGTTATATTATAAGGTATTTTCAATGTTACACTGTATATTACGTTCTGTTATAAGGTATTTTCAATGATAAACTACTATATATTATAAGGTATTTTCAATGATACACTGCATATTACGTTATATTATAAGGTATTTTCAATGATACTCTGCATATTCCGTTATATTATAAGGTATTTTCAATGATACTCTGCATATTCCGTTGTATTATAACGTATTTTCATTGAAATACTCCATATTACGTTACATTATAAGGCATTTTCAATGATAAACTACGATATATTAAAAGGTATTTTCAATGATACACTGCATATTACGTTATATTACAAGGTATTTTCAATGATACACTGCATATTACGCTATATTATAAGGTATTTTCAATGATACACTGCATATTACGTTATATCATAAGTTATTTTCAATGATACTCTGCAATTTACGTTATGTTATAAGGTATTTTCAATGATAAACTAAATATTACGTTATATTATAAAGTCTTTTCAATGATTAACTACGATATATTAGAAGGTATTTTCAATGATACACTGCATATTACGTTATATTATAAGGTATTTTCAATGATACACTGCATATTACGTTATATTACAAGGTATTTTCAATGATACACTGCATATTACGTTATATTATAAGGTATTTTCAATGATACACTGCATATTACGTTATATTATAAGGTATTGTCAATGATAAACTACGATATATTAGAAGGTATTTTCAATGATACACTGCATATTACGTTATAATATAAGGTATTTTCAATGATACACTGCATATTACGTTATATTATAAGGTATTTTCAATGATAAACTACGATATATTAGAAGGTATTTTCAATGATACACTGCATATTACGTTATATTATAAGGTATTTTCAATGATACACTGCATATTACGTTATATTATAAAGTATTTTCAATGATACTCTGCATATTCCGTTATATTATAAGGTATTTTCATTGAAACACTCCATATTACGTTACATTATAAGGGGTTTTCAATGATAAACTACGATATATTATAAGGTATTTTCAATGATACACTGCATATTACGCTATATTATAAGGTATTTTCAATGATATACTGCACATTACGTTATATTATAAGGTATTTTCAATGATAAACTACTATATATTATAAGGTATTTTCAATGATACACTGCATATTACGTTATATTATAAGGTATTTTCAATGATACACTGCATAGTACGCTATATTATAAGGTATTTTCAATGATACACTACAAATTACGAAATATTATAAGGTATTTTCAATGATACACTGCATATTACGTTATATTATAAGGTATTTTCAATGATACTCTGCATATTCCGTTATATTATAAGGTATTTTCAATGATATACTACAAATTACGAAATATTATGAGGTATTTTCAATGATACACTGCATATTACGATATATTATAAGGTATTTTCAATGATACACTGCATATTACGTTATATTATAAGGTATTTTCAATGATACTCTGCATATTACGCTATATTATAAGGTATTTTCAATGATACACTGCATATTACGTTATATCATAAGTTATTTTCAATGATACACTGCATATTACGTTATATTATAAGGTATTTTCAATGATACTCTGCATATTCCGTTATATTATAAGGTATTTTCATTGAAACACTCCATATTACGTTACATTATAAGGCATTTTCAATGATAAACTACGATATATTACAAGGTATTTTCAATGATACACTGCATATTACGTTATAATATAAGGTATTTTCAATGATACACTGCATATTACGTTATATTATAAGGTATTTTCAATGATATACTGCATATTACGTTATATTATAAGGTATTTTCAATGATACACTGCATATTACGTTATATTACAAGGTATTTTCAATGATACACTGCATATTACGTTATAATATAAGGTATTTTCAATGATATACTACAAATTACGAAATATTATGAGGTATTTTCAATGATACACTGCATATTACGATATATTACAAGGTATTTTCAATGATACACTGCATATTACGCTATATTATAAGGTATTTTCAATGATACACTGCATATTACGTTATATCATAAGTTATTTTCAATGATACACTGCATATTACGTTATATTATAAGGTATTTTCAATGATACTCTGCATATTCCGTTATATTATAAGGTATTTTCAATGATACACTGCATATTACGCTATATTATAAGGTATTTTCAATGATACACTGCATATTACGTTATATCATAAGTTATTTTCAATGATACTCTGCAATTTACGTTATGTTATAAGGTATTTTCAATGATAAACTAAATATTACGTTATATTATAAAGTCTTTTCAATGATTAACTACGATATATTAGAAGGTATTTTCAATGATACACTGCATATTACGTTATATTATAAGGTATTTTCAATGATACACTGCATATTACGTTATATTACAAGGTATTTTCAATGATACACTGCATATTACGTTATAATATAAGGTATTTTCAATGATAAACTACGATATATTAGAAGGTATTTTCAATGATACACTGCATATTACGTTATATTATAAGGTATTTTCAATGATACACTGCATATTACGATATATTATAAGGTCTTTTCAATGACACAATGCATATTTCGTTATATTATAAGTTATTTTCAATGATACACTGCATATTACGTTATATTATAAGGTATTTTCAATGATACACTGCATATTACGTTATATTACAAGGTATGTTCAATGACACACTGCATATTTCGTTATATTATAAGGTATTTTCAATGATACACTACAAATTCCGTTATATTATAAGTTATTTTCAATGATACACTGCATATTACGTTATATTCTATTGTATTTTCAATGATACACTGCATATAAACGTTATATTATAAGGTATTTTCAATGATACACTGCATATTACGTTATATTATAAGGTATTTTCAATGATACACTGCATATAAACGTTATATTATAAGGTATTTTCAATGACACACTGCATATTACGTTATATTATAAGGTATTTTCAATGATATACTACAAATTACGAAATATTATGAGGTATTTTCAATGATACACTGCATATTACGATATATTATAAGGTATTTTCAATGATACACTGCATATTACGTTATATTATAAGGTATTTTCAATGATACTCTGCATATTCCGTTATATTATAAGGTATTTTCATTGAAACACTCCATATTACGTTACATTATAAGGCATTTTCAATGATAAACTACGATATATTAAAAGGTATTTTCAATGATACACTGCATATTACGTTATATTACAAGGTATTTTCAATGATACACTGCATATTACGCTATATTATAAGGTATTTTCAATGATACACTGCATATTACGTTATATCATAAGTTATTTTCAATGATACACTGCATATTACGTTATATTATAAGGTATTTTCAATGATACTCTGCATATTCCGTTATATTATAAGGTATTTTCATTGAAACACTCCATATTACGTTACATTATAAGGCGTTTTCAATGATAAACTACGATATATTATAAGGTATTTTCAATGATACGCTGCATATTACGCTATATTATAAGGTATTTTCAATGATATACTGCATATTACGTTATATTATAAGGTATTTTCAATGATACACTGCATATTACGTTATATTACAAGGTATTTTCAATGATACTCTGCATATTCCGTTATATTATAAGGTATTTTCATTGAAACACTCCATATTACGTTACATTATAAGGCGTTTTCAATGATAAACTACGATATATTATAAGGTATTTTCAATGATACGCTGCATATTACGCTATATTATAAGGTATTTTCAATGATATACTGCATATTACGTTATATTATAAGGTATTTTCAATGATACACTGCATATTACGTTATATTACAAGGTATTTTCAATGATACACTGCATATTACGTTATAATATAAGGTATTTTCAATGATACACTGCATATTACGTTATATTATAAGGTATTTTCATTGAAACACTCCATATTACGTTACATTATAAGGCGTTTTCAATGATAAACTACGATATATTATAAGGTATTTTCAATGATACGCTGCATATTACGCTATATTATAAGGTATTTTCAATGATATACTGCATATTACGTTATATTATAAGGTATTTTCAATGATACACTGCATATTACGTTATATTACAAGGTATTTTCAACGATACACTGCATATTACGTTATAATATAAGGTATTTTCAATGATACACTGCATATTACGTTATATTATAAGGTATTTTCAATGATAAACTACGATATATTAGAAGGTATTTTCAATGATACACTGCATATTACGTTATATTATAAGGTATTTTCAATGATACACTGCATATTACGTTATATTACAAGGTATTTTCAATGATACACTGCATATTACGTTATAATATAAGGTATTTTCAATGATAAACTACGATATATTAGAAGGTATTTTCAATGATACACTGCATATCACGTTATATTATAAGGTATTTTCATTGATACACTGCAAATTACGTTATATTATAAGGTATTTTCAATGATACAATGCATATTACGTTATATTATAAGGTATTTTCAATGATACACTGCATATTACGTTATATTATAAGGTATTTTCAATGATACACTGCATATTACGTTATATCATAAGTTATTTTCAATGATACTCTGCAATTTACGTTATGTTATAAGGTATTTTCAATGATACACTGCATATTACGTTATATTATAAGGTATTTTCAATGATACACTGCATATTTCGTTATATTATAAGGTATTTTCAATGATACTCTGCATATTCCGTTATATTATAACGTATTTTCATTGAAACACTCCATATTACGTTACATTATAAGGCATTTTCAATGATAAACTACGATATATTAAAAGGTATTTTCAATGATACACTGCATATTACGCTATATTATAAGGTATTTTCAATGATACACTGCATATTACGTTATATCATAAGTTATTTTCAATGATACTCTGCAATTTACGTTATGTTATAAGGTATTTTCAATGATAAACTAAATATTACGTTATATTATAAAGTCTTTTCAATGATTAACTACGATATATTAGAAGGTATTTTCAATGATACACTGCATATTACGTTATATTATAAGGTATTTTCAATGATACACTGCATATTACGTTATATTACAAGGTATTTTCAATGATACACTGCATATTACGTTATAATATAAGGTATTTTCAATGATACACTGCATATTACGTTATATTATAAGGTATTTTCAATGATACACTGCATATTACGTTATATTATAAGGTATTTTCAATGATACACTGCATATTACGATATATTATAAGGTCTTTTCAATGACACAATGCATATTTCGTTATATTATAAGTTATTTTCAATGATACACTGCATATTACGCTATATTATAAGGTATTTTCAATGATACACTGCATATTACGTTATATTATAAGGTATTTTCAATGATACACTGCATATTACGTTATATTATAAGGTATTTTCAATGATACACTGCATATTACGTTATATTATAAGGTATTTTCAATGATATACTACAAATTACGAAATATTATGAGGTATTTTCAATGATACACTGCATATTACGATATATTACAAGGTATTTTCAATGATACACTGCATATTTCGCTATATTATAAGGTATTTTCAATGATACACTGTATATTACGTTATATCATAAGTTATTTTCAATGATACACTGCATATTACGTTATATTATAAGGTATTTTCAATGATACTCTGCATATTCCGTTATATTATAAGGTATTTTCATTGAAACACTCCATATTACGTTACATTATAAGGCGTTTTCAATGATAAACTACGATATATTATAAGGTATTTTCAATGATACGCTGCATATTACGCTATATTATAAGGTATTTTCAATGATATACTGCATATTACGTTATATTATAAGGTATTTTCAATGATACACTGCATATTACGTTATATTACAAGGTATTTTCAATGATACACTGCATATTACGTTATAATATAAGGTATTTTCAATGATACACTGCATATTACGTTATATTATAAGGTATTTTCAATGATAAACTACGATATATTAGAAGGTATTTTCAATGATACACTGCATATTACGTTATATTATAAGGTATTTTCAATGATATACTGCATATTACGTTATATTATAAGGTATTTTCAATGATACACTGCATATTACGTTATATTACAAGGTATTTTCAATGATACACTGCATATTACGTTATATTATAAGGTATTTTCAATGATATACTACAAATTACGAAATATTATGAGGTATTTTCAATGATACACTGCATATTACGATATATTACAAGGTATTTTCAATGATACACTGCATATTACGCTATATTATAAGGTATTTTCAATGATACACTGCATATTACGTTATATCATAAGTTATTTTCAATGATACACTGCATATTACGTTATATTATAAGGTATTTTCAATGATACTCTGCATATTCCGTTATATTATAAGGTATTTTCATTGAAACACTCCATATTACGTTACATTATAAGTCGTTTTCAATGATAAACTACGATATGTTATAAGGTATTTTCAATGATACGCTGCATATTACGCTATATTATAAGGTATTTTCAATGATATACTGCATATTACGTTATATTATAAGGTATTTTCAATGATACACTGCATATTACGTTATATTACAAGGTATTTTCAATGATACACTGCATATTACGTTATAATATAAGGTATTTTCAATGATACACTGCATATTACGTTATATTATAAGGTATTTTCAATGATAAACTACGATATATTAGAAGGTATTTTCAATGATACACTGCATATTACGTTATATTATAAGGTATTTTCAATGATACACTGCATATTACGTTATATTATAAGGTATTTTCAATGATACACTGCATATTACGTTATATTACAAGGTATTTTCAATGATACACTGCATATTACGTTATATTACAAGGTATTTTCAATGATACACTGCATATTACGCTATATTATAAGGTATTTTCAATGATACACTGCATATTACGTTATATCATAAGTTATTTTCAATGATACTCTGCAATTTACGTTATGTTATAAGGTATTTTCAATGATAAACTAAATATTACGTTATATTATAAGGTCTTTTCAATGATAAACTACGATATATTAGAAGGTATTTTCAATGATACACTGCATATTACGTTATATTATAAGGTATTTTCAATGATACACTGCATATTACGTTATATTATAAGGTATTTTCAATGATACACTGCATATTACGTTATATTACAAGGTATTTTCAATGATACACTGCATATTACGTTATAATATAAGGTATTTTCAATGATAAACTACGATATATTAGAAGGTATTTTCAACGATACACTGCATATTACGTTATATTATAAGGTATTTTCAATGATACACTGCATATTACGTTATATTATAAGGTATTTTCAATGATACACTACAAATTACGAAATATTATAAGGTATTTTCAATGATACACTGCATATTACGATATATTATAAGGCAGTTTCAATGATACACTGCTTATTACGTTATATTATAAGGTATTTTCAATGATAAACTACGATATATTAGAAGGTATTTTCAATGATACACTGCATATTACGATATATTATAAGGTATTTTCAATGATACACTGCATATTACGTTATATTATAAGGTATTTTCAATGATACACTGCATATTACGATATATTATAAGGTATTTTCAATGATACACTGCATATTACGTTATATCATAAGTTATTTTCAATGATACTCTGCAATTTACGTTATGTTATAAGGTATTTTCAATGATACACTGCATATTACGATATATTATAAGGTATTTTCAATGATACACTGCATATTACGTTATATTATAAGGTATTTTCAATGATACTCTGCATATTCCGTTATATTATAACGTATTTTCATTGAAACACTCCATATTACGTTACATTATAAGGCATTTTCAATGATAAACTACGATATATTAAAAGGTATTTTCAATGATACACTGCATATTACGTTATATTACAAGGTATTTTCAATGATACACTGCATATTACGCTATATTATAAGGTATTTTCAATGATAAACTACGATATATTATAAGGTATTTTCAATGATACACTGCATATTACGTTATATTATAAGGTATTTTCAATGATACACTTCATATTACGCTATATTATAAGGTATTTTCAATAATACACTGCATATTACGTTATATCATAAGTTATTTTCAATGATACACTGCATATTACGTTATATTATAAGGTATTTTCAATGATACTCTGCATATTCCGTTATATTATAAGGTATTTTCATTGAAACACTCCATATTACGTTACATTATAAGGCGTTTTCAATGATAAACTACGATATATTATAAGGTATTTTCAATGATACGCTGCATATTACGCTATATTATAAGGTATTTTCAATGATATACTGCATATTACGTTATATTATAAGGTATTTTCAATGATACACTGCATATTACGTTATATTACAAGGTATTTTCAATGATACACTGCATATTACGTTATAATATAAGGTATTTTCAATGATACACTGCATATTACGTTATATTATAAGGTATTTTCAATGATAAACTACGATATATTAGAAGGTATTTTCAATGATACACTGCATATTACGTTATATTATAAGGTATTTTCAATGATACACTGCATATTACGTTATATTACAAGGTATTTTCAATGATACACTGCATATTACGTTATAATATAAGGTATTTTCAATGATAAACTATAAGGTATTTTCAATGATACACTGCATATCACGTTATATTATAAGGTATTTTCATTGATACACTGCAAATTACGTTATATTATAAGGTATTTTCAATGATACAATGCATATTACGTTATATTATAAGGTATTTTCAATGATACACTGCATATTACGTTATATTATAAGGTATTTTCAATGATACACTGCATATTACGTTATATCATAAGTTATTTTCAATGATACTCTGCAATTTACGTTATGTTATAAGGTATTTTCAATGATACACTGCATATTACGATATATTATAAGGTATTTTCAATGATACACTGCATATTTCGTTATATTATAAGGTATTTTCAATGATACTCTGCATATTCCGTTATATTATAACGTATTTTCATTGAAACACTCCATATTACGTTACATTATAAGGCATTTTCAATGATAAACTACGATATATTAAAAGGTATTTTCAATGATACACTGCATATTACGCTATATTATAAGGTATTTTCAATGATACACTGCATATTACGTTATATCATAAGTTATTTTCAATGATACTCTGCAATTTACGTTATGTTATAAGGTATTTTCAATGATAAACAAAATATTACGTTATATTATAAAGTCTTTTCAATGATTAACTACGATATATTAGAAGGTATTTTCAATGATACACTGCATATTACGTTATATTATAAGGTATTTTCAATGATACACTGCATATTACGTTATATTACAAGGTATTTTCAATGATACACTGCATATTACGTTATAATATAAGGTATTTTCAATGATACACTGCATATTACGTTATATTATAAGGTATTTTCAATGATACACTGCATATTACGTTATATTATAAGGTATTTTCAATGATACACTGCATATTACGATATATTATAAGGTCTTTTCAATGACACAATGCATATTTCGTTATATTATAAGTTATTTTCAATGATACACTGCATATTACGTTATACTATAAGGTATTTTTAATGATAAACTACGACATAGTATAAGGTATGTTCAATGACACACTGCATATTTCGTTATATTATAAGGTATTTTCAATGATACACTACAAATTCCGTTATATTATAAGGTATTTTCAATGATGCACTGCATATTACGTTATATTCTATTGTATTTTCAATGATACACTGCATATAAACGTTATATTATAAGGTATTTTCAATGATACACTGCATATTACGTTATATTATAAGGTATTTTCAATGATACACTGCATATTACGATATATTATAAGGTCTTTTCAATGACACAATGCATATTTCGTTATATTATAAGTTATTTTCAATGATACACTGCATATTACGTTATACTATAAGGTATTTTTAATGATAAACTACGACATAATATAAGGTATGTTCAATGACACACTGCATATTTCGTTATATTATAAGGTATTTTCAATGATACACTACAAATTCCGTTATATTATAAGGTATTTTCAATGATACACTGCATATTACGTTATATTATAAGGTATTTTCAATGATACACTACAAATTACGAAATATTATAAGGTATTTTCAATGATACACTGCATATTACGATATATTATAAGGCAGTTTCAATGATACACTGCTTATTACGTTATATTATAAGGTATTTTCAATGATAAACTACGATATATTAGAAGGTATTTTCAATGATACACTACAAATTCCGTTATATTATAAGGTATTTTCAATGATACACTGCATATTACGTTATATTATAAGGTATTTTCAATGATAAACTACGATATATTAGAAGGTATTTTCAATGATACACTGCATATTACGTTATATTATAAGGTATTTTCAATGATACACTGCATATTACGTTATATTATAAGGTATTTTCAATGATACACTGCATATTACGTTATATTACAAGGTATTTTCAATGATACACTGCATATTACGTTATATTACAAGGTATTTTCAATGATACACTGCATATTACGCTATATTATAAGGTATTTTCAATGATACACTGCATATTACGTTATATCATAAGTTATTTTCAATGATACTCTGCAATTTACGTTATGTTATAAGGTATTTTCAATGATAAACTAAATATTACGTTATATTATAAGGTCTTTTCAATGATAAACTACGATATATTAGAAGGTATTTTCAATGATACACTGCATATTACGTTATATTATAAGGTATTTTCAATGATACACTGCATATTACGTTATATTATAAGGTATTTTCAATGATACACTACAAATTACGATATATTATAAGGTATTTTCAATGATACACTGCATATTACGATATATTATAAGGCAGTTTCAATGATACACTGCTTATTACGTTATATTATAAGGTATTTTCAATGATAAACTACGATATATTAGAAGGTATTTTCAATGATACACTGCATATTACGATATATTATAAGGTATTTTCAATGATACGCTGCATAGTACGTTATATTATAAGGTATTTTCAATGTTACACTGTATATTACGTTATGTTATAAGGTATTTTCAATGATAAACTACTATATATTATAAGGTATTTTCAATGATACACTGCATATTACGTTATATTATAAGGTATTTTCAATGATACTCTGCATATTCCGTTATATTATAAGGTATTTTCAATGATACTCTGCATATTCCGTTGTATTATAACGTATTTTCATTGAAATACTCCATATTACGTTACATTATAAGGCATTTTCAATGATAAACTACGATATATTAAAAGGTATTTTCAATGATACACTGCATATTACGTTATATTACAAGGTATTTTCAATGATACACTGCATATTACGCTATATTATAAGGTATTTTCAATGATACACTGCATATTACGTTATATCATAAGTTATTTTCAATGATACTCTGCAATTTACGTTATGTTATAAGGTATTTTCAATGATAAACTAAATATTACGTTATATTATAAAGTCTTTTCAATGATTAACTACGATATATTAGAAGGTATTTTCAATGATACACTGCATTTTACGTTATATTATAAGGTATTTTCAATGATACACTGCATATTACGTTATATTACAAGGTATTTTCAATGATACACTGCATATTACGTTATAATATAAGGTATTTTCAATGATACACTGCATATTACGTTATATTATAAGGTATTGTCAATGATAAACTACGATATATTAGAAGGTATTTTCAATGATACACTGCATATTACGTTATAATATAAGGTATTTTCAATGATACACTGCATATTACGTTATATTATAAGGTATTTTCAATGATACTCTGCATATTCCGTTATATTATAAGGTATTTTCAATGATACTCTGCATATTCCGTTGTATTATAACGTATTTTCATTGAAATACTCCATATTACGTTACATTATAAGGCATTTTCAATGATAAACTACGATATATTAAAAGGTATTTTCAATGATACACTGCATATTACGTTATATTACAAGGTATTTTCAATGATACACTGCATATTACGCTATATTATAAGTTATTTTCAATGATACACTGCATATTACGTTATATCATAAGTTATTTTCAATGATACTCTGCAATTTACGTTATGTTATAAGGTATTTTCAATGATAAACTAAATATTACGTTATATTATAAAGTCTTTTCAATGATTAACTACGATATATTAGAAGGTATTTTCAATGATACACTGCATATTCCGTTATATTATAAGGTATTTTCAATGATACACTGCATATTACGTTATATTACAAGGTATTTTCAATGATACACTGCATATTACGTTATAATATAAGGTATTTTCAATGATACACTGCATATTACGTTATATTATAAGGTATTTTCAATGATAAACTACGATATATTAGAAGGTATACATTGAAGGTATACACTGCATATTACGATATATTATAAGGTCTTTTCAATGACACAATGCATATTTCGTTATATTATAAGTTATTTTCAATGATACACTGCATATTACGTTATATTACAAGGTATTTTCAATGATACACTGCATATTACGTTATAATATAAGGTATGTTCAATGACACACTGCATATTTCGTTATATTATAAGGTATTTTCAATGATACACTACAAATTCCGTTATATTATAAGGTATTTTCAATGATACACTGCATATTACGTTATATTAGAATGTATTTTCAATGATACACTGCATATTACGTTATATTATAAGGTATTTTCAACGATACACTGCATATTACGTTATAATATAAGGTATTTTCCATGATACACTGCACATTACTTTATATTATAAGGTATTTTCAATGATACACTACAAATTCCGTTATATTAAAAGGTATTTTCAATGATACACTGCATTTTACGTTATATTACAAGGTATTTTCAATGATACACTGCATATTACGCTATATTATAAGTTATTTTCAATGATACACTGCATATTACGTTATATCATAAGTTATGTTCAATGATACTCTGCAATTTACGTTATGTTATAAGGTATTTTCAATGATAAACTAAATATTACGTTATATTATAAAGTCTTTTCAATGATTAACTACGATATATTAGAAGGTATTTTCAATGATACACTGCATATTCCGTTATATTATAAGGTATTTTCAATGATACACTGCATATTACGTTATATTACAAGGTATTTTCAATGATACACTGCATATTACGTTATAATATAAGGTATTTTCAATGATACACTGCATATTACGTTATATTATAAGGTATTTTCAATGATAAACTACGATATATTAGAAGGTATACATTGAAGGTATACACTGCATATTACGATATATTATAAGGTCTTTTCAATGACACAATGCATATTTCGTTATATTATAAGTTATTTTCAATGATACACTGCATATTACGTTATATTACAAGGTATTTTCAATGATACACTGCATATTTCGTTATATTATAAGGTATTTTCAATGATACACTACAAATTCCGTTATATTATAAGGTATTTTCAATGATACACTGCATATTACGTTATATTATAATGTATTTTCAATGATACTCTGCATATTCCGTTATATTATAAGGTATTTTCATTGAAACACTCCATATTACGTTACATTATAAGGCGTTTTCAATGATAAACTACGATATATTATAAGGTATTTTCAATGATACACTGCATATTACGCTATATTATAAGGTATTTTCAATGATATACTGCATATTTCGTTGTACTATAAGGTATTTTCAATGATAAACTACGATATATTAGAAGGTATTTTCAGTGATAAACTGCATATTTCGTTATATTATAAGGTATTTTCAATGATACACTACAAATTACGTTATATTATAAGGTATTTTCAATGATACACTGCATTTTACGTTATATTATAAGGTATTTTCAATGATACACTGCATATTACGTTATATTATAAGGTATTTTCAATGATACACTGCATATTACGATATATTATAAGGTATTTTCAATGATACACTGCATATTACGTTATATTATAATGTATTTTCAATGATACACTGTATATTACGTTATATTATAAGGTATTTTCAATGATACACTACAAATTACGAAATATTATAAGGTATTTTCAATGATACACTGCATATTACGATATTATAAGGTATTTTCAATGATACACTGCATATTACGTTATATTATAAGGTATTTTCAATGATACTCTGCATATTACGATATATTATAAGGTATTTTCAATGATACACTGCATATTACGTTATATTATAATGTATTTTCAATGATACACTGTATATTACGTTATATTATAAGGTATTTTCAATGATACACTACAAATTACGAAATATTATAAGGTATTTTCAATGATACACTGCATATTACGATATTATAAGGTATTTTCAATGATACACTGCATATTACGTTATATTATAAGGTATTTTCAATGATACTCTGCATATTCCGTTATATTATAAGGTATTTTCATTGAAACACTCCATATTACGTTACATTATAAGGCATTTTCAATGATAAACTACGATATATTAAAAGGTATTTTCAATGATACACTGTATATTACGTTATATTACAAGGTATTTTCAATGATACACTGCATATTATGTTATAATATAAGGTATTTTCAATGATACACTGCATATTACGTTATATTATAAGGTATTTTCAATGATACACTGCATATTACGTTATATTATAAGGTATTTTCAATGATACACTGCATATTACGTTATAATATAAGGTATTTTCAATGATACACTGCATATTACGTTATATTATAAGGTATTTTCAATGATACACTACAAATTACGATATATTATAAGGTATTTTCAATGATACACTGCATATTACGTTATATTATAAGGTATTTTCAATGATACACTGCATATTACGATATATTATAAGGTATTTTCAATGATACGCTGCATAGTACGTTATATTATAAGGTATTTTCAATGTTACACTGTATATTACGTTATGTTATAAGGTATTTTCAATGATAAACTACTATATATTATAAGGTATTTTCAATGATACACTGCATATTACGTTATATTATAAGGTATTTTCAATGATACACTGCATATTACGCTATATTATAAGGTATTTTCAATGATACACTGCATATTACGTTATATTATAAGGTATTTTCTATGATACTCTGCATATTCCGTTATATTATAAGGTATTTTCATTGAAACACTCCATATTACGTTACATTATAAGGCATTTTCAATGATAAACTACGATATATTAAAAGGCGTTTTCAATGATAAACTACTATATATTATAAGGTATTTTCAATGATACACTGCATATTACGTTATATTATAAGGTATTTTCAATGATACACTGCATAGTACGCTATATTATAAGGTATTTTCAATGATACACTACAAATTACGAAATATTATAAGGTATTTTCAATGATACACTGCATATTACGATATATTATAAGGCATTTTCAATGATACACTACAAATTCCGTTATATTATAAGGTATTTTCAATGATACACTGCATATTACGTTATATTATAATGTATTTTCAATGATACACTGCATATTACGTTATATTATAAGGTATTTTCAATGATACACTGCATATTACGTTATAATATAAGGTATTTTCAATGATACACTGCACATTACGTTATATTATAAGGTATTTTCAATGATACACTACAAATTACGAAATATTATAAGGTATTTTCAATGATACACTGCATATTACGATATATTATAAGGTATTTTCAATGATACACTGCATATTACGATATATTATAAGGTATTTTCAATGATACGCTGCATAGTACGTTACATTATAAGGTATTTTCAATGTTACACTGTATATTACGTTATGTTATAAGGTATTTTCAATGATAAACTACTATATATTATAAGGTATTTTCAATGATACACTGCATATTACGTTATATTATAAGGTATTTTCAATGATACACTGCATATTACGCTATATTATAAGGTATTTTCAATAATACACTGCATATTACGTTATATCATAAGTTATTTTCAATGATACACTGCATATTACGTTATATTACAAGGTATTTTCAATGATACACTGCATATTACGTTATAATATAAGGTATTTTCAATGATACACTGCATATTACGTTATATTATAAGGTATTTTCAATGATAAACTACAATATATTAGAAGGTATTTTCAATGATACACTGCATATTACGTTATATTATAAGGTATTTTCAATGATAAACTACGATATATTAGAAGGTATTTTCAATGATACACTGCATATTACGTTATATTATAAGGTATTTTCAATGATACATTGCATATTACGTTATATTACAAGGTATTTTCAATGATACACTGCATATTACGTTATAATATAAGGTATTTTCAATGATAAACTACGATATATTAGAAGGTATTTTCAATGATACACTGCATATTACGTTATATTATAAGGTATTTTCAATGATACACTGCATATTACGTTATATTATAAGGTATTTTCAATGATACACTACAAATTACGAAATATTATAAGGTATTTTCAATGATACACTGCATATTACGATATATTATAAGGCAGTTTCAATGATACACTGCTTATTACGTTATATTATAAGGTATTTTCAATGATAAACTACGATATATTAGAAGGTATTTTCAATGATACACTGCATATTACGATATATTATAAGGTATTTTCAATGATACGCTGCATAGTACGTTATATTATAAGGTATTTTCAATGTTACACTGTATATTACGTTATGTTATAAGGTATTTTCAATGATAAACTACTATATATTATAAGGTATTTTCAATGATACACTGCATATTACGTTATATTATAAGGTATTTTCAATGATACACTGCATAGTACGCTATATTATAAGGTATTTTCAATGATACACTACAAATTACGAAATATTATAAGGTATTTTCAATGATACACTGCATATTACGTTATATTATAAGGTATTTTCAATGATACTCTGCATATTCCGCTATATTATAAGGTATTTTCATTGAAACACTCCATATTACGTTACATTATAAGGCGTTTTCAATGATAAACTACGATATATTATAAGGTATTTTCAATGATACACTGCATATTACGCTATATTATAAGGTATTTTCAATGATACACTGCATATTACGTTATATTATAAGGTATTTTCAATGATACTCTGCATATTACGCTATATTATAAGGTATTTTCAATGATACACTGCATATTACGTTATATCATAAGTTATTTTCAATGATACACTGCATATTACGTTATATTATAAGGTATTTTCAATGATACTCTGCATATTCCGTTATATTATAAGGTATTTTCATTGAAACACTCCATATTACGTTACATTATAAGGCGTTTTCAATGATAAACTACGATATATTACAAGGTATTTTCAATGATACACTGCATATTACGTTATATTATAAGGTATTTTCAATGATACACTGCATATTACGTTATATTATAAGGTATTTTCAATGATAAACTACGATATATTATAAGGTATTTTCAATGATACGCTGCATAGTACGTTATATTATAAGGTATTTTCAATGTTACACTGTATATTACGTTATGTTATAAGGTGTTTTCAATGATAAACTACTATATATTATAAGGTATTTTCAGTGATACACTGCATATTTCGTTATACTATAAGGTATTTTCAATGATAAACTACGACATAATATAAGGTATGTTCAATGACACACTGCATATTTCGTTATATTATAAGGTATTTTCAATGATACACTACAAATTCCGTTATATTATAAGGTATTTTCAATGATACACTGCATATTACGTTATATTATAATGTATTTTCAATGATACACTGCATATTACGTTATATTATAAGGTATTTTCAATGATACACTGCATATTACGTTATAATATAAGGTATTTTCCATGATACACTGCACATTACTTTATATTATAAGGTATTTTCAATGATACACTACAAATTCCGTTATATTATAAGGTATTTTCAATGATACACTGCATATTACGTTATATTATAAGGTATTTTCAATGATACACTGCATATTTCGTTATATTATAAGGTATTTTCAATGATACACTACAAATTCCGTTATATTATAAGGTATTTTCAATGATACACTGCATATTACGTTATATTATAATGTATTTTCAATGATACTCTGCATATTCCGTTATATTATAAGGTATTTTCATTGAAACACTCCATATTACGTTACATTATAAGGCGTTTTCAATGATAAACTACGATATATTATAAGGTATTTTCAATGATACACTGCATATTACGCTATATTATAAGGTATTTTCAATGATATACTGCATATTTCGTTGTACTATAACGTATTTTCAATGATAAACTACGATATATTAGAAGGTATTTTCAGTGATAAACTGCATATTTCGTTATATTATAAGGTATTTTCAATGATACACTACAAATTCCGTTATATTATAAGGTATTTTCAATGATACACTGCATTTTACGTTATATTATAAGGTATTTTCAATGATACACTGCATATTACGTTATATTATAAGGTATTTTCAATGATACACTGCCTATTACGATATATTATAAGGTATTTTCAATGATACACTGCATATTACGTTATATTATAATGTATTTTCAATGATACACAGTATATTACGTTATATTATAAGGTATTTTCAATGATACACTACAAATTACGAAATATTATAAGGTATTTTCAATGATACACTGCATATTACGATATTATAAGGTATTTTCAATGATACACTGCATATTCCGTTATATTATAAGGTATTTTCATTGAAACACTCCATATTACGTTACATTATAAGGCATTTTCAATGATAAACTACGATATATTAAAAGGTATTTTCAATGATACACTGTATATTACGTTATATTACAAGGTATTTTCAATGATACACTGCATATTATGTTATAATATAAGGTATTTTCAATGAGACACTGCATATTACGTTATATTATAAGGTATTTTCAATGATACACTGCATATTACGTTATATTATAAGGTATTTTCAATGATACACTGCATATTACGTTATAATATAAGGTATTTTCAATGATACACTGCATATTACGTTATATTATAAGGTATTTTCAATGATACACTACAAATTACGATATATTATAAGGTATTTTCAATGATACACTGCATATTACGATATATTATAAGATATTTTCAATGATACACTGCATATTACGATATATTATAAGGTATTTTCAATGATACGCTGCATAGTACGTTATATTATAAGGTATTTTCAATGTTACACTGTATATTACGTTATGTTATAAGGTGTTTTCAATGATAAACTACTATATATTATAAGGTATTTTCAATGATACACTGCATATTACGTTATATTATAAGGTATTTTCAATGATACTCTGCATATTCCGTTATATTATAAGGTATTTTCATTGAAACACTCCATATTACGTTACATTATAAGGCATTTTCAATGATAAACTACGATATATTAAAAGGTTTTTTCAATGATACACTGCATATTACGTTATATTACAAGGTATTTTCAATGATACACTGCATATTACGTTATATTATAAGGTATTTTCAATGATAAACAACGACATATTATAAGGTATTTTCAATGATACACTGCATATTTCGTTATATTATAAGGTATTTTCAATGATACACTACAAATTCCGTTATATTACAAGGTATTTTCAATGATACACTGCATATTATGTTATAATATAAGGTATTTTCAATGATACACTGCATATTACGTTATATTATAAGGTATTTTCAATGATACACTGCATATTACGCTATATTATAAGGTATTTTCAATGATACACTGCATATTACGTTATATTATAAGTTATTTTCTATGATACTCTGCATATTCCGTTATATTATAAGGTATTTTCATTGAAACACTCCATATTACGTTACATTATAAGGCATTTTCAATGATAAACTACGATATATTAAAAGGCGTTTTCAATGATAAACTACGATATATTATAAGGTATTTTCAATGATACACTGCATATTACGCTATATTATAAGGTATTTTCAATGATATACTGCACATTACGTTATATTATAAGGTATTTTCAATGATAAACTACTATATATTATAAGGTATTTTCAATGATACACTGCATATTTCGTTATATTATAAGGTATTTTCAATGATACACTTCAAATTCCGTTATATTACAAGGTATTTTCAATGATACACTGCATATTATGTTATAATATAAGGTATTTTCAATGATACACTGCATATTACGTTATATTATAAGGTATTTTCAATGATACACTGCATATTACGCTATATTATAAGGTATTTTCAATGATACACTGCATATTACGTTATATTATAAGTTATTTTCTATGATACTCTGCATATTCCGTTATATTATAAGGTATTTTCATTGAAACACTCCATATTACGTTACATTATAAGGCATTTTCAATGATAAACTACGATATATTAAAAGGCGTTTTCAATGATAAACTACGATATATTATAAGGTATTTTCAATGATACACTGCATATTACGCTATATTATAAGGTATTTTCAATGATATACTGCACATTACGTTATATTATAAGGTATTTTCAATGATAAACTACTATATATTATAAGGTATTTTCAATGATACACTGCATATTACGTTATATTATAAGGTATTTTCAATGATACACTGCATAGTACGCTATATTATAAGGTATTTTCAATGATAAACTACAAATTACGAAATATTATAAGGTATTTTCAATGATACACTGCATATTACGATATATTATAAGGCATTTTCAATGATACACTGCTTATTACGTTATATTATAAGGTATTTTCAATGATAAACTACGATATATTAGAAGGTATTTTCAGTGATACACTGCATATTACGTTATATTATAAGGTATTTTCAATGATACTCTGCATATTCCGTTATATTATAAGGTATTTTCATTGAAACACTCCATATTACGTTACATTATAAGGCATTTTCAATGATAAACTACGATATATTAAAAGGCGTTTTCAATGATAAACTACGATATATTATAAGGTATTTTCAATGATACACTGCATATTACGCTATATTAGAAGGTATTTTCAATGATATACTGCATATTACGTTATATTATAAGGTATTTTCAATGATAAACTACTATATATTATAAGGTATTTTCAATGATACACTGCATATTACGTTATATTATAAGGTATTTTCAATGATACACTGCATAGTACGCTATATTATAAGGTATTTTCAATGATAAACTACAAATTACGAAATATTATAAGGTATTTTCAATGATACACTGCATATTACGATATATTATAAGGCATTTTCAATGATACACTGCTTATTACGTTATATTATAAGGTATTTTCAATGATAAACTACGATATATTAGAAGGTATTTTCAGTGATACACTGCATATTTCGTTATACTATAAGGTATTTTCAATGATAAACTACGACATAATATAAGGTATGTTCAATGACACACTGCATATTTCGTTATATTATAAGGTATTTTCAATGATACACTACAAATTCCGTTATATTATAAGGTATTTTCAATGATACACTGCATATTACGTTATATTATAATGTATTTTCAATGATACACTGCATATTACGTTATATTATAAGGTATTTTCAATGATACACTGCATATTACGTTATAATATAAGGTATTTTCAATGATACACTGCACATTACGTTATATTATAAGGTATTTTCAATGATACACTGCATATTACGTTATATTATAAGGTATTTTCAATGATACACTGCATATTACGATATATTATAAGGTATTTTCAATGATATACTACAAATTACGAAATATTATGAGGTATTTTCAATGATACACTGCATATTACGATATATTATAAGGTATTTTCAATGATACACTGCATATTACGTTATATTACAAGGTATTTTCAATGATACACTGCATATTATGTTATAATATAAGGTATTTTCAATGATACACTGCATATTACGTTATATTATAAGGTATTTTCAATGATACACTGCATATTACGTTATAATATAAGGTATTTTCAATGATACACTGCACATTACGTTATATTATAAGGTATTTTCAATGATACACTACAAATTACGAAATATTATAAGGTATTTTCAATGATACACTGCATATTACGATATATTATAAGGTATTTTCAATGATACACTGCATATTACGATATATTATAAGGTATTTTCAATGATACGCTGCATAGTACGTTACATTATAAGGTATTTTCATTGAAACACTCCATATTACGTTACATTATAAGGCGTTTTCAATGATAAACTACGATATATTATAAGGTATTTTCAATGATACACTGCATATTACGTTATATTATAAGGTATTTTCAATGATATACTGCATATTTCGTTGTACTATAAGGTATTTTCAATGATAAACTACGATATATTAGAAGGTATTTTCAGTGATAAACTGCATATTTCGTTATATTATAAGGTATTTTCAATGATACACTGTATATTACGTTATGTTATAAGGTATTTTCAATGATAAACTACTATATATTATAAGGTATTTTCAATGATACACTGCATATTACGTTATATTATAAGGTATGTTCAATGATACACTACAAATTCCGTTATATTATAAGGTATTTTCAATGATACACTGCATTTTACGTTATATTATAAGGTATTTTCAATGATAAACTACGATATATTATAAGGTATTTTCAATGATACGCTGCATAGTACGTTATATTATAAGGTATTTTCAATGATACACTGCATATTACGCTATATTATAAGGTATTTTCAATGATATACTGCATATTTCGTTGTACTATAAGGTATTTTCAATGATAAACTACGATATATTAGAAGGTATTTTCAGTGATAAACTGCATATTTCGTTATATTATAAGGTATTTTCAATGATACACTACAAATTCCGTTATATTATAAGGTATTTTCAATGATACACTGCATTTTACGTTATATTATAAGGTATTTTCAATGATACACTGCATATTACGTTATATTATAAGGTATTTTCAATGATACACTGCATATTACGATATATTATAAGGTATTTTCAATGATACACTGCATATTACGTTATATTATAAGGTATTTTCAATGATACACTGCATATTACGATATATTATAAGGTATTTTCAATGATATACTACAAATTACGAAATATTATGAGGTATTTTCAATGATACTCTGCATATTACGATATATTATAAGGTATTTTCAATGATACACTGCATATTACGTTATATTACAAGGTATTTTCAATGATACACTGCATATTATGTTATAATATAAGGTATTTTCAATGATACACTGCATATTACGTTATATTATAAGGTATTTTCAATGATACACTGCATATTACGTTATATTATAAGGTATTTTCAATGATACACTGCATATTACGTTATAATATAAGGCATTTTCAATGATACACTGCTTATTACGTTATATTATAAGGTATTTTCAATGATAAACTACGATATATTAGAAGGTATTTTCAGTGAAACACTGCATATTTCGTTATACTATAAGGTATTTTCAATGATAAACTACGACATAATATAAGGTATGTTCAATGACACACTGCATATTTCGTTATATTATAAGGTATTTTCAATGATACACTACAAATTCCGTTATATTATAAGGTATTTTCAATGATACACTGCATATTACGTTATATTATAATGTATTTTCAATGATACACTGCATATTACGTTATATTATAAGGTATTTTCAATGATACACTGCATATTACGTTATAATATAAGGTATTTTCAATGATACACTGCACATTACGTTATATTATAAGGTATTTTCAATGATACACTACAAATTACGAAATATTATAAGGTATTTTCAATGATACACTGCATATTACGTTATATTATATGGTATTTTCAATGATACACTGCATATTACGATATATTATAAGGTATTTTCAATGATACGCTGCATAGTACGTTACATTATAAGGTATTTTCATTGAAACACTCCATATTACGTTACATTATAAGGCGTTTTCAATGATAAACTACGATATATTATAAGGTATTTTCAATGATACACTGCATATTACGCTATATTATAAGGTATTTTCAATGATATACTGCATATTTCGTTGTACTATAAGGTATTTTCAATGATAAACTACGATATATTAGAAGGTATTTTCAGTGATAAACTGCATATTTCGTTATATTATAAGGTATTTTCAATGATACACTGTATATTACGTTATGTTATAAGGTATTTTCAATGATAAACTACTATATATTATAAGGTATTTTCAATGATACACTGCATATTACGTTATATTATAAGGTATGTTCAATGATACTCTGCATATTCCGTTATATTATAAGGTATTTTCATTGAAACACTCCATATTACGTTACATTATAAGGCGTTTTCAATGATAAACTACGATATATTATAAGGTATTTTCAATGATACACTGCATATTACGCTATATTATAAGGTATTTTCAATGATATACTGCATATTTCGTTGTACTATAAGGTATTTTCAATGATAAACTACGATATATTAGAAGGTATTTTCAGTGATAAACTGCATATTTCGTTATATTATAAGGTATTTTCAATGATACACTACAAATTCCGTTATATTATAAGGTATTTTCAATGATACACTGCATTTTACGTTATATTATAAGGTATTTTCAATGATAAACTACGATATATTATAAGGTATTTTCAATGATACGCTGCATAGTACGTTATATTATAAGGTATTTTCAATGATACACTGCATATTACGTTATATTATAAGGTATTTTCAATGATATACTGCATATTTCGTTGTACTATAAGGTATTTTCAATGATAAACTACGATATATTAGAAGGTATTTTCAGTGATAAACTGCATATTTCGTTATATTATAAGGTATTTTCAATGATACACTACAAATTCCGTTATATTATAAGGTATTTTCAATGATACACTGCATATTACGTTATATTATAAGGTATTTTCAATGATACACTGCATATTACGTTATATTATAAGGTATTTTCAATGATACACTGCATATTACGATATATTATAAGGTATTTTCAATGATACACTGCATATTACGTTATATTATAATGTATTTTCAATGATACACTGCATATTACGTTATATTATAAGGTATTTTCAATGATACACTACAAATTACGAAATATTATAAGGTATTTTCAATGATACACTGCATATTACGATATTATAAGGTATTTTCAATGATACACTGCATATTCCGTTATATTATAAGGTATTTTCATTGAAACACTCCATATTACGTTACATTATAAGGCATTTTCAATGATAAACTACGATATATTAAAAGGTATTTTCAATGATACACTGTATATTACGTTATATTACAAGGTATTTTCAATGATACACTGCATATTATGTTATAATATAAGGTATTTTCAATGATACACTGCATATTACGTTATATTATAAGGTATTTTCAATGATACACTACAAATTACGAAATATTACAAGGTATTTTCAATGATACACTGCATATTACGTTATATCATAAGTTATTTTCAATGATACTCTGCAATTTACGTTATGTTATAAGGTATTTTCAATGATAAACTAAATATTACGTTATATTATAAAGTCTTTTCAATGATTAACTACGATATATTAGAAGGTATTTTCAATGATACACTGCATATTACGTTATATTATAAGGTATTTTCAATGATACACTACAAATTACGTTATATTATAAGCTATTTTCAATGATACATTGCATATCACGTTATATTATAAGGTATTTTCATTGATACACTGCAAATTACGTTATATTATAAGGTATTTTCAATGATACAATGCATATTACGTTATATTATAAGGTATTTTCAATGATACACTGCATATTACGTTATATTATAAGGTATTTTCAATGATACACTGCATATTACGTTATATCATAAGTTATTTTCAATGATACTCTGCAATTTACGTTATGTTATAAGGTATTTTCAATGATACACTGCATATTACGATATATTATAAGGTATTTTCAATGATACACTGCATATTACGTTATATTATAAGGTATTTTCAATGATACTCTGCATATTCCGTTATATTATAACGTATTTTCATTGAAACACTCCATATTACGTTACATTATAAGGCATTTTCAATGATAAACTACGATATATTAAAAGGTATTTTCAATGATACACTGCATATTACGTTATATTACAAGGTATTTTCAATGATACACTGCATATTACGCTATATTATAAGGTATTTTCAATGATACACTGCATATTACGTTATATCATAAGTTATTTTCAATGATACTCTGCAATTTACGTTATGTTATAAGGTATTTTCAATGATAAACTAAATATTACGTTATATTATAAAGTCTTTTCAATGATTAACTACGATATATTAGAAGGTATTTTCAATGATACACTGCATATTACGTTATAATATAAGGTATTTTCAATGATACACTGCATATTACGTTATATTATAAGGTATTTTCAATGATAAACTACGATATATTAGAAGGTATTTTCAATGATACACTGCATATTACGATATATTATAAGGTCTTTTCAATGACACAATGCATATTTCGTTATATTATAAGTTATTTTCAATGATACACTGCATATTACGTTATACTATAAGGTATTTTTAATGATAAACTACGACATAATATAAGGTATGTTCAATGACACACTGCATATTTCGTTATATTATAAGGTATTTTCAATGATACACTACAAATTCCGTTATATTATAAGGTATTTTCAATGATACACTGCATATTACGTTATATTCTATTGTATTTTCAATGATACACTGCATATAAACGTTATATTATAAGGTATTTTCAATGATACACTGCATATTACGTTATATTATAAGGTATTTTCAATGATACATTGCATATCACGTTATATTATAAGGTATTTTCATTGATACACTGCAAATTACGTTATATTATAAGGTATTTTCAATGATACAATGCATATTACGTTATATTATAAGGTATTTTCAATGATACACTGCATATTACGTTATATTATAAGGTATTTTCAATGATACACTGCATATTACGTTATATCATAAGTTATTTTCAATGATACTCTGCAATTTACGTTATGTTATAAGGTATTTTCAATGATACACTGCATATTACGATATATTATAAGGTATTTTCAATGATACACTGCATATTACGTTATATTATAAGGTATTTTCAATGATACTCTGCATATTCCGTTATATTATAACGTATTTTCATTGAAACACTACATATTACGTTACATTATAAGGCATTTTCAATGATAAACTACGATATATTAAAAGGTATTTTCAATGATACACTGCATATTACGTTATATTACAAGGTATTTTCAATGATACACTGCATATTACGCTATATTATAAGGTATTTTCAATGATACACTGCATATTACGTTATATCATAAGTTATTTTCAATGATACTCTGCAATTTACGTTATGTTATAAGGTATTTTCAATGATACACTGCATATTACGTTATATTATAAGGTATTTTCAATGATACATTGCATATCACGTTATATTACAAGGTATTTTCAATGATACACTGCATATTACGTTATATTATAAGGTATTTTCAATGATACACTGCATATTACGTTATATTATAAGGTATTTTCAATGATACACTGCATATTACGTTATATCATAAGTTATTTTCAATGATACTCTGCAATTTACGTTATGTTATAAGGTATTTTCAATGATACACTGCATATTACGTTATATTATAAGGTATTTTCAATGATACACTGCATATTACGTTATATTATAAGGTATTTTCAATGATACTCTGCATATTCCGTTATATTATAACGTATTTTCATTGAAACACTCCATATTACGTTACATTATAAGGCATTTTCAATGATAAACTACGATATATTAAAAGGTATTTTCAATGATACACTGCATATTACGTTATATTACAAGGTATTTTCAATGATACACTGCATATTACGCTATATTATAAGGTATTTTCAATGATACACTGCATATTACGTTATAATATAAGGTATTTTCAATGATACACTGCATATTACGTTATATTATATGGTATTTTCAATGATAAACTACGATATATTAGAAGGTATTTTCAATGATACACTGCATATTACGTTATATTATAAGGTATTTTCAATGATACACTACAAATTACGTTATATTATAAGCTATTTTCAATGATACATTGCATATCACGTTATATTATAAGGTATTTTCATTGATACACTGCAAATTACGTTATATTATAAGGTATTTTCAATGATACAATGCATATTACGTTATATTATAAGGTATTTTCAATGATACACTGCATATTACGTTATATTATACGGTATTTTCAATGATACACTGCATATTACGTTATATCATAAGTTATTTTCAATGATACTCTGCAATTTACGTTATGTTATAAGGTATTTTCAATGATACACTGCATATAACGATATATTATAAGGTATTTTCAATGATACACTGCATATTACGTTATATTATAAGGTATTTTCAATGATACTCTGCATATTCCGTTATATTATAACGTATTTTCATTGAAACACTCCATATTACGTTACATTATAAGGCATTTTCAATGATAAACTACGATATATTAAAAGGTATTTTCAATGATACACTGCATATTACGTTATATTACAAGGTATTTTCAATGATACACTGCATATTACGCTATATTATAAGGTATTTTCAATGATACACTGCATATTACGTTATATCATAAGTTATTTTCAATGATACTCTGCAATTTACGTTATGTTATAAGGTATTTTCAATGATAAACTAAATATTACGTTATATTATAAAGTCTTTTCAATGATTAACTACGATATATTAGAAGGTATTTTCAATGATACACTGCATATTACGTTATAATATAAGGTATTTTCAATGATACACTGCATATTACGTTATATTATAAGGTATTTTCAATGATAAACTACGATATATTAGAAGGTATTTTCAATGATACACTGCATATTACGTTATATTATAAGGTATTTTCAATGATACACTGCATATTACGATATATTATAAGGTCTTTTCAATGACACAATGCATATTTCGTTATATTATAAGTTATTTTCAATGATACACTGCATATTACGTTATACTATAAGGTATTTTTAATGATAAACTACGACATAATATAAGGTATGTTCAATGACACACTGCATATTTCGTTATATTATAAGGTATTTTCAATGATACACTACAAATTCCGTTATATTATAAGGTATTTTCAATGATACACTGCATATTACGTTATATTCTATTGTATTTTCAATGATACACTGCATATAAACGTTATATTATAAGGTATTTTCAATGATACACTGCATATTACGTTATATTCTATTGTATTTTCAATGATACACTGCATATAAACGTTATATTATAAGGTATTTTCAATGATACACTGCATATTACGTTATATTATAAGGTATTTTCAATGATACATTGCATATCACGTTATATTATAAGGTATTTTCATTGATACACTGCAAATTACGTTATATTATAAGGTATTTTCAATGATACAATGCATATTACGTTATATTATAAGGTATTTTCAATGATACACTGCATATTACGTTATATTATAAGGTATTTTCAATGATACACTGCATATTACGTTATATCATAAGTTATTTTCAATGATACTCTGCAATTTACGGTATGTTATAAGGTATTTTCAATGATACACTGCATATTACGATATATTATAAGGTATTTTCAATGATACACTGCATATTACGTTATATTATAAGGTATTTTCAATGATACTCTGCATATTCCGTTATATTATAACGTATTTTCATTGAAACACTCCATATTACGTTACATTATAAGGCATTTTCAATGATAAACTACGATATATTAAAAGGTATTTTCAATGATACACTGCATATTACGTTATATTACAAGGTATTTTCAATGATACACTGCATATTACGCTATATTATAAGGTATTTTCAATGATAAACTACGATATATTAGAAGGTATTTTCAATGATACACTGCATATTACGTTATATTATAAGGTATTTTCAATGATACACTGCATATTACGCTATATTATAAGGTATTTTCAATAATACACTGCATATTACGTTATATCATAAGTTATTTTCAATGATACACTGCATATTACGTTATATTATAAGGTATTTTCAATGATACTCTGCATATTCCGTTATATTATAAGGTATTTTCATTGAAACACTCCATATTACGTTACATTATAAGGCGCTTTCAATGATAAACTACGATATATTATAAGGTATTTTCAATGATACGCTGCATATTACGCTATATTATAAGGTATTTTCAATGATATACTGCATATTACGTTATATTATAAGGTATTTTCAATGATACACTGCATATTACGTTATATTACAAGGTATTTTCAATGATACACTGCATATTACGTTATAATATAAGGTATTTTCAATGATACACTGCATATTACGTTATATTATAAGGTATTTTCAATGATAAACTACGATATATTAGAAGGTATTTTCAATGATACACTGCATATTACGTTATATTATAAGGTATTTTCAATGATACACTGCATATTACGTTATATTACAAGGTATTTTCAATGATACACTGCATATTACGTTATAATATAAGGTATTTTCAATGATAAACTACGATATATTAGAAGGTATTTTCAATGATACACTGCATATTACGTTATATTATAAGGTATTTTCAATGATACACTGCATATTACGTTATATTATAAGGTATTTTCAATGATACACTGCATATTACGTTATATTACAAGGTATTTTCAATGATACACTGCATATTACGTTATAATATAAGGTATTTTCAATGATACACTGCATATTACGTTATATTATAAGGTATTTTCAATGATAAACTACGATATATTAGAAGGTATTTTCAATGATACACTGCATATTACGTTATATTATAAGGTATTTTCAATGATACACTGCATATTACGTTATATTACAAGGTATTTTCAATGATACACTGCATATTACGTTATAATATAAGGTATTTTCAATGATAAACTACGATATATTAGAAGGTATTTTCAATGATACACTGCATATTACGTTATATTATAAGGTATTTTCAATGATACACTGCATATTACGTTATATTATAAGGTATTTTCAATGATACATTGCATATCACGTTATATTATAAGGTATTTTCATTGATACACTGCAAATTACGTTATATTATAAGGTATTTTCAATGATACAATGCATATTACGTTATATTATAAGGTATTTTCAATGATACACTGCATATTACGTTATATTATAAGGTATTTTCAATGATACACTGCATATTACGTTATATCATAAGTTATTTTCAATGATACTCTGCAATTTACGTTATGTTATAAGGTATTTTCAATGATACACTGCATATTACGATATATTATAAGGTATTTTCAATGATACACTGCATATTACGCTATATTATAAGGTATTTTCAATGATACACTGCATATTACGTTATATCATAAGTTATTTTCAATGATACTCTGCAATTTACGTTATGTTATAAGGTATTTTCAATGATAAACTAAATATTACGTTATATTATAAAGTCTTTTCAATGATTAACTACGATATATTAGAAGGTATTTTCAATGATACACTGCATATTACGTTATATTATAAGGTATTTTCAACGATACACTGCATATTACGTTATATTACAAGGTATTTTCAATGATACACTGCATATTACGTTATAATATAAGGTATTTTCAATGATACACTGCATATTACGTTATATTATAAGGTATTTTCAATGATAAACTACGATATATTAGAAGGTATTTTCAATGATACACTGCATATTACGTTATATTATAAGGTATTTTCAATGATACACTGCATATTACGATATATTATAAGGTCTTTTCAATGACACAATGCATATTTCGTTATATTATAAGTTATTTTCAATGATACACTGCATATTACGTTATACTATAAGGTATTTTTAATGATAAACTACGACATAATATAAGGTATGTTCAATGACACACTGCATATTTCGTTATATTATAAGGTATTTTCAATGATACACTACAAATTCCGTTATATTATAAGGTATTTTCAATGATGCACTGCATATTACGTTATATTCTATTGTATTTTCAATGATACACTGCATATAAACGTTATATTATAAGGTATTTTCAATGATACACTGCATATTACGTTATATTATAAGGTATTTTCAATGATACACTGCATATAAACGTTATATTATAAGGTATTTTCACTGACACACTGCATATTACGTTATATTATAAGGTATTTTCAATGATATACTACAAATTACGAAATATTATGAGGTATTTTCAATGATACACTGCATATTACGATATATTACAAGGTATTTTCAATGATACACTGCATATTACGCTATATTATAAGGTATTTTCAATGATACACTGCATATTACGTTATATCATAAGTTATTTTCAATGATACACTGCATATTACGTTATATTATAAGGTATTTTCAATGATACTCTGCATATTCCGTTATATTATTTTCAATGATACACTGCATATTACGTTATAATATAAGGTATTTTCAATGATACAATGCATATTACGTTATATTATAAGGTATTTTCAATGATACACTGCATATTACGTTATATTATAAGGTATTTTCAATGATACACTGCATATTACGTTATATCATAAGTTATTTTCAATGATACTCTGCAATTTACGTTATGTTATAAGGTATTTTCAATGATACACTGCATATTACGATATATTATAAGGTATTTTCAATGATACACTGCATATTTCGTTATATTATAAGGTATTTTCAATGATACTCTGCATATTCCGTTATATTATAACGTATTTTCATTGAAACACTCCATATTACGTTACATTATAAGGCATTTTCAATGATAAACTACGATATATTAAAAGGTATTTTCAATGATACACTGCATATTACGTTATATTACAAGGTATTTTCAATGATACACTGCATATTACGCTATATTATAAGGTATTTTCAATGATACACTGCATATTACGTTATATCATAAGTTATTTTCAATGATACTCTGCAATTTACGTTATGTTATAAGGTATTTTCAATGATAAACTAAATATTACGTTATATTATAAAGTCTTTTCAATGATTAACTACGATATATTAGAAGGTATTTTCAATGATACACTGCATATTACGTTATATTATAAGGTATTTTCAATGATACACTGCATATTACGTTATATTACAAGGTATTTTCAATGATACACTGCATATTACGTTATAATATAAGGTATTTTCAATGATACACTGCATATTACGTTATATTATAAGGTATTTTCAATGATAAACTACGATATATTAGAAGGTATTTTCAATGATACACTGCATATTACGTTATATTATAAGGTATTTTCAATGATACACTGCATATTACGATATATTATAAGGTCTTTTCAATGACACAATGCATATTTCGTTATATTATAAGTTATTTTCAATGATACACTGCATATTACGTTATACTATAAGGTATTTTTAATGATAAACTACGACATAATATAAGGTATGTTCAATGACACACTGCATATTTCGTTATATTATAAGGTATTTTCAATGATACTCTGCATATTCCGTTATATTATAAGGTATTTTCATTGAAACACTCCATATTACGTTACATTATAAGGCGTTTTCAATGATAAACTACGATATATTATAAGGTATTTTCAATGATACGCTGCATATTACGCTATATTATAAGGTATTTTCAATGATATACTGCATATTACGTTATATTATAAGGTATTTTCAATGATACACTGCATATTACGTTATATTACAAGGTATTTTCAATGATACACTGCATATTACGTTATAATATAAGGTATTTTCAATGATACACTGCATATTACGTTATATTATAAGGTATTTTCAATGATAAACTACGATATATTAGAAGGTATTTTCAATGATACACTGCATATTACGTTATATTATAAGGTATTTTCAATGATATACTGCATATTACGCTATATTATAAGGTATTTTCAATGATACACTGCATATTACGTTATATTACAAGGTATTTTCAATGATACACTGCATATTACGTTATAATATAAGGTATTTTCAATGATATACTACAAATTACGAAATATTATGAGGTATTTTCAATGATACACTGCATATTACGATATATTACAAGGTATTTTCAATGATACACTGCATATTACGCTATATTATAAGGTATTTTCAATGATACACTGCATATTACGTTATATCATAAGTTATTTTCAATGATACACTGCATATTACGTTATATTATAAGGTATTTTCAATGATACTCTGCATATTACGTTATATTATAAGGTATTTTCAATGATATACTACAAATTACGAAATATTATGAGGTATTTTCAATGATACACTGCATATTACGATATATTACAAGGTATTTTCAATGATACACTGCATATTACGCTATATTATAAGGTATTTTCAATGATACACTGCATATTACGTTATATTACAAGGTATTTTCAATGATACACTGCATATTACGTTATAATATAAGGTATTTTCAATGATACACTGCATATTACGTTATATTATAAGGTATTTTCAATGATAAACTACGATATATTAGAAGGTATTTTCAATGATACACTGCATCTTACGTTATATTATAAGGTATTTTCAATGATACACTGCATATTACGTTATATTATAAGGTATTTTCAATGATACACTGCATATTACGTTATATTACAAGGTATTTTCAATGATACACTGCATATTACGTTATATTACAAGGTATTTTCAATGATACACTGCATATTACGCTATATTATAAGGTATTTTCAATGATACACTGCATATTACGTTATATCATAAGTTATTTTCAATGATACTCTGCAATTTACGTTATGTTATAAGGTATTTTCAATGATAAACTAAATATTACGTTATATTATAAGGTCTTTTCAATGATAAACTACGATATATTAGAAGGTATTTTCAATGATACACTGCATATTACGTTATATTATAAGGTATTTTCAATGATACACTGCATATTACGTTATATTATAAGGTATTTTCAATGATACACTGCATATTACGTTATATTACAAGGTATTTTCAATGATACACTGCATATTACGTTATATTATAAGGTATTTTCAATGATACACTGCATATTACGATATATTATAAGGTCTTTTCAATGACACAATGCATATTTCGTTATATTATAAGGTATTTTCAATGATACACTGCATATTACGTTATATTATAAGTTATTTTCAATGATACACTGCATATTACGTTATAATATAAGGTATGTTCAATGACACACTGCATATTTCGTTATATTATAAGGTATTTTCAATGATACACTACAAATTCCGTTATATTATAAGGTATTTTCAATGATACACTGCATATTACGTTATATTCTATTGTATTTTCAATGATACACTGCATATAAACGTTATATTATAAGGTATTTTCAATGATACACTGCATATTACGTTATATTATAAGGTATTTTCAATGATACACTGCATATAAACGTTATATTATAAGGTATTTTCAATGACACACTGCATATTACGTTATATTATAAGGTATTTTCAATGATATACTACAAATTACGAAATATTATGAGGTATTTTCAATGATACACTGCATATTACGATATATTATAAGGTATTTTCAATGATACACTGCATATTACGTTATATTATAAGGTATTTTCAATGATACTCTGCATATTCCGTTATATTATAAGGTATTTTCATTGAAACACTCCATATTACGTTACATTATAAGGCATTTTCAATGATAAACTACGATATATTAAAAGGTATTTTCAATGATACACTGCATATTACGTTATATTACAAGGTATTTTCAATGATACACTGCATATTACGCTATATTATAAGGTATTTTCAATGATACACTGCATATTACGTTATATCATAAGTTATTTTCAATGATACACTGCATATTACGTTATATTATAAGGTATTTTCAATGATACTCTGCATATTCCGTTATATTATAAGGTATTTTCATTGAAACACTCCATATTACGTTACATTATAAGGCGTTTTCAATGATAAACTACGATATATTATAAGGTATTTTCAATGATACGCTGCATATTACGCTATATTATAAGGTATTTTCAATGATATACTGCATATTACGTTATATTATAAGGTATTTTCAATGATACACTGCATATTACGTTATATTACAAGGTATTTTCAATGATACACTGCATATTACGTTATAATATAAGGTATTTTCAATGATACACTGCATATTACGTTATATTATAAGGTATTTTCAATGATAAACTACGATATATTAGAAGGTATTTTCAATGATACACTGCATATTACGTTATATTATAAGGTATTTTCAATGATAAACTACGATATATTAGAAGGTATTTTCAATGATACACTGCATATTACGTTATATTATAAGGTATTTTCAATGATACACTGCATATTACGTTATATTACAAGGTATTTTCAATGATACACTGCATATTACGTTATAATATAAGGTATTTTCAATGATAAACTACGATATATTAGAAGGTATTTTCAATGATACACTGCATATTACGTTATATTATAAGGTATTTTCAATGATACACTGCATATTACGTTATATTATAAGGTATTTTCAATGATACACTACAAATTACGAAATATTATAAGGTATTTTCAATGATACACTGCATATTACGATATATTATAAGGCAGTTTCAATGATACACTGCTTATTACGTTATATTATAAGGTATTTTCAATGATAAACTACGATATATTAGAAGGTATTTTCAATGATACACTGCATATTACGATATATTATAAGGTATTTTCAATGATACTCTGCATATTCCGTTATATTATAAGGTATTTTCATTGAAACACTCCATATTACGTTACATTATAAGGCGTTTTCAATGATAAACTACGATATATTATAAGGTATTTTCAATGATACACTGCATATTACGCTATATTATAAGGTATTTTCAATGATATACTGCACATTACGTTATATTATAAGGTATTTTCAATGATAAACTACTATATATTATAAGGTATTTTCAATGATACACTGCATATTACGTTATATTATAAGGTATTTTCAATGATACACTGCATAGTACGCTATATTATAAGGTATTTTCAATGATACACTGCATATTACGCTATATTATAAGGTATTTTCAATGATACACTGCATTTTACGTTATATTATAAGGTATTTTCAATGATACACTGCATATTACGTTATATTATAAGGTATTTTCAATGATACACTGCATATTACGATATATTATAAGGTATTTTCAATGATATACTACAAATTACGAAATATTATGAGGTATTTTCAATGATACACTGCATATTACGATATATTATAAGGTATTTTCAATGATACACTGCATATTACGTTATATTATAAGGTATTTTCAATGATACTCTGCATATTACGCTATATTATAAGGTATTTTCAATGATACACTGCATATTACGTTATATCATAAGTTATTTTCAATGATACACTGCATATTACGTTATATTATAAGGTATTTTCAATGATACTCTGCATATTCCGTTATATTATAAGGTATTTTCATTGAAACACTCCATATTACGTTACATTATAAGGCGTTTTCAATGATAAACTACGATATATTACAAGGTATTTTCAATGATACACTGCATATTACGTTATATTATAAGGTATTTTCAATGATACACTGTATATTACGTTATATTATAAGGTATTTTCAATGATAAACTACGATATATTATAAGGTATTTTCAATGATACGCTGCATAGTACGTTATATTATAAGGTATTTTCAATGTTACACTGTATATTACGTTATGTTATAAGGTGTTTTCAATGATAAACTACTATATATTATAAGGTATTTTCAATGATACACTGCATATTACGTTATATTATAAGGTATTTTCAATGATACTCTGCATATTCCGTTATATTATAAGGTATTTTCATTGAAACACTCCATATTACGTTACATTATAAGGTATTTTCAATGATACACTGCATATTACGTTATATTATAAGGTATTTTCAATGATAAACTACGACATAATATAAGGTATGTTCAATGACACACTGCATATTTCGTTATATTATAAGGTATTTTCAATGATACACTACAAATTCCGTTATATTATAAGGTATTTTCAATGATACACTGCATATTACGTTATATTATAATGTATTTTCAATGATACACTGCATATTACGTTATATTATAAGGTATTTTCAATGATACACTGCATATTACGTTATAATATAAGGTATTTTCCATGATACACTGCACATTACTTTATATTATAAGGTATTTTCAATGATACACTACAAATTCCGTTATATTATAAGGTATTTTCAATGATACACTGCATATTACGTTATATTATAAGGTATTTTCAATGATACACTGCATATTTCGTTATATTATAAGGTATTTTCAATGATACACTACAAATTCCGTTATATTATAAGGTATTTTCAATGATACACTGCATATTACGTTATATTATAATGTATTTTCAATGATACACTGCATATTACGTTATATTATAAGGTATTTTCAATGATACACTGCATATTACGTTATAATATAAGGTATTTTCAATGATACACTGCACATTACGTTATATTATAAGGTATTTTCAATGATACACTACAAATTACGAAATATTATAAGGTATTTTCAATGATACACTGCATATTACGATATATTATAAGGTATTTTCAATGATACACTGCATATTACGATATATTATAAGGTATTTTCAATGATACGCTGCATAGTACGTTACATTATAAGGTATTTTCAATGTTACACTGTATATTACGTTATGTTATAAGGTATTTTCAATGATAAACTACTATATATTATAAGGTATTTTCAATGATACACTGCATATTACGTTATATTATAAGGTATTTTCAATGATACTCTGCATATTCCGTTATATTATAAGGTATTTTCATTGAAACACTCCATATTACGTTACATTATAAGGCGTTTTCAATGATAAACTACGATATATTATAAGGTATTTTCAATGATACACTGCATATTACGCTATATTATAAGGTATTTTCAATGATATACTGCATATTTTGTTGTACTATAAGGTATTTTCAATGATAAACTACGATATATTAGAAGGTATTTTCAGTGATAAACTGCATATTTCGTTATATTATAAGGTATTTTCAATGATACACTGCATATTACGATATATTATAAGGTCTTTTCAATGACACAATGCATATTTCGTTATATTATAAGTTATTTTCAATGATACACTGCATATTACGTTATATTACAAGGTATTTTCAATGATACACTGCATATTACGTTATAATATAAGGTATGTTCAATGACACACTGCATATTTCGTTATATTATAAGGTATTTTCAATGATACACTACAAATTCCGTTATATTATAAGGTATTTTCAATGATACACTGCATATTACGTTATATTCTATTGTATTTTCAATGATACACTGCATATAAACGTTATATTATAAGGTATTTTCAATGATACACTGCATATTACGTTATATTATAAGGTATTTTCAATGATACCCTGCATATAAACGTTATATTATAAGGTATTTTCAATGACACACCGCATATTACGTTATATTATAAGGTATTTTCAATGATATACTACAAATTACGAAATATTATGAGGTATTTTCAATGATACACTGCATATTACGTTATATTATAAGGTATTTTCAATGATACTCTGCATATTCCGTTATATTATAAGGTATTTTCATTGAAACACTCCATATTACGTTACATTATAAGGCATTTTCAATGATAAACTACGATATATTAAAAGGTATTTTCAATGATACACTGCATATTACGTTATATTATAAGGCATTTTCAATGATACACTGCTTATTACGTTATATTATAAGGTATTTTCAATGATAAACTACGATATATTAGAAGGTATTTTCAGTGATACACTGCATATTTCGTTATACTATAAGGTATTTTCAATGATAAACTACGACATAATATAAGGTATGTTCAATGACACACTGCATATTTCGTTATATTATAAGGTATTTTCAATGATACACTACAAATTCCGTTATATTATAAGGTATTTTCAATGATACACTGCATATTACGTTATATTATAATGTATTTTCAATGATACACTGCATATTACGTTATATTATAAGGTATTTTCAATGATACACTGCATATTACGTTATAATATAAGGTATTTTCAATGATACACTGCACATTACGTTATATTATAAGGTATTTTCAATGATACACTACAAATTACGAAATATTATAAGGTATTTTCAATGATACACTGCATATTACGTTATATTATAAGGTATTTTCAATGATACTCTGCATATTCCGTTATATTATAAGGTATTTTCATTGAAACACTCCATATTACGTTACATTATAAGGCGTTTTCAATGATAAACTACGATATATTATAAGGTATTTTCAATGATACACTGCATATTACGCTATATTATAAGGTATTTTCAATGATATACTGCATATTTCGTTGTACTATAAGGTATTTTCAATGATAAACTACGATATATTAGAAGGTATTTTCAGTGATAAACTGCATATTTCGTTATATTATAAGGTATTTTCAATGATACACTGCATATTACGATATATTATAAGGTCTTTTCAATGACACAATGCATATTTCGTTATATTATAAGTTATTTTCAATGATACACTGCATATTACGTTATATTACAAGGTATTTTCAATGATACACTGCATATTACGTTATAATATAAGGTATTTTCAATGATACACTGCATATAAACGTTATATTATAAGGTATTTTCAATGACACACTGCATATTACGTTATATTATAAGGTATTTTCATTGATATACTACAAATTACGAAATATTATGAGGTATTTTCAATGATACACTGCATATTACGATATATTATAAGGTATTTTCAATGATACACTGCATATTACGTTATATTATAAGGTATTTTCAATGATACACTGCATATAAACGTTATATTATAAGGTATTTTCAATGACACACTGCATATTACGTTATATTATAAGGTATTTTCATTGATATACTACAAATTACGAAATATTATGAGGTATTTTCAATGATACACTGCATATTACGATATATTATAAGGTATTTTCAATGATACACTGCATATTACGTTATATTATAAGGTATTTTCAATGATACTCTGCATATTCCGTTATATTATAAGGTATTTTCATTGAAACACTCCATATTACGTTACATTATAAGGCATTTTCAATGATAAACTACGATATATTAAAAGGTATTTTCAATGATACACTGCATATTACGTTATATTACAAGGTATTTTCAATGATACACTGCATATTACGCTATATTATAAGGTATTTTCAATGATACACTGCATATTACGTTATATCATAAGTTATTTTCAATGATACACTGCATATTACGTTATATTATAAGGTATTTTCAATGATACTCTGCATATTCCGTTATATTATAAGGTATTTTCATTGAAACACTCCATATTACGTTACATTATAAGGCGTTTTCAATGATAAACTACGATATATTATAAGGTATTTTCAATGATACGCTGCATATTACGCTATATTATAAGGTATTTTCAATGATATACTGCATATTACGTTATATTATAAGGTATTTTCAATGATACACTGCATATTACGTTATATTACAAGGTATTTTCAATGATACACTGCATATTACGTTATAATATAAGGTATTTTCAATGATACACTGCATATTACGTTATATTATAAGGTATTTTCAATGATAAACTACGATATATTATAAGGTATTTTCATTGAAACACTCCATATTACGTTACATTATAAGGCGTTTTCAATGATAAACTACGATATATTATAAGGTATTTTGAATGATACACTGCATATTACGCTATATTATAAGGTATTTTCAATGATATACTGCATATTTCGTTGTACTATAAGGTATTTTCAATGATAAACTACGATATATTAGAAGGTATTTTCAGTGATAAACTGCATATTTCGTTATATTATAAGGTATTTTCAATGATACACTGCATATTACGATATATTATAAGGTCTTTTCAATGACACAATGCATATTTCGTTATATTATAAGTTATTTTCAATGATACACTGCATATTACGTTATATTACAAGGTATTTTCAATGATACACTGCATATTACGTTATAATATAAGGTATTTTCAATGATACACTGCATATTACGTTATATTATAAGGTATTTTCAATGATAAACTACGATATATTAGAAGGTATTTTCAATGATACACTGCATATTACGTTATATTATAAGGTATTTTCAATGATAAACTACGATATATTAGAAGGTATTTTCAATGATACACTGCATATTACGTTATATTATAAGGTATTTTCAATGATACACTGCATATTACGTTATATTACAAGGTATTTTCAATGATACACTGCATATTACGATATATTATAAGGTCTTTTCAATGACACAATGCATATTTCGTTATATTATAAGTTATTTTCAATGATACACTGCATATTACGTTATATTACAAGGTATTTTCAATGATACACTGCATATTACGTTATAATATAAGGTATGTTCAATGACACACTGCATATTTCGTTATATTATAAGGTATTTTCAATGATACACTACAAATTCCGTTATATTATAAGGTATTTTCAATGATACACTGCATATTACGTTATATTCTATTGTATTTTCAATGATACACTGCATATAAACGTTATATTATAAGGTATTTTCAATGATACACTGCATATTACGTTATATTATAAGGTATTTCCAATGATACACTGCATATAAACGTTATATTATAAGGTATTTTCAATGACACACTGCATATTACGTTATATTATAAGGTATTTTCAATGATATACTACAAATTACGAAATATTATGAGGTATTTTCAATGATACACTGCATATTACGATATATTATAAGGTATTTTCAATGATACACTGCATATTACGTTATATTATAAGGTATTTTCAATGATACTCTGCATATTCCGTTATATTATAAGGTATTTTCATTGAAACACTCCATATTACGTTACATTATAAGGCATTTTCAATGATAAACTACGATATATTAAAAGGTATTTTCAATGATACACTGCATATTACGTTATATTACAAGGTATTTTCAATGATACACTGCATATTACGCTATATTATAAGGTATTTTCAATGATACACTGCATATTACGTTATATCATAAGTTATTTTCAATGATACACTGCATATTACGTTATATTATAAGGTATTTTCAATGATACTCTGCATATTCCGTTATATTATAAGGTATTTTCATTGAAACACTCCATATTACGTTACATTATAAGGCGTTTTCAATGATAAACTACGATATATTATAAGGTATTTTCAATGATACGCTGCATATTACGCTATATTATAAGGTATTTTCAATGATATACTGCATATTACGTTATATTATAAGGTATTTTCAATGATACACTGCATATTACGTTATATTACAAGGTATTTTCAATGATACACTGCATATTACGTTATAATATAAGGTATTTTCAATGATACACTGCATATTACGTTATATTATAAGGTATTTTCAATGATGAACTACGATATATTAGAAGGTATTTTCAATGATACACTGCATATTACGTTATATTATAAGGTATTTTCAATGATAAACTACGATATATTATAAGGTATTTTCAATGATACACTGCATATTACGTTATATTATAAGGTATTTTCAATGATACACTGCATATTACGTTATATTACAAGGTATTTTCAATGATACACTGCATATTACGTTATAATATAAGGTATTTTCAATGATAAACTACGATATATTAGAAGGTATTTTCAATGATACACTGCATATTACGTTATATTATAAGGTATTTTCAATGATACACTGCATATTACGTTATATTATAAGGTATTTTCAATGATACACTACAAATTACGAAATATTATAAGGTATTTTCAATGATACACTGCATATTACGATATATTATAAGGCAGTTTCAATGATACACTGCTTATTACGTTATATTATAAGGTATTTTCAATGATAAACTACGATATATTAGAAGGTATTTTCAATGATACACTGCATATTACGATATATTATAAGGTATTTTCAATGATACTCTGCATATTCCGTTATATTATAAGGTATTTTCATTGAAACACTCCATATTACGTTACATTATAAGGCGTTTTCAATGATAAACTACGATATATTATAAGGTATTTTCAATGATACACTGCATATTACGCTATATTATAAGGTATTTTCAATGATATACTGCACATTACGTTATATTATAAGGTATTTTCAATGATAAACTACTATATATTATAAGGTATTTTCAATGATACACTGCATATTACGTTATATTATAAGGTATTTAAAATGATACACTGCATAGTACGCTATATTATAAGGTATTTTCAATGATACACTGCATATTACGCTATATTATAAGGTATTTTCAATGATACACTGCATTTTACGTTATATTATAAGGTATTTTCAATGATACACTGCATATTACGTTATATTATAAGGTATTTTCAATGATACACTGCATATTACGATATATTATAAGGTATTTTCAATGATATACTACAAATTACGAAATATTATGAGGTATTTTCAATGATACACTGCATATTACGATATATTATAAGGTATTTTCAATGATACACTGCATATTACGTTATATTATAAGGTATTTTCAATGATACTCTGCATATTACGCTATATTATAAGGTATTTTCAATGATACACTGCATATTACGTTATATTATAAGTTATTTTCAATGATACACTGCATATTACGTTATATTATAAGGTATTTTCAATGATACTCTGCATATTCCGTTATATTATAAGGTATTTTCATTGAAACACTCCATATTACGTTACATTATAAGGCGTTTTCAATGATAAACTACGATATATTACAAGGTATTTTCAATGATACACTGCATATTACGTTATAATATAAGGTATTTTCAATGATACACTGCATATTACGTTATATTATAAGGTATTTTCAATGATAAACTACGATATATTATAAGGTATTTTCAATGATACGCTGCATAGTACGTTATATTATAAGGTATTTTCAATGTTACACTGTATATTACGTTATGTTATAAGGTGTTTTCAATGATAAACTACTATATATTATAAGGTATTTTCAATGATACACTGCATATTACGTTATATTATAAGGTATTTTCAATGATACTCTGCATATTCCGTTATATTATAAGGTATTTTCATTGAAACACTCCATATTACGTTACATTATAAGGTATTTTCAATGATACACTGCATATTTCGTTATACTATAAGGTATTTTCAATGATAAACTACGACATAATATAAGGTATGTTCAATGACACACTGCATATTTCGTTATATTATAAGGTATTTTCAATGATACACTACAAATTCCGTTATATTATAAGGTATTTTCTATGATATACTGCATATTACATTATTTTATAATGTATTTTCAATGATACACTGCATATTACGTTATATTATAAGGTATTTTCAATGATACACTGCATATTACGTTATAGTATAAGGTATTTTCATTGATAGACTGCATATTACATTACTTTATATTATAAGGTATTTTCAATGATACACTACAAATTCCGTTATATTATAAGGTATTTTCAATGATACACTGCATATTACGTTATATTATAAGGTATTTTCAATGATACACTGCATATTTCGTTATATTATAAGGTATTTTCAATGATACACTACAAATTCCGTTATATTATAAGGTATTTTCAATGATACACTGCATATTACGTTATATTATAAGGTATTTTCAATGATACACTGCATATTACGTTATATTATAAGGTATTTTCAATGATACACTGCATATTACGTTATAATATAAGGTATTTTCAATGATACACTGCACATTACGTTATATTATAAGGTATTTTCAATGATACACTACAAATTACGAAATATTATAAGGTATTTTCAATGATACACTGCATATTACGATATATTATAAGGTATTTTCAATGATACACTGCATATTACGATATATTATAAGGTATTTTCAATGATACGCTGCATAGTACGTTACATTATAAGGTATTTTCAATGTTACACTGTATATTACGTTATGTTATAAGGTATTTTCAATGATAAACTACTATATATTATAAGGTATTTTCAATGATACACTGCATATTACGTTATATTATAAGGTATTTTCAATGATACACTGCATATTCCGTTATATTATAAGGTATTTTAATTGAAACACTCCATATTACGTTACATTATAAGGCGTTTTCAATGATAAACTACGATATATTATAAGGTATTTTCAATGATACACTGCATATTACGCTATATTATAAGGTATTTTCAATGATATACTGCATATTTCGTTGTACTATAAGGTATTTTCAATGATAAACTACGATATATTAGAAGGTATTTTCAGTGATAAACTGCATATTTCGTTATATTATAAGGTATTTTCAATGATACACTGCATATTACGATATATTATAAGGTCTTTTCAATGACACAATGCATATTTCGTTATATTATAAGTTATTTTCAATGATACACTGCATATTACGTTATATTACAAGGTATTTTCAATGATACACTGCATATTACGTTATAATATAAGGTATTTTCAATGATACACTGCATATAAACGTTATATTATAAGGTATTTTCAATGATACACTGCATATTACGTTATATTATAAGGTATTTTCATTGATATACTACAAATTACGAAATATTATGAGGTATTTTCAATGATACACTGCATATTACGATATATTATAAGGTCTTTTCAATGACACAATGCATATTTCGTTATATTATAAGTTATTTTCAATGATACACTGCATATTACGTTATATTACAAGGTATTTTCAATGATACACTGCATATTACGTTATAATATAAGGTATTTTCAATGATACACTGCATATTACGTTATATTATAAGGTATTTTCAATGATAAACTACGATATATTACAAGGTATTTTCAATGATACACTGCATATTACGTTATATTATAAGGTATTTTCAATGATAAACTACGATATATTAGAAGGTATTTTCAATGATACACTGCATATTACGTTATATTATAAGGTATTTTCAATGATACACTGCATATTACGTTATATTACAAGGTATTTTCAATGATACACTGCATATTACGTTATATCATAAGTTATTTTCAATGATACACTGCATATTACGTTATATTATAAGGTATTTTCAATGATACTCTGCATATTCCGTTATAATATAAGGTATTTTCAATGATACACTGCATATAAACGTTATATTATAAGGTATTTTCAATGACACACTGCATATTACGTTATATTATAAGGTATTTTCATTGATATACTACAAATTACGAAATATTATGAGGTATTTTCAATGATACACTGCATATTACGATATATTATAAGGTATTTTCAATGATACACTGCATATTACGTTATATTATAAGGTATTTTCAATGATACACTGCATATAAACGTTATATTATAAGGTATTTTCAATGACACACTGCATATTACGTTATATTATAAGGTATTTTCATTGATATACTACAAATTACGAAATATTATGAGGTATTTTCAATGATACACTGCATATTACGATATATTATAAGGTATTTTCAATGATACACTGCATATTACGTTATATTATAAGGTATTTTCAATGATACTCTGCATATTCCGTTATATTATAAGGTATTTTCATTGAAACACTCCATATTACGTTACATTATAAGGCATTTTCAATGATAAACTACGATATATTAAAAGGTATTTTCAATGATACACTGCATATTACGTTATATTACAAGGTATTTTCAATGATACACTGCATATTACGCTATATTATAAGGTATTTTCAATGATACACTGCATATTACGTTATATTACAAGGTATTTTCAATGATACACTGCATATTACGTTATATTATAAGGTATTTTCAATGATACACTGCATATAAACGTTATATTATAAGGTATTTTCAATGACACACCGCATATTACGTTATATTATAAGGTATTTTCAATGATATACTACAAATTACGAAATATTATGAGGTATTTTCAATGATACACTGCATATTACGTTATATTATAAGGTATTTTCAATGATACTCTGCATATTCCGTTATATTATAAGGTATTTTCATTGAAACACTCCATATTACGTTACATTATAAGGCATTTTCAATGATAAACTACGATATATTAAAAGGTATTTTCAATGATACACTGCATATTACGTTATATTATAAGGCATTTTCAATGATACACTGCTTATTACGTTATATTATAAGGTATTTTCAATGATAAACTACGATATATTAGAAGGTATTTTCAGTGATACACTGCATATTTCGTTATACTATAAGGTATTTTCAATGATAAACTACGACATAATATAAGGTATGTTCAATGACACACTGCATATTTCGTTATATTATAAGGAATTTTCAATGATACACTACAAATTCCGTTATATTATAAGGTATTTTCAATGATACACTGCATATTACGTTATATTATAATGTATTTTCAATGATACACTGCATATTACGATATATTATAAGGTATTTTCAATGATACGCTGCATAGTACGTTACATTATAAGGTATTTTCAATGTTACACTGTATATTACGTTATGTTATAAGGTATTTTCAATGATAAACTACTATATATTATAAGGTATTTTCAATGATACACTGCATATTACGTTATATTATAAGGTATTTTCAATGATACTCTGCATATTCCGTTATATTATAAGGTATTTTCATTGAAACACTCCATATTACGTTACATTATAAGGCGTTTTCAATGATAAACTACGATATATTATAAGGTATTTTCAATGATACACTGCATATTACGTTATATTATAAGGTATTTTCAATGATATACTGCATATTTCGTTGTACTATAAGGTATTTTCAATGATAAACTACGATATATTAGAAGGTATTTTCAGTGATAAACTGCATATTTCGTTATATTATAAGTTATTTTCAATGATACACTGCATATTACGATATATTATAAGGTCTTTTCAATGACACAATGCATATTTCGTTATATTATAAGTTATTTTCAATGATACACTGCATATTACGTTATATTACAAGGTATTTTCAATGATACACTGCATATTACGTTATAATATAAGGTATTTTCAATGATACACTGCATATAAACGTTATATTATAAGGTATTTTCAATGACACACTGCATATTACGTTATATTATAAGGTATTTTCATTGATATACTACAAATTACGAAATATTATGAGGTATTTTCAATGATACACTGCATATTACGATATATTATAAGGTATTTTCAATGATACACTGCATATTACGTTATATTATAAGGTATTTTCAATGATACTCTGCATATTCCGTTATATTATAAGGTATTTTCATTGAAACACTCCATATTACGTTACATTATAAGGCATTTTCAATGATAAACTACGATATATTAAAAGGTATTTTCAATGATACACTGCATATTACGTTATATTACAAGGTATTTTCAATGATACACTGCATATTACGCTATATTATAAGGTATTTTCAATGATACACTGCATATTACGTTATATCATAAGTTATTTTCAATGATACACTGCATATTACGTTATATTATAAGGTATTTTCAATGATACTCTGCATATTCCGTTATATTATAAGGTATTTTCATTGAAACACTCCATATTACGTTACATTATAAGGCGTTTTCAATGATAAACTACGATATATTATAAGGTATTTTCAATGATACCCTGCATATTACGCTATATTATAAGGTATTTTCAATGATATACTGCATATTACGTTATATTATAAGGTATTTTCAATGATACACTGCATATTACGTTATATTACAAGGTATTTTCAATGATACACTGCATATTACGTTATAATATAAGGTATTTTCAATGATACACTGCATATTACGTTATATTATAAGGTATTTTCAATGATAAACTACGATATATTATAAGGTATTTTCATTGAAACACTCCATATTACGTTACATTATAAGGCGTTTTCAATGATAAACTACGATATATTATAAGGTATTTTCAATGATACACTGCATATTACGCTATATTATAAGGTATTTTCAATGATATACTGCATATTTCGTTGTACTATAAGGTATTTTCAATGATAAACTACGATATATTAGAAGGTATTTTCAGTGATAAACTGCATATTTCGTTATATTATAAGGTATTTTCAATGATACACTGCATATTACGATATATTATAAGGTCTTTTCAATGACACAATGCATATTTCGTTATATTATAAGTTATTTTCAATGATACACTGCATATTACGTTATATTACAAGGTATTTTCAATGATACACTGCATATTACGTTATAATATAAGGTATTTTCAATGATACTCTGCATATTCCGTTATAATATAAGGTATTTTCAATGATACACTGCATATAAACGTTATATTATAAGGTATTTTCAATGACACACTGCATATTACGTTATATTATAAGGTATTTTCATTGATATACTACAAATTACGAAATATTATGAGGTATTTTCAATGATACTCTGCATATTCCGTTATATTATAAGGTATTTTCATTGAAACACTCCATATTACGTTACATTATAAGGCATTTTCAATGATAAACTACGATATATTAAAAGGTATTTTCAATGATACACTGCATATTACGTTATATTATAAGGCATTTTCAATGATACACTGCTTATTACGTTATATTATAAGGTATTTTCAATGATAAACTACGATATATTAGAAGGTATTTTCAGTGATACACTGCATATTTCGTTATACTATAAGGTATTTTCAATGATAAACTACGACATAATATAAGGTATGTTCAATGACACACTGCATATTTCGTTATATTATAAGGTATTTTCAATGATACACTACAAATTCCGTTATATTATAAGGTATTTTCAATGATACACTGCATATTACGTTATATTATAATGTATTTTCAATGATACACTGCATATTACGTTATATTATAAGGTATTTTCAATGATACACTGCATATTACGTTATAATATAAGGTATTTTCAATGATACACTGCACATTACGTTATATTATAAGGTATTTTCAATGATACACTACAAATTACGAAATATTATAAGGTATTTTCAATGATACACTGCATATTACGATATATTATAAGGTATTTTCAATGATACACTGCATATTACGATATATTATAAGGTATTTTCAATGATACGCTGCATAGTACGTTACATTATAAGGTATTTTCAATGTTACACTGTATATTACGTTATGTTATAAGGTATTTTCAATGATAAACTACTATATATTATAAGGTATTTTCAATGATACACTGCATATTACGTTATATTATAAGGTATTTTCAATGATACTCTGCATATTCCGTTATATTATAAGGTATTTTAATTGAAACACTCCATATTACGTTACATTATAAGGCGTTTTCAATGATAAACTACGATATATTATAAGGTATTTTCAATGATACACTGCATATTACGCTATATTATAAGGTATTTTCAATGATATACTGCATATTTCGTTGTACTATAAGGTATTTTCAATGATAAACTACGATATATTAGAAGGTATTTTCAATGATACACTGCATATTACGATATATTATAAGGTCTTTTCAATGACACAATGCATATTTCGTTATATTATAAGTTATTTTCAATGATACACTGCATATTACGTTATATTACAAGGTATTTTCAATGATACACTGCATATTACGTTATAATATAAGGTATTTTCAATGATACACTGCATATAAACGTTATATTATAAGGTATTTTCAATGACACACAGCATATTACGTTATATTATAAGGTATTTTCATTGATATACTACAAATTACGAAATATTATGAGGTATTTTCAATGATACACTGCATATTACGATATATTATAAGGTCTTTTCAATGACACAATGCATATTTCGTTATATTATAAGTTATTTTCAATGATACACTGCATATTACGTTATATTACAAGGTATTTTCAATGATACACTGCATATTACGTTATAATATAAGGTATTTTCAATGATACACTGCATATTACGTTATATTATAAGGTATTTTCAATGATAAACTACGATATATTAGAAGGTATTTTCAATGATACACTGCATATTACGTTATATTATAAGGTATTTTCAATGATAAACTACGATATATTAGAAGGTATTTTCAATGATACACTGCATATTACGTTATATTATAAGGTATTTTCAATGATACACTGCATATTACGTTATATTACAAGGTATTTTCAATGATACACTGCATATTACGTTATATCATAAGTTATTTTCAATGATACACTGCATATTACGTTATATTATAAGGTATTTTCAATGATACTCTGCATATTCCGTTATAATATAAGGTATTTTCAATGATACACTGCATATAAACGTTATATTATAAGGTATTTTCAATGACACACTGCATATTACGTTATATTATAAGGTATTTTCAATGATATACTACAAATTACGAAATATTATGAGGTATTTTCAATGATACACTGCATATTACGATATATTATAAGGTATTTTCAATGATACACTGCATATTACGTTATATTATAAGGTATTTTCAATGATACACTGCATATAAACGTTATATTATAAGGTATTTTCAATGATACACTGCATATTACGTTATATTATAAGGTATTTTCATTGATATACTACAAATTACGAAATATTATGAGGTATTTTCAATGATACACTGCATATTACGATATATTATAAGGTATTTTCAATGATACACTGCATATTACGTTATATTATAAGGTATTTTCAATGATACTCTGCATATTCCGTTATATTATAAGGTATTTTCATTGAAACACTCCATATTACGTTACATTATAAGGCATTTTCAATGATAAACTACGATATATTAAAAGGTATTTTCAATGATACACTGCATATTACGTTATATTACAAGGTATTTTCAATGATACACTGCATATTACGCTATATTATAAGGTATTTTCAATGATACACTGCATATTACGTTATATTACAAGGTATTTTCAATGATACACTGCATATTACGTTATAATATAAGGTATTTTCAATGATACACTGCATATTACGTTATATTATAAGGTATTTTCAATGATAAACTACGATATATTAGAAGGTATTTTCAATGATACACTGCATATTACGTTATATTATAAGGTATTTTCAATGATAAACTACGATATATTAGAAGGTATTTTCAATGATACACTGCATATTACGTTATATTATAAGGTATTTTCAATGATACACTGCATATTACGTTATATTACAAGGTATTTTCAATGATACACTGCATATTACGTTATATCATAAGTTATTTTCAATGATACACTGCATATTACGTTATATTATAAGGTATTTTCAATGATACTCTGCATATTCCGTTATATTATAAGGTATTTTCATTGAAACACTCCATATTACGTTACATTATTGCATATAAACGTTATATTATAAGGTATTTTCAATGACACACTGCATATTACGTTATATTATAAGGTATTTTCATTGATATACTACAAATTACGAAATATTATGAGGTATTTTCAATGATACACTGCATATTACGATATATTATAAGGTATTTTCAATGATACACTGCATATTATGTTATATTATAAGGTATTTTCAATGATACTCTGCATATTCCGTTATATTATAAGGTATTTTCATTGAAACACTCCATATTACGTTACATTATAAGGCATTTTCAATGATAAACTACGATATATTAAAAGGTATTTTCAATGATACACTGCATATTACGTTATATTACAAGGTATTTTCAATGATACACTGCATATTACGCTATATTATAAGGTATTTTCAATGATACACTGCATATTACGTTATATCATAAGTTATTTTCAATGATACACTGCATATTACGTTATATTACAAGGTATTTTCAATGATACTCTGCATATTCCGTTATATTATAAGGTATTTTCATTGAAACACTCCATATTACGTTACATTATAAGGCATTTTCAATGATAAACTACGATATATTAAAAGGCGTTTTCAATGATAAACTACGATATATTATAAGGTATTTTCAATGATACACTGCATATTACGCTATATTATAAGGTATTTTCAATGATATACTGCACATTACGTTATATTATAAGGTATTTTCAATGATAAACTACTATATATTATAAGGTATTTTCAGTGATACACTGCATATTACGTTGTATTATAAGGTATTCTCAATGATACACTGCATATTCCTCTATATTATAAGGTATTTTCAATGATAAACTACAAATTAACACATATTACAAGGTATGGTCAATCATACACTGCTTATTACGTTATATTATAAGGCATTTTCAATGATACACTGCTTATTACGTTATATTATAAGGTATTTTCAATGATAAACTACGATATATTAGAAGGTATTTTCAGTGATACACTGCATATTTCGTTATACTATAAGGTATTTTCAATGATAAACTACGACATAATATAAGGTATGTTCAATGACACACTGCATATTTCGTTATATTATAAGGTATTTTCAATGATACACTACAAATTCCGTTATATTATAAGGTATTTTCAATGATACACTGCATATTACGTTATATTATAATGTATTTTCAATGATACACTGCATATTACGTTATATTATAAGGTATTTTCAATGATACACTGCATATTACGTTATAATATAAGGTATTTTCAATGATACACTGCACATTACGTTATATTATAAGGTATTTTCAATGATACACTGCAAATTACGTTATATTATAAGGTATTTTCAATGATACACTGCATATTATGAGGTATTTTCAATGATACACTGCATATTACGATATATTATAAGGTATTTTCAATGATACACTGCATATTACGTTATATTATAAGGTATTTTCAATGATACTCTGCATATTACGCTATATTATAAGGTCTTTTCAATGATACACTGCATATTACGTTATATCATAAGTTATTTTCAATGATACACTGCATATTACGTTATATTATAAGGTATTTTCAATGATACTCTGCATATTCCGTTATATTATAAGGTATTTTCATTGAAACACTCCATATTACGTTACATTATAAGGCATTTTCAATGATAAACTACGATATATTACAAGGTATTTTCAATGATACACTGCATATTACGTTATATTATAAGGTATTTTCAATGATACACTGCATATTACGATATATTATAAGGTATTTTCAATGATATACTACAAATTACGAAATATTATGAGGTATTTTCAATGATACACTGCATATTCCGTTATATTATAAGGTATTTTCATTGAAACACTCCATATTACGTTACATTGTAAGGCATTTTCAATGATAAACTACGATATATTAAAAGGTATTTTCAATGATACACTGTATATTACGTTATATTACAAGGTATTTTCAATGATACACTGCATATTATGTTATAATATAAGGTATTTTCAATGATACACCGCATATTACGTTATATTATAAGGTATTTTCAATGATACACTGCATATTACGTTATATTATAAGGTATTTTCAATGATACACTGCATATTACGTTATAATATAAGGTATTTTCAATGATACACTGCATATTACGATATATTATAAGGTATTTTCAATGATACACTGCATATTACGATATATTATAAGGTATTTTCAATGATACGCTGCATAGTACGTTATATTATAAGGTATTTTCAATGTTACACTGTATATTACGTTATGTTATAAGGGTGTTTTCAATGATAAACTACTATATATTATAAGGTATTTTCAATGATACACTGCATATTACGTTATATTATAAGGTATTTTCAATGATACTCTGCATATTCCGTTATATTATAAGGTATTTTCATTGAAACACTCCATATTACGTTACATTATAAGGCATTTTCAATGATAAACTACGATATATTAAAAGGTTTTTTCAATGATACACTGCATATTACGTTATATTACAAGGTATTTTCAATGATACACTGCATATTACGTTATATTATAAGGTATTTTCAATGATAAACAACGACATATTATAAGGTATTTTCAATGATACACTGCATATTTCGTTATATTATAAGGTATTTTCAATGATACACTACAAATTCCGTTATATTACAAGGTATTTTCAATGATACACTGCATATTATGTTATAATATAAGGTATTTTCAATGATACACTGCATATTACGTTATATTATAAGGTATTTTCAATGATACACTGCATATTACGCTATATTATAAGGTATTTTCAATGATACACTGCATATTACGTTATATTATAAGGTATTTTCTATGATACTCTGTATATTCCGTTATATTATAAGGTATTTTCATTGAAACACTCCATATTACGTTACATTATAAGGCATTTTCAATGATAAACTACGATATATTAAAAGGCGTTTTCAATGATAAACTACGATATATTATAAGGTATTTTCAATGATACACTGCATATTACGCTATATTATAAGGTATTTTCAATGATATACTGCACATTACGTTATATTATAAGGTATTTTCAATGATAAACTACTATATATTATAAGGTATTTTCAATGATACACTGCATATTACGTTATATTATAAGGTATTTTCAATGATACACTGCATAGTACGCTATATTATAAGGTATTTTCAATGATAAACTACAAATTACGAAATATTATAAGGTATTTTCAATGATACACTGCATATTACGATATATTATAAGGCATTTTCAGTGATACACTGCATATTACGTTATATTATAAGGTATTTTCAATGATACTCTGCATATTCCGTTATATTATAAGGTATTTTCATTGAAACACTCCATATTACGTTACATTATAAGGCATTTTCAATGATAAACTACGATATATTAAAAGGCGTTTTCAATGATAAACTACGATATATTATAAGGTATTTTCAATGATACACTGCATATTACGCTATATTATAAGGTATTTTCAATGATATACTGCACATTACGTTATATTATAAGGTATTTTCAATGATAAACTACTATATATTATAAGGTATTTTCAATGATACACTGCATATTACGTTATATTATAAGGTATTTTCAATGATACACTGCATAGTACGCTATATTATAAGGTATTTTCAATGAAAAACTACAAATTACGAAATATTATAAGATATTTTCAATGATACACTGCATATTACGATATATTATAAGGCATTTTCAATGATACACTGCTTATTACGTTATATTATAAGGTATTTTCAATGATAAACTACGATATATTAGAAGGTATTTTCAGTGATACACTGCATATTTCGTTATACTATAAGGTATTTTCAATGATAAACTACGACATAATATAAGGTATGTTCAATGACACACTGCATATTTCGTTATATTATAAGGTATTTTCAATGATACACTACAAATTCCGTTATATTATAAGGTATTTTCAATGATACACTGCATATTACGTTATATTATAATGTATTTTCAATGATACACTGCATATTACGTTATATTATAAGGTATTTTCAATGATACACTGCATATTACGTTATAATATAAGGTATTTTCAATGATACACTGCACATTACGTTATATTATAAGGTATTTTCAAGGATACACTGCATATTACGTTATATTATAAGGTATTTTCAATGATACACTGCATATTATGAGGTATTTTCAATGATACACTGCATATTACGATATATTATAAGGTATTTTCAATGATACACTGCATATTACGTTATATTATAAGGTATTTTCAATGATACTCTGCATATTACGCTATATTATAAGGTATTTTCAATGATACACTGCATATTACGTTATATCATAAGTTATTTTCAATGATACACTGCATATTACGTTATATTATAAGGTATTTTCAATGATACTCTGCATATTCCGTTATATTATAAGGTATTTTCATTGAAACACTCCATATTACGTTACATTATAAGGCGTTTTCAATGATAAACTACGATATATTACAAGGTATTTTCAATGATACACTGCATATTACGCTATATTATAAGGTATTTTCAATGATATACTGCATATTTCGTTGTACTATAAGGTATTTTCAATGATAAACTACGATATATTAGAAGGTATTTTCAGTGATAAACTGCATATTTCGTTATATTATAAGGTATTTTCAATGATACACTACAAATTCCGTTATATTATAAGGTATTTTCAATGATACACTGCATTTTACGTTATATTATAAGGTATTTTCAATGATACACTGCATATTACGTTATATTATAAGGTATTTTCAATGATACACTGCATATTACGATATATTATAAGGTATTTTCAATGATACACTGCATATTACGTTATATTATAATGTATTTTCAATGATACACTGTATATTACGTTATATTATAAGGTATTTTCAATGATACACTACAAATTACGAAATATTATAAGGTATTTTCAATGATACACTGCATATTACGATATTATAAGGTATTTTCAATGATACACTGCATATTCCGTTATATTATAAGGTATTTTCATTGAAACACTCCATATTACGTTACATTATAAGGCATTTTCAATGATAAACTACGATATATTAAAAGGTATTTTCAATGATACTCTGTATATTACGTTATATTACAAGGTATTTTCAATGATACACTGCATATTACGTTATAATATAAGGTATTTTCAATGATACACTGCATATTACGTTATATTATAAGGTATTTTCAATGATACACTGCATATTACGTTATATTATAAGGTATTTTCAATGATACACTGCATATTACGTTATAATATTAGGTATTTTCAATGATACACTGCATATTACGTTATATTATAAGGTATTTTCAATGATACACTACAAATTACGAAATATTATAAGGTATTTTCAATGATACACTGCATATTACGATATATTATAAGGTATTTTCAATGATACACTGCATATTACGATATATTATAAGGTATTTTCAATGATACGCTGCATAGTACGTTATATTATAAGGTATTTTCAATGTTACACTGTATATTACGTTATGTTATAAGGTGTTTTCAATGATAAACTACTATATATTATAAGGTATTTTCAATGATACACTGCATATTACGTTATATTATAAGGTATTTTCAATGATACTCTGCATATTCCGTTATATTATAAGGTATTTTCATTGAAACACTCCATATTACGTTACATTATAAGGCATTTTCAATGATAAACTACGATATATTAAAAGGTATTTTCAATGATACACTGCATATTACGTTATATTACAAGGTATTTTCAATGATACACTGCATATTACGTTATATTATAAGGTATTTTCAATGATAAACAACGACATATTATAAGGTATTTTCAATGATACACTGCATATTTCGTTATATTATAAGGTATTTTCAATGATACACTACAAATTCCGTTATATTACAAGGTATTTTCAATGATACACTGCATATTATGATATAATATAAGGTATTTTCAATGATACACTGCATATTACGTTATATTATAAGGTATTTTCAATGATACACTGCATATTACGCTATATTATAAGGTATTTTCAATGACACACTGCATATTACGCTATATTATAAGGTATTTTCAATGATATACTGCACATTACGTTATATTATAAGGTATTTTCAATGATAAACTACGATATATTAGAAGGTATTTTCAGTGATACACTGCATATTTCGTTATACTATAAGGTATTTTCAATGATAAACTACGACATAATATAAGGTATGTTCAATGACACACTGCATATTTCGTTATATTATAAGGTATTTTCAATGATACACTACAAATTCCGTTATATTATAAGGTATTTTCAATGATACACTGCATATTACGTTATATTATAATGTATTTTCAATGATACACTGCATATTACGTTATATTATAAGGTATTTTCAATGATACACTGCATATTACGTTATAATATAAGGTATTTTCAATGATACACTGCACATTACGTTATATTATAAGGTATTTTCAATGATACACTGCATATTACGTTATATTATAAGGTATTTTCAATGATACACTGCATATTATGAGGTATTTTCAATGATACACTGCATATTACGATATATTATAAGGTATTTTCAATGATACACTGCATATTACGTTATATTATAAGGTATTTTCAATGATACTCTGCATATTACGCTATATTATAAGGTATTTTCAATGATACACTGCATATTACGTTATATCATAAGTTATTTTCAATGATACACTGCATATTACGTTATATTATAAGGTATTTTCAATGATACTCTGCATATTCCGTTATATTATAAGGTATTTTCATTGAAACACTCCATATTACGTTACATTATAAGGCGTTTTCAATGATAAACTACGATATATTACAAGGTATTTTCAATGATACACTGCATATTACGTTATAATATAAGGTATTTTCAATGATACACTGTATATTACGTTATATTATAAGGTATTTTCAATGATAAACTACGATATATTATAAGGTATTTTCAATGATACGCTGCATAGTACGTTATATTATAAGGTATTTTCAATGTTACACTGTATATTACGTTATGTTATAAGGTGTTTTCAATGATAAACTACTATATATTATAAGGTATTTTCAGTGATACACTGCATATTTCGTTATACTATAAGGTATTTTCAATGATAAACTACGACATAATATAAGGTATGTTCAATGACACACTGCATATTTCGTTATATTATAAGGTATTTTCAATGATACACTACAAATTCCGTTATATTATAAGGTATTTTCAATGATACACTGCATATTACGTTATATTATAATGTATTTTCTATGATACACTGCATATTACGTTATATTATAAGGTATTTTCAATGATACACTGCATATTACGTTATAATATAAGGTATTTTCCATGATACACTGCACATTACTTTATATTATAAGGTATTTTCAATGATACACTACAAATTCCGTTATATTATAAGGTATTTTCAATGATACACTGCATTTTACGTTATATTATAAGGTATTTTCAATGATACACTGCATATTTCGTTATATTATAAGGTATTTTCAATGATACACTACAAATTCCGTTATATTATAAGGTATTTTCAATGATACACTGCATATTACGTTATATTATAATGTATTTTCAATGATACTCTGCATATTCCGTTATATTATAAGGTATTTTCATTGAAACACTCCATATTACGTTACATTATAAGGCGTTTTCAATGATAAACTACGATATATTATAAGGTATTTTCAATGATACACTGCATATTACGCTATATTATAAGGTATTTTCAATGATATACTGCATATTTCGTTGTACTATAAGGTATTTTCAATGATAAACTACGATATATTAGAAGGTATTTTCAGTGATAAACTGCATATTTCGTTATATTATAAGGTATTTTCAATGATACACTACAAATTCCGTTATATTATAAGGTATTTTCAATGATACACTGCATTTTACGTTATATTATAAGGTATTTTCAATGATACACTGCATATTACGTTATATTATAAGGTATTTTCAATGATACACTGCATATTACGATATATTATAAGGTATTTTCAATGATACACTGCATATTACGTTATATTATAATGTATTTTCAATGATACACTGTATATTACGTTATATTATAAGGTATTTTCAATGATACACTACAAATTACGAAATATTATAAGGTATTTTCAATGATACACTGCATATTACGATATTATAAGGTATTTTCAATGATACACTGCATATTCCGTTATATTATAAGGTATTTTCATTGAAACACTCCATATTACGTTACATTATAAGGCATTTTCAATGATAAACTACGATATATTAAAAGGTATTTTCAATGATACTCTGTATATTACGTTATATTACAAGGTATTTTCAATGATACACTGCATATTATGTTATAATATAAGGTATTTTCAATGATACACTGCATATTACGTTATATTATAAGGTATTTTCAATGATACACTGCATATTACGTTATATTATAAGGTATTTTCAATGATACACTGCATATTACGTTATAATATTAGGTATTTTCAATGATACACTGCATATTACGTTATATTATAAGGTATTTTCAATGATACACTACAAATTACGAAATATTATAAGGTATTTTCAATGATACACTGCATATTACGATATATTATAAGGTATTTTCAATGATACACTGCATATTACGATATATTATAAGGTATTTTCAATGATACGCTGCATAGTACGTTATATTATAAGGTATTTTCAATGTTACACTGTATATTACGTTATGTTATAAGGTGTTTTCAATGATAAACTACTATATATTATAAGGTATTTTCAATGATACACTGCATATTACGTTATATTATAAGGTATTTTCAATGATACTCTGCATATTCCGTTATATTATAAGGTATTTTCATTGAAACACTCCATATTACGTTACATTATAAGGCATTTTCAATGATAAACTACGATATATTAAAAGGTTTTTTCAATGATACACTGCATATTACGTTATATTACAAGGTATTTTCAATGATACACTGCATATTACGTTATATTATAAGGTATTTTCAATGATACACTGCATATTACGTTATAATATTAGGTATTTTCAATGATACACTGCATATTACGTTATATTATAAGGTATTTTCAATGATACACTACAAATTACGAAATATTATAAGGTATTTTCAATGATACACTGCATATTACGATATTATAAGGTATTTTCAATGATACACTGCATATTCCGTTATATTATAAGGTATTTTCATTGAAACACTCCATATTACGTTACATTATAAGGCATTTTCAATGATAAACTACGATATATTAAAAGGTATTTTCAATGATACTCTGTATATTACGTTATATTACAAGGTATTTTCAATGATACACTGCATATTATGTTATAATATAAGGTATTTTCAATGATACACTGCATATTACGTTATATTATAAGGTATTTTCAATGATACACTGCATATTACGTTATATTATAAGGTATTTTCAATGATACACTGCATATTACGTTATAATATTAGGTATTTTCAATGATACACTGCATATTACGTTATATTATAAGGTATTTTCAATGATACACTACAAATTACGAAATATTATAAGGTATTTTCAATGATACACTGCATATTACGATATATTATAAGGTATTTTCAATGATACACTGCATATTACGATATATTATAAGGTATTTTCAATGATACGCTGCATAGTACGTTATATTATAAGGTATTTTCAATGTTACACTGTATATTACGTTATGTTATAAGGTGTTTTCAATGATAAACTACTATATATTATAAGGTATTTTCAATGATACACTGCATATTACGTTATATTATAAGGTATTTTCAATGATACTCTGCATATTCCGTTATATTATAAGGTATTTTCATTGAAACACTCCATATTACGTTACATTATAAGGCATTTTCAATGATAAACTACGATATATTAAAAGGTTTTTTCAATGATACACTGCATATTACGTTATATTACAAGGTATTTTCAATGATACACTGCATATTACGTTATATTATAAGGTATTTTCAATGATACACTCCATATTACGTTACATTATAAGGCATTTTCAATGATAAACTACGATATATTAAAAGGTATTTTCAATGATACTCTGTATATTACGTTATATTACAAGGTATTTTCAATGATACACTGCATATTATGTTATAATATAAGGTATTTTCAATGATACACTGCATATTACGTTATATTATAAGGTATTTTCAATGATACACTGCATATTTCGTTATATTATAAGGTATTTTCAATGATACACTACAAATTCCGTTATATTATAAGGTATTTTCAATGATACACTGCATATTACGTTATATTATAATGTATTTTCAATGATACTCTGCATATTCCGTTATATTATAAGGTATTTTCATTGAAACACTCCATATTACGTTACATTATAAGGCGTTTTCAATGATAAACTACGATATATTATAAGGTATTTTCAATGATACACTGCATATTACGCTATATTATAAGGTATTTTCAATGATATACTGCATATTTCGTTGTACTATAAGGTATTTTCAATGATAAACTACGATATATTAGAAGGTATTTTCAGTGATAAACTGCATATTTCGTTATATTATAAGGTATTTTCAATGATACACTACAAATTCCGTTATATTATAAGGTATTTTCAATGATACACTGCATTTTACGTTATATTATAAGGTATTTTCAATGATACACTGCATATTACGTTATATTATAAGGTATTTTCAATGATACACTGCATATTACGATATATTATAAGGTATTTTCAATGATACACTGCATATTACGTTATATTATAATGTATTTTCAATGATACACTGTATATTACGTTATATTATAAGGTATTTTCAATGATACACTACAAATTACGAAATATTATAAGGTATTTTCAATGATACACTGCATATTACGATATTATAAGGTATTTTCAATGATACACTGCATATTCCGTTATATTATAAGGTATTTTCATTGAAACACTCCATATTACGTTACATTATAAGGCATTTTCAATGATAAACTACGATATATTAAAAGGTATTTTCAATGATACTCTGTATATTACGTTATATTACAAGGTATTTTCAATGATACACTGCATATTATGTTATAATATAAGGTATTTTCAATGATACAATGCATATTACGTTATATTATAAGGTATTTTCAATGATACACTGCATATTACGTTATATTATAAGGTATTTTCAATGATACACTGCATATTACGTTATAATATTAGGTATTTTCAATGATACACTGCATATTACGTTATATTATAAGGTATTTTCAATGATACACTACAAATTACGAAATATTATAAGGTATTTTCAATGATACACTGCATATTACGATATATTATAAGGTATTTTCAATGATACACTGCATATTACGATATATTATAAGGTATTTTCAATGATACGCTGCATAGTACGTTATATTATAAGGTATTTTCAATGTTACACTGTATATTACGTTATGTTATAAGGTGTTTTCAATGATAAACTACTATATATTATAAGGTATTTTCAATGATACACTGCATATTACGTTATATTATAAGGTATTTTCAATGATACTCTGCATATTCCGTTATATTATAAGGTATTTTCATTGAAACACTCCATATTACGTTACATTATAAGGCATTTTCAATGATAAACTACGATATATTAAAAGGTTTTTTCAATGATACACTGCATATTACGTTATATTATAAGGTATTTTCAATGATACACTGCATATTACGTTATATTATAAGGTATTTTCAATGATAAACAACGACATATTATAAGGTATTTTCAATGATACACTGCATATTTCGTTATATTATAAGGTATTTTCAATGATACACTACAAATTCCGTTATATTACAAGGTATTTTCAATGATACACTGCATATTATGTTATAATATAAGGTATTTTCAATGATACACTGCATATTACGTTATATTATAAGGTATTTTCAATGATACACTGCATATTACGCTATATTATAAGGTATTTTCAATGATACACTGCATATTACGATATATTATAAGGCATTTTCAATGATACACTGCTTATTACGTTATATTATAAGGTATTTTCAATGATAAACTACGATATATTAGAAGGTATTTTCAGTGATACACTGCATATTTCGTTATACTATAAGGTATTTTCAATGATAAACTACGACATAATATAAGGTATGTTCAATGACACACTGCATATTTCGTTATATTATAAGGTATTTTCAATGATACACTACAAATTCCGTTATATTATAAGGTATTTTCAATGATACACTGCATATTACGTTATATTATAATGTATTTTCAATGATACACTGCATATTACGTTATATTATAAGGTATTTTCAATGATACACTGCATATTACGTTATAATATAAGGTATTTTCAATGATACACTGCACATTACGTTATATTATAAGGTATTTTCAATGATACACTACAAATTACGAAATATTATAAGGTATTTTCAATGATACACTGCATATTACGATATATTATAAGGTATTTTCAATGATACACTGCATATTACGATATATTATAAGGTATTTTCAATGATACGCTGCATAGTACGTTACATTATAAGGTATTTTCAATGTTACACTGTATATTACGTTATGTTATAAGGTATTTTCAATGATAAACTACTATATATTATAAGGTATTTTCAATGATACACTGCATATTACGTTATATTATAAGGTATTTTCAATGATACTCTGCATATTCCGTTATATTATAAGGTATTTTCATTGAAACACTCCATATTACGTTACATTATAAGGCGTTTTCAATGATAAACTACGATATATTATAAGGTATTTTCAATGATACACTGCATATTACGCTATATTATAAGGTATTTTCAATGATATACTGCATATTTCGTTGTACTATAAGGTATTTTCAATGATAAACTACGATATATTAGAAGGTATTTTCAGTGATAAACTGCATATTTCGTTATATTATAAGGTATTTTCAATGATACACTACAAATTCCGTTATATTATAAGGTATTTTCAATGATACACTGCATTTTACGTTATATTAAAAGGTATTTTCAATGATACACTGCATATTACGTTATATTATAAGGTATTTTCAATGATACACTGCATATTACGATATATTATAAGGTATTTTCAATGATACACTGCATATTACGTTATATTATAATGTATTTTCAATGATACACTGCATATTACGTTATATTATAAGGTATTTTCAATGATACAGTACAAATTACGAAATATTATAAGGTATTTTCAATGATACACTACATATTACGATATTATAAGGTATTTTCAATGATACACTGCATATTACGTTATATTATAAGGTATTTTCAATGATACTCTGCATATTCCGTTATATTATAAGGTATTTTCATTGAAACACTCCATATTACGTTACATTATAAGGCATTTTCAATGATAAACAACGATATATTAAAAGGTATTTTCAATGATACACTGCATATTACGTTATATTACAAGGTATTTTCAATGATACACTGCATATTATGTTATAATATAAGGTATTTTCAATGATACACTGCATATTACGTTATATTATAAGGTATTTTCAATGATACTCTGCATATTCCGTTATATTATAAGGTATTTTCATTGAAACACTCCATATTACGTTACATTATAAGGCATTTTCAATGATAAACTACGATATATTAAAAGGTTTTTTCAATGATACACTGCATATTACGTTATATTACAAGGTATTTTCAATGATACACTGCATATTACGTTATATTACAAGGTATTTTCAATGATACACTGCATATTACGCTATATTATAAGGTATTTTCAATGATAAACTACGATATATTAGAAGGTATTTTCAATGATACACTGCATATTACGTTATATTATAAGGTATTTTCAATGATACACTGCATATTACGTTATATTATAAGGTATTTTCAATGATACACTGCATATTACGTTATATTATAAGGTATTTTCAATGATAAACTACGATATATTAGAAGGTATTTTCAATGATACACTACAAATTACGAAATATTATAAGGTATTTTCAATGATACACTGCATATTACGATATTATAAGGTATTTTCAATGATACACTGCATATTCCGTTATATTATAAGGTATTTTCATTGAAACACTCCATATTACGTTACATTATAAGGCATTTTCAATGATAAACTACGATATATTAAAAGGTATTTTCAATGATACTCTGTATATTACGTTATATTACAAGGTATTTTCAATGATACACTGCATATTATGTTATAATATAATGTATTTTCAATGATACACTGCATATTACGTTATATTATAAGGTATTTTCAATGATACACTGCATATTACGTTATATTATAAGGTATTTTCAATGATACACTGCATATTACGTTATAATATTAGGTATTTTCAATGATACACTGCATATTACGTTATATTATAAGGTATTTTCAATGATACACTACAAATTACGAAATATTATAAGGTATTTTCAATGATACACTGCATATTACGATATATTATAAGGTATTTTCAATGATACACTGCATATTACGATATATTATAAGGTATTTTCAATGATACGCTGCATAGTACGTTATATTATAAGGTATTTTCAATGTTACACTGTATATTACGTTATGTTATAAGGTGTTTTCAATGATAAACTACTATATATTATAAGGTATTTTCAATGATACACTGCATATTACGTTATATTATAAGGTATTTTCAATGATACTCTGCATATTCCGTTATATTATAAGGTATTTTCATTGAAACACTCCATATTACGTTACATTATAAGGCATTTTCAATGATAAACTACGATATATTAAAAGGTTTTTTCAATGATACACTGCATATTACGTTATATTACAAGGTATTTTCAATGATACACTGCATATTACGTTATATTATAAGGTATTTTCAATGATAAACAACGACATATTATAAGGTATTTTCAATGATACACTGCATATTTCGTTATATTATAAGGTATTTTCAATGATACACTACAAATTCCGTTATATTACAAGGTATTTTCAATGATACACTGCATATTATGTTATAATATAAGGTATTTTCAATGATACACTGCATATTACGTTATATTATAAGGTATTTTCAATGATACACTGCATATTACGCTATATTATAAGGTATTTTCAATGATACACTGCATATTACGATATATTATAAGGCATTTTCAATGATACACTGCTTATTACGTTATATTATAAGGTATTTTCAATGATAAACTACGATATATTAGAAGGTATTTTCAGTGATACACTGCATATTTCGTTATACTATAAGGTATTTTCAATGATAAACTACGACATAATATAAGGTATGTTCAATGACACACTGCATATTTCGTTATATTATAAGGTATTTTCAATGATACACTACAAATTCCGTTATATTATAAGGTATTTTCAATGATACACTGCATATTACGTTATATTATAATGTATTTTCAATGATACACTGCATATTACGTTATATTATAAGGTATTTTCAATGATACACTGCATATTACGTTATAATATAAGGTATTTTCAATGATACACTGCACATTACGTTATATTATAAGGTATTTTCAATGATACACTACAAATTACGAAATATTATAAGGTATTTTCAATGATACACTGCATATTACGATATATTATAAGGTATTTTCAATGATACACTGCATATTACGATATATTATAAGGTATTTTCAATGATACGCTGCATAGTACGTTACATTATAAGGTATTTTCAATGTTACACTGTATATTACGTTATGTTATAAGGTATTTTCAATGATAAACTACTATATATTATAAGGTATTTTCAATGATACACTGCATATTACGTTATATTATAAGGTATTTTCAATGATACTCTGCATATTCCGTTATATTATAAGGTATTTTCATTGAAACACTCCATATTACGTTACATTATAAGGCGTTTTCAATGATAAACTACGATATATTATAAGGTATTTTCAATGATACACTGCATATTACGCTATATTATAAGGTATTTTCAATGATATACTGCATATTTCGTTGTACTATAAGGTATTTTCAATGATAAACTACGATATATTAGAAGGTATTTTCAGTGATAAACTGCATATTTCGTTATATTATAAGGTATTTTCAATGATACACTACAAATTCCGTTATATTATAAGGTATTTTCAATGATACACTGCATATTACGTTATATTAAAAGGTATTTTCAATGATACACTGCATATTACGTTATATTATAAGGTATTTTCAATGATACACTGCATATTACGATATATTATAAGGTATTTTCAATGATACACTGCATATTACGTTATATTATAATGTATTTTCAATGATACACTGCATATTACGTTATATTATAAGGTATTTTCAATGATACAGTACAAATTACGAAATATTATAAGGTATTTTCAATGATACACTACATATTACGATATTATAAGGTATTTTCAATGATACACTGCATATTACGTTATATTATAAGGTATTTTCAATGATACTCTGCATATTCCGTTATATTATAAGGTATTTTCATTGAAACACTCCATATTACGTTACATTATAAGGCATTTTCAATGATAAACAACGATATATTAAAAGGTATTTTCAATGATACACTGCATATTACGTTATATTACAAGGTATTTTCAATGATACACTGCATATTATGTTATAATATAAGGTATTTTCAATGATACACTGCATATTACGTTATATTATAAGGTATTTTCAATGATACTCTGCATATTCCGTTATATTATAAGGTATTTTCATTGAAACACTCCATATTACGTTACATTATAAGGCATTTTCAATGATAAACTACGATATATTAAAAGGTTTTTTCAATGATACACTGCATATTACGTTATATTACAAGGTATTTTCAATGATACACTGCATATTACGTTATATTACAAGGTATTTTCAATGATACACTGCATATTACGCTATATTATAAGGTATTTTCAATGATAAACTACGATATATTAGAAGGTATTTTCAATGATACACTGCATATTACGTTATATTATAAGGTATTTTCAATGATACACTGCATATTACGTTATATTATAAGGTATTTTCAATGATAAACTACGATATATTAGAAGGTATTTTCAATGATACACTGCATATTACGTTATATTATAAGGTATTTTCAATGATACACTGCATATTACGATATATTATAAGGTCTTTTCAATGACACAATGCATATTTCGTTATATTATAAGTTATTTTCAATGATACACTGCATATTACGTTATACTATAAGGTATTTTTAATGATAAACTACGACATAATATAAGGTATGTTCAATGACACACTGCATATTTCGTTATATTATAAGGTATTTTCAATGATACACTACAAATTCCGTTATATTATAAGGTATTTTCAATGATGCACTGCATATTACGTTATATTCTATTGTATTTTCAATGATACACTGCATATAAACGTTATATTATAAGGTATTTTCAATGATACACTGCATATTACGTTATATTATAAGGTATTTTCAATGATACACTGCATATAAACGTTATATTATAAGGAATTTTCAATGACACACTGCATATTACGTTATATTATAAGGTATTTTCAATGATATACTACAAATTACGAAATATTATGAGGTATTTTCAATGATACACTGCATATTACGATATATTACAAGGTATTTTCAATGATACACTGCATATTACGCTATATTATAAGGTATTTTCAATGATACACTGCATATTACGTTATATCATAAGTTATTTTCAATGATACACTGCATATTACGTTATATTATAAGGTATTTTCAATGATACTCTGCATATTCCGTTATATTACAAGGTATTTTCATTGATACACTGCAAATTACGTTATATTATAAGGTATTTTCAATGATACAATGCATATTACGTTATATTATAAGGTATTTTCAATGATACACTGCATATTACGTTATATTATAAGGTATTTTCAATGATACACTGCATATTACGTTATATCATAAGTTATTTTCAATGATACTCTGCAATTTACGTTATGTTATAAGGTATTTTCAATGATACACTGCATATTACGATATATTATAAGGTATTTTCAATGATACACTGCATATTTCGTTATATTATAAGGTATTTTCAATGATACTCTGCATATTCCGTTATATTATAACGTATTTTCATTGAAACACTCCATATTACGTTACATTATAAGGCATTTTCAATGATAAACTACGATATATTAAAAGGTATTTTCAATGATACACTGCATATTACGTTATATTACAAGGTATTTTCAATGATACACTGCATATTACGCTATATTATAAGGTATTTTCAATGATACACTGCATATTACGTTATATCATAAGTTATTTTCAATGATACTCTGCAATTTACGTTATGTTATAAGGTATTTTCAATGATAAACTAAATATTACGTTATATTATAAAGTCTTTTCAATGATTAACTACGATATATTAGAAGGTATTTTCAATGATACACTGCATATTACGTAATATTATAAGGTATTTTCAATGATACACTGCATATTACGTTATATTACAAGTTATTTTCAATGATACACTGCATATTACGTTATAATATAAGGTATTTTCAATGATACACTGCATATTACGTTATATTATAAGGTATTTTCAATGATAAACTACGATATATTAGAAGGTATTTTCAATGATACACTGCATATTACGTTATATTATAAGTTATTTTCAATGATACACTGCATATTACGTTATACTATAAGGTATTTTTAATGATAAACTACGACATAATATAAGGTATGTTCAATGACACACTGCATATTTCGTTATATTATAAGGTATTTTCAATGATACACTACAAATTCCGTTATATTATAAGGTATTTTCAATGATACACTGCATATTACGTTATATTCTATTGTATTTTCAATGATACACTGCATATAAACGTTATATTATAAGGTATTTTCAATGATACACTGCATATTACGTTATATTATAAGGTATTTTCAATGATACACTGCATATAAACGTTATATTATAAGGTATTTTCAATGACACACTGCATATTACGTTATATTATAAGGTATTTTCAATGATATACTACAAATTACGAAATATTATGAGGTATTTTCAATGATACACTGCATATTACGATATATTACAAGGTATTTTCAATGATACACTGCATATTACGCTATATTATAAGGTATTTTCAATGATACACTGCATATTACGTTATATCATAAGTTATTTTCAATGATACACTGCATATTACGTTATATTATAAGGTATTTTCAATGATACTCTGCATATTCCGTTATATTATAAGGTATTTTCATTGAAACACTCCATATTACGTTACATTATAAGGCGTTTTCAATGATAAACTACGATATATTATAAGGTATTTTCAATGATACGCTGCATATTACGCTATATTATAAGGTATTTTCAATGATATACTGCATATTACGTTATATTATAAGGTATTTTCAATGATACACTGCATATTACGTTATATTACAAGGTATTTTCAATGATACACTGCATATTACGTTATATTATAAGGTATTTTCAATGATACACTGCATATTACGTTATATTATAAGGTATTTTCAATGATAAACTACGATATATTAGAAGGTATTTTCAATGATACACTGCATATTACGTTATAATATAAGGTATTTTCAATGATACACTGCATATTACGTTATATTATAAGGTATTTTCAATGATAAACTACGATATATTAGAAGGTATTTTCAATGATACACTGCATATTACGTTATATTATAAGTTATTTTCAATGATACACTGCATATTACGTTATACTATAAGGTATTTTTAATGATAAACTACGACATAATATAAGGTATGTTCAATGATACACTGCATATTACGTTATGTTATAAGGTATTTTCAATGATAAACTAAATATTACGTTATATTATAAGGTCTTTTCAATGATAAACTACGATATATTAGAAGGTATTTTCAATGATACACTGCATATTACGTTATATTATAAGGTATTTTCAATGATACACTGCATATTACGTTATATTATAAGGTATTTTCAATGATACACTGCATATTACGTTATATTACAAGGTATTTTCAATGATACACTGCATATTACGTTATATTATAAGGTATTTTCAATGATACACTGCATATTACGATATATTATAAGGTCTTTTCAATGACACAATGCATATTTCGTTATATTATAAGTTATTTTCAATGATACACTGCATATTACGTTATATTATAAGGTATTTTCAATGATACACTGCATATTACGTTATATTATAAGGTATGTTCAATGACACACTGCATATTTCGTTATATTATAAGGTATTTTCAATGATACACTACAAATTCCGTTATATTATAAGGTATTTTCAATGATACACTGCATATTACGTTATATTCTATTGTATTTTCAATGATACACTGCATATAAACGTTATATTATAAGGTATTTTCAATGATACACTGCATATTACGTTATATTATAAGGTATTTTCAATGATACACTGCATATAAACGTTATATTATAAGGTATTTTCAATGACACACTGCATATTACGTTATATTATAAGGTATTTTCAATGATATACTACAAATTACGAAATATTATGAGGTATTTTCAATGATACACTGCATATTACGATATATTATAAGGTATTTTCAATGATACACTGCATATTACGTTATATTATAAGGTATTTTCAATGATACTCTGCATATTCCGTTATATTATAAGGTATTTTCATTGAAACACTCCATATTACGTTACATTATAAGGCATTTTCAATGATAAACTACGATATATTAAAAGGTATTTTCAATGATACACTGCATATTACGTTATATTACAAGGTATTTTCAATGATACACTGCATATTACGCTATATTATAAGGTATTTTCAATGATACACTGCATATTACGTTATATCATAAGTTATTTTCAATGATACACTGCATATTACGTTATATTATAAGGTATTTTCAATGATACTCTGCATATTCCGTTATATTATAAGGTATTTTCATTGAAACACTCCATATTACGTTACATTATAAGGCGTTTTCAATGATAAACTACGATATATTATAAGGTATTTTCAATGATACGCTGCATATTACGCTATATTATAAGGTATTTTCAATGATATACTGCATATTACGTTATATTATAAGGTATTTTCAATGATACACTGCATATTACGTTATATTATAAGGTATTTTCAATGATACACTGCATATTACGTTATATTATAAGGTATTTTCAATGATACACTGCATATTACGTTATATTATAAGGTATTTTCAATGATAAACTACGATATATTAGAAGGTATTTTCAACGATACACTGCATATTACGTTATATTATAAGGTATTTTCAATGATAAACTACGATATATTAGAAGGTATTTTCAATGATACACTGCATATTACGTTATATTATAAGGTATTTTCAATGATACACTGCATAATACGTTATATTACAAGGTATTTTCAATGATACACTGCATATTACGTTATAATATAAGGTACTTTCAATGATAAACTACGATATATTAGAAGGTATTTTCAATGATACACTGCATATTACGTTATATTATAAGGTATTTTCAATGATACACTGCATATTACGTTATATTATAAGGTATTTTCAATGATACACTACAAATTACGAAATATTATAAGGTATTTTCAATGATACACTGCATATTACGATATATTATAAGGCAGTTTCAATGATACACTGCTTATTACGTTATATTATAAGGTATTTTCAATGATAAACTACGATATATTAGAAGGTATTTTCAATGATACACTGCATATTACGATATATTATAAGGTATTTTCAATGATACTCTGCATATTCCGTTATATTATAAGGTATTTTCATTGAAACACTCCATATTACGTTACATTATAAGGCGTTTTCAATGATAAACTACGATATATTATAAGGTATTTTCAATGATACACTGCATATTACGCTATATTATAAGGTATTTTCAATGATATACTGCACATTACGTTATATTATAAGGTATTTTCAATGATAAACTACTATATATTATAAGGTATTTTCAATGATACACTGCATATTACGTTATATTATAAGGTATTTTCAATGATACACTGCATAGTACGCTATATTATAAGGTATTTTCAATGATACACTGCAAATTACGAAATATTATTAGGTATTTTCAATGATACACTGCATATTACGATATATTATAAGGTATTTTCAATGATACTCTGCATATTCCGTTATATTATAAGGTATTTTCATTGAAACACTCCATATTACGTTACATTATAAGGCGTTTTCAATCATAAACTACGATATATTATAAGGTATTTTCAATGATACACTGCATATTACGCTATATTATAAGGTATTTTCAATGATACACTGCATTTTACGTTATATTATAAGGTATGTTCAATGACACACTGCATATTACGATATATTACAAGGTATTTTCAATGATACACTGCATATTACGCTATATTATAAGGTATTTTCAATGATACACTGCATATTACGTTATATCATAAGTTATTTTCAATGATACACTGCATATTACGTTATATTATAAGGTATTTTCAATGATACTCTGCATATTCCGTTATATTACAAGGTATTTTCATTGATACACTGCAAATTACGTTATATTATAAGGTATTTTCAATGATACAATGCATATTACGTTATATTATAAGGTATTTTCAATGATACACTGCATATTACGTTATATTATAAGGTATTTTCAATGATACACTGCATATTACGTTATATCATAAGTTATTTTCAATGATACTCTGCAATTTACGTTATGTTATAAGGTATTTTCAATGATACACTGCATATTACGATATATTATAAGGTATTTTCAATGATACACTGCATATTTCGTTATATTATAAGGTATTTTCAATGATAGTCTGCATATTCCGTTATATTATAACGTATTTTCATTGAAACACTCCATATTACGTTACATTATAAGGCATTTTCAATGATAAACTACGATATATTAAAAGGTATTTTCAATGATACACTGCATATTACGTTATATTACAAGGTATTTTCAATGATACACTGCATATTACGCTATATTATAAGGTATTTTCAATGATACACTGCATATTACGTTATATCATAAGTTATTTTCAATGATACTCTGCAATTTACGTTATGTTATAAGGTATTTTCAATGATAAACTAAATATTACGTTATATTATAAAGTCTTTTCAATGATTAACTACGATATATTAGAAGGTATTTTCAATGATACACTGCATATTACGTAATATTATAAGGTATTTTCAATGATACACTGCATATTACGTTATATTACAAGGTATTTTCAATGATACACTGCATATTACGTTATAATATAAGGTATTTTCAATGATACACTGCATATTACGTTATATTATAAGGTATTTTCAATGATAAACTACGATATATTAGAAGGTATTTTCAATGATACACTGCATATTACGTTATATTATAAGTTATTTTCAATGATACACTGCATATTACGTTATACTATAAGGTATTTTTAATGATAAACTACGACATAATATAAGGTATGTTCAATGACACACTGCATATTTCGTTATATTATAAGGTATTTTCAATGATACACTACAAATTCCGTTATATTATAAGGTATTTTCAATGATACACTGCATATTACGTTATATTCTATTGTATTTTCAATGATACACTGCATATAAACGTTATATTATAAGGTATTTTCAATGATACACTGCATATTACGTTATATTATAAGGTATTTTCAATGATACACTGCATATAAACGTTATATTATAAGGTATTTTCAATGACACACTGCATATTACGTTATATTATAAGGTATTTTCAATGATATACTACAAATTACGAAATATTATGAGGTATTTTCAATGATACACTGCATATTACGATATATTACAAGGTATTTTCAATGATACACTGCATATTACGCTATATTATAAGGTATTTTCAATGATACACTGCATATTACGTTATATCATAAGTTATTTTCAATGATACACTGCATATTACGTTATATTATAAGGTATTTTCAATGATACTCTGCATATTCCGTTATATTATAAGGTATTTTCATTGAAACACTCCATATTACGTTACATTATAAGGCGTTTTCAATGATAAACTACGATATATTATAAGGTATTTTCAATGATACGCTGCATATTACGCTATATTATAAGGTATTTTCAATGATATACTGCATATTACGTTATATTATAAGGTATTTTCAATGATACACTGCATATTACGTTATATTATAAGGTATTTTCAATGATACACTGCATATTACGTTATAATATAAGGTATTTTCAATGATACACTGCATATTACGTTATATTATAAGGTATTTTCAATGATAAACTACGATATATTAGAAGGTATTTTCAATGATACACTGCATATTACGTTATAATATAAGGTATTTTCAATGATACACTGCATATTACGTTATATTATAAGGTATTTTCAATGATAAACTACGATATATTAGAAGGTATTTTCAATGATACACTGCATATTACGTTATATTATAAGTTATTTTCAATGATACACTGCATATTACGTTATACTATAAGGTATTTTTAATGATAAACTACGACATAATATAAGGTATGTTCAATGATACACTGCATATTACGTTATGTTATAAGGTATTTTCAATGATAAACTAAATATTACGTTATATTATAAGGTCTTTTCAATGATAAACTACGATATATTAGAAGGTATTTTCAATGATACACTGCATATTACGTTATATTATAAGGTATTTTCAATGATACACTGCATATTACGTTATATTATAAGGTATTTTCAATGATACACTGCATATTACGTTATATTACAAGGTATTTTCAATGATACACTGCATATTACGTTATATTATAAGGTATTTTCAATGATACACTGCATATTACGATATATTATAAGGTCTTTTCAATGACACAATGCATATTTCGTTATATTATAAGTTATTTTCAATGATACACTGCATATTAGGATATGTTATAAGGTATTTTCAATGATACACTGCATATTACGTTATATTATAAGGTATGTTCAATGACACACTGCATATTTCGTTATATTATAAGGTATTTTCAATGATACACTACAAATTCCGTTATATTATAAGGTATTTTCAATGATACACTGCATATTACGTTATATTCTATTGTATTTTCAATGATACACTGCATATAAACGTTATATTATAAGGTATTTTCAATGATACACTGCATATTACGTTATATTATAAGGTATTTTCAATGATACACTGCATATAAACGTTATATTATAAGGTATTTTCAATGACACACTGCATATTACGTTATATTATAAGGTATTTTCAATGATATACTACAAATTACGAAATATTATGAGGTATTTTCAATGATACACTGCATATTACGATATATTATAAGGTATTTTCAATGATACACTGCATATTACGTTATATTATAAGGTATTTTCAATGATACTCTGCATATTCCGTTATATTATAAGGTATTTTCATTGAAACACTCCATATTACGTTACATTATAAGGCATTTTCAATGATAAACTACGATATATTAAAAGGTATTTTCAATGATACACTGCATATTACGTTATATTACAAGGTATTTTCAATGATACACTGCATATTACGCTATATTATAAGGTATTTTCAATGATACACTGCATATTACGTTATATCATAAGTTATTTTCAATGATACACTGCATATTACGTTATATTATAAGGTATTTTCAATGATACTCTGCATATTCCGTTATATTATAAGGTATTTTCATTGAAACACTCCATATTACGTTACATTATAAGGCGTTTTCAATGATAAACTACGATATATTATAAGGTATTTTCAATGATACGCTGCATATTACGCTATATTATAAGGTATTTTCAATGATATACTGCATATTACGTTATATTATAAGGTATTTTCAATGATACACTGCATATTACGTTATATTACAAGGTATTTTCAATGATACACTGCATATTACGTTATAATATAAGGTATTTTCAATGATACACTGCATATTACGTTATATTATAAGGTATTTTCAATGATAAACTACGATATATTAGAAGGTATTTTCAACGATACACTGCATATTACGTTATATTATAAGGTATTTTCAATGATAAACTACGATATATTAGAAGGTATTTTCAATGATACACTGCATATTACGTTATATTATAAGGTATTTTCAATGATACACTGCATAATACGTTATATTACAAGGTATTTTCAATGATACACTGCATATTACGTTATAATATAAGGTACTTTCAATGATAAACTACGATATATTAGAAGGTATTTTCAATGATACACTGCATATTACGTTATATTATAAGGTATTTTCAATGATACACTGCATATTACGTTATATTATAAGGTATTTTCAATGATACACTACAAATTACGAAATATTATAAGGTATTTTCAATGATACACTGCATATTACGATATATTATAAGGCAGTTTCAATGATACACTGCTTATTACGTTATATTATAAGGTATTTTCAATGATAAACTACGATATATTAGAAGGTATTTTCAATGATACACTGCATATTACGATATATTATAAGGTATTTTCAATGATACTCTGCATATTCCGTTATATTATAAGGTATTTTCATTGAAACACTCCATATTACGTTACATTATAAGGCGTTTTCAATGATAAACTACGATATATTATAAGGTATTTTCAATGATACACTGCATATTACGCTATATTATAAGGTATTTTCAATGATATACTGCACATTACGTTATATTATAAGGTATTTTCAATGATAAACTACTATATATTATAAGGTATTTTCAATGATACACTGCATATTACGTTATATTATAAGGTATTTTCAATGATACACTGCATAGTACGCTATATTATAAGGTATTTTCAATGATACACTACAAATTACGAAATATTATAAGGTATTTTCAATGATACACTGCATATTACGTTATATTATAAGGTATTTTCAATGATACTCTGCATATTCCGTTATATTATAAGGTATTTTCATTGAAACACTCCATATTACGTTACATTATAAGGCGTTTTCAATCATAAACTACGATATATTATAAGGTATTTTCAATGATACACTGCATATTACGCTATATTATAAGGTATTTTCAATGATACACTGCATTTTACGTTATATTATAAGGTATTTTCAATGATACACTGCATATTACGTTATATTATAAGGTATTTTCAATGATACACTGCATATTACGATATATTATAAGGTATTTTCAATGATATACTACAAATTACGAAATATTATGAGGTATTTTCAATGATACACTGCATATTACGATATATTATAAGGTATTTTCAATGATACACTGCATATTACGTTATATTATAAGGTATTTTCAATGATACTCTGCATATTACGCTATATTATAAGGTATTTTCAATGATACACTGCATATTACGTTATATCATAAGTTATTTTCAATGATACACTGCATATTACGTTATATTATAAGGTATTTTCAATGATACTCTGCATATTCCGTTATATTATAAGGTATTTTCATTGAAACACTCCATATTACGTTACATTATAAGGCGTTTTCAATGATAAACTACGATATCTTACAAGGTATTTTCAATGATACACTGCATATTACGTTATAATATAAGGTATTTTCAATGATACACTGCATATTACGTTATATTATAAGGTATTTTCAATGATAAACTACGATATATTATAAGGTATTTTCAATGATACGCTGCATAGTACGTTATATTATAAGGTATTTTCAATGTTACACTGTATATTACGTTATGTTATAAGGTGTTTTCAATGATAAACTACTATATATTATAAGGTATTTTCAATGATACACTGCATATTACGTTATATTATAAGGTATTTTCAATGATACTCTGCATATTCCGTTATATTATAAGGTATTTTCATTGAAACACTCCATATTACGTTACATTATAAGGTATTTTCAGTGATACACTGCATATTTCGTTATATTATAATGTATTTTCAATGATACACTGTATATTACGTTATATTACAAGGTATTTTCAATGATACACTGCATATTACGTTATAATATAAGGTATTTTCAATGATACACTGCATATTACGTTATATTATAAGGTATTTTCAATGATACACTACAAATTACGAAATATTATAAGGTATTTTCAATGATACACTGCATATTACGATATATTATAAGGTATTTTCAATGATACACTGCATATTACGATATATTATAAGGTATTTTCAATGATACGCTGCATAGTACGTTATATTATAAGGTATTTTCAATGATACACTGCATATTACGTTATATTCTATTGTATTTTCAATGATACGCTGCATATAAACGTTATATTATAAGGTATTTTCAATGATACACTGCATATTACGTTATATTATAAGGTATTTTCAATGATACACTGCATATAAACGTTATATTATAAGGTATTTTCAATGACACACTGCATATTACGTTATATTATAAGGTATTTTCAATGATATACTACAAATTACGAAATATTATGAGGTATTTTCAATGATACACTGCATATTACGATATATTATAAGTTATTTTCAATGATACACTGCATATTACGTTATATTATAAGGTATTTTCAATGATACTCTGCATATTCCGTTATATTATAAGGTATTTTCATTGAAACACTCCATATTACGTTACATTATAAGGCATTTTCAATGATAACCTACGATATATTAAAAGGTATTTTCAATGATACACTGCATATTACGTTATATTATAAGGCATTTTCAATGATACACTGCTTATTACGTTATATTATAAGGTATTTTCAATGATAAACTACGATATATTAGAAGGTATTTTCAGTGATACACTGCATATTTCGTTATACTATAAGGTATTTTCAATGATAAACTACGACATAATATAAGGTATGTTCAATGACACACTGCATATTTCGTTATATTATAAGGTATTTTCAATGATACACTACAAATTCCGTTATATTATAAGGTATTTTCAATGATACACTGCATATTACGTTATATTATAATGTATTTTCAATGATACACTGCATATTACGTTATATTATAAGGTATTTTCAATGATACACTGCATATTACGTTATAATATAAGGTATTTTCAATGATACACTGCACATTACGTTATATTATAATGTATTTTCAATGATACACTACAAATTACGAAATATTATAAGGTATTTTCAATGATACACTGCATATTACGATATATTATAAGGTATTTTCAATGATACACTGCATATTACGATATATTATTAGGTATTTTCAATGATACGCTGCATAGTACGTTACATTATCAGGTATTTTCAATGATACACTGCATATTACGTTATATTATAATGTATTTTCAATGATACACTGTATATTACGTTATATTATAAGGTATTTTCAATGATACACTACAAATTACGAAATATTATAAGGTATTTTCAATGATACACTGCATATTACGATATTATAAGGTATTTTCAATGATACACTGCATATTACGTTATATTATAAGGTATTTTCAATGATACTCTGCATATTCCGTTATATTATAAGGTATTTTCATTGAAACACTCCATATTACGTTACATTATAAGGCATTTTCAATGATAAACTACGATATATTAAAAGGTATTTTCAATGATACACTGTATATTACGTTATATTACAAGGTATTTTCAATGATACACTGCATATTATGTTATAATATAAGGTATTTTCAATGATACACTGCATATTACGTTATATTATAAGGTATTTTCAATGATACACTGCATATTACGTTATATTATAAGGTATTTTCAATGATACACTGCATATTACGTTATAATATAAGGTATTTTCAATGATACACTGCATATTACGTTATATTATAAGGTATTTTCAATGATACACTACAAATTACGAAATATTATAAGGTATTTTCAATGATACACTGCATATTACGATATATTATAAGGTATTTTCAATGATACACTGCATATTACGATATATTATAAGGTATTTTCAATGATACGCTGCATAGTACGTTATATTATAAGGTATTTTCAATGTTACACTGTATATTACGTTATGTTATAAGGTATTTTCAATGATAAACTACTATATATTATAAGGTATTTTCAATGATACACTGCATATTACGTTATATTATAAGGTATTTTCAATGATACACTGCATATTACGCTATATTATAAGGTATTTTCAATGATACACTGCATATTACGTTATATTATAAGGTATTTTCTATGATACTCTGCATATTCCGTTATATTATAAGGTATTTTCATTGAAACACTCCATATTACGTTACATTATAAGGCATTTTCAATGATAAACTACGATATATTAAAAGGCGTTTTCAATGATAAACTACGATATATTATAAGGTATTTTCAATGATACACTGCATATTACGCTATATTATAAGGTATTTTCAATGATACTCTGCATATTCCGTTATATTATAAGGTATTTTCATTGAAACACTCCATATTACGTTACATTATAAGGCATTTTCAATGATAAACTACGATATATTAAAAGGTATTTTCAATGATACACTGCATATTACGTTATATTATAAGGCATTTTCAATGATACACTGCTTATTACGTTATATTATAAGGTATTTTCAATGATAAACTACGATATATTAGAAGGTATTTTCAGTGATACACTGCATATTTCGTTATACTATAAGGTATTTTCAATGATAAACTACGACATAATATAAGGTATGTTCAATGACACACTGCATATTTCGTTATATTATAAGGTATTTTCAATGATACACTACAAATTCCGTTATATTATAAGGTATTTTCAATGATACACTGCATATTACGTTATATTATAATGTATTTTCAATGATACACTGCATATTACGTTATATTATAAGGTATTTTCAATGATACACTGCATATTACGTTATAATATAAGGTATTTTCAATGATACACTGCACATTACGTTATATTATAAGGTATTTTCAATGATACACTACAAATTACGAAATATTATAAGGTATTTTCAATGATACACTGCATATTACGATATATTATAAGGTATTTTCAATGATACACTGCATATTACGATATATTATAAGGTATTTTCAATGATACGCTGCATAGTACGTTACATTATCAGGTATTTTCAATGTTACACTGTATATTACGTTATGTTATAAGGTATTTTCAATGATAAACTACTATATATTATAAGGTATTTTCAATGATACACTGCATATTACGTTATATTATAAGGTATTTTCAATGATACTCTGCATATTCCGTTATATTATAAGGTATTTTCATTGAAACACTCCATATTACGTTACATTATAAGGCGTTTTCAATGATAAACTACGATATATTATAAGGTATTTTCAATGATACACTGCATATTACGCTATATTATAAGGTATTTTCAATGATATACTGCATATTTCGTTGTACTATAAGGCATTTTCAATGATAAACTACGATATATTAGAAGGTATTTTCAGTGATAAACTGCATATTTCGTTATATTATAAGGTATTTTCAATGATACACTGCATATTACGATATATTATAAGGTCTTTTCAATGACACAATGCATATTTCGTTATATTATAAGTTATTTTCAATGATACACTGCATATTACGTTATATTACAAGGTATTTTCAATGATACACTGCATATTACGTTATAATATAAGGTATTTTCAATGATACACTGCATATAAACGTTATATTATAAGGTATTTTCAATGACACACTGCATATTACGTTATATTATAAGGTATTTTCATTGATATACTACAAATTACGAAATATTATGAGGTATTTTCAATGATACACTGCATATTACGATATATTATAAGGTATTTTCAATGATACACTGCATATTACGTTATATTATAAGGTATTTTCAATGATACACTGCATATAAACGTTATATTATAAGGTATTTTCAATGACACACTGCATATTACGTTATATTATAAGGTATTTTCATTGATATACTACAAATTACGAAATATTATGAGGTATTTTCAATGATACACTGCATATTACGATATATTATAAGGTATTTTCAATGATACACTGCATATTACGTTATATTATAAGGTATTTTCAATGATACTCTGCATATTCCGTTATATTATAAGGTATTTTCATTGAAACACTCCATATTACGTTACATTATAAGGCATTTTCAATGATAAACTACGATATATTAAAAGGTATTTTCAATGATACACTGCATATTACGTTATATTACAAGGTATTTTCAATGATACACTGCATATTACGCTATATTATAAGGTATTTTCAATGATACACTGCATATTACGTTATATCATAAGTTATTTTCAATGATACACTGCATATTACGTTATATTATAAGGTATTTTCAATGATACTCTGCATATTCCGTTATATTATAAGGTATTTTCATTGAAACACTCCATATTACGTTACATTATAAGGCGTTTTCAATGATACACTACAAATTACGAAATATTATAAGGTATTTTCAATGATACACTGCATATTACGATATATTATAAGGTATTTTCAATGATACACTGCATATTACGATATATTATAAGGTATTTTCAATGATACGCTGCATAGTACGTTACATTATAAGGTATTTTCAATGTTACACTGTATATTACGTTATGTTATAAGGTATTTTCAATGATAAACTACTATATATTATAAGGTATTTTCAATGATACACTGCATATTACGTTATATTATAAGGTATTTTCAATGATACTCTGCATATTCCGTTATATTATAAGGTATTTTCATTGAAACACTCCATATTACGTTACATTATAAGGCGTTTTCAATGATAAACTACGATATATTATAAGGTATTTTCAATGATACACTGCATATTACGCTATATTATAAGGTATTTTCAATGATATACTGCATATTTCGTTGTACTATAAGGTATTTTCAATGATAAACTACGATATATTAGAAGGTATTTTCAGTGATAAACTGCATATTTCGTTATATTATAAGGTATTTTCAATGATACACTGCATATTACGTTATATTACAAGGTATTTTCAATGATACACTGCATATTACGTTATAATATAAGGTATGTTCAATGACACACTGCATATTTCGTTATATTATAAGGTATTTTCAATGATACACTACAAATTCCGTTATATTATAAGGTATTTTCAATGATACACTGCATATTACGTTATATTCTATTGTATTTTCAATGATACACTGCATATAAACGTTATATTATAAGGTATTTTCAATGATACACTGCATATTACGTTATATTATAAGGTATTTTCAATGATACACTGCATATAAACGTTATATTATAAGGTATTTTCAATGACACACTGCATATTACGATATATTATAAGGTATTTTCAATGATACACTGCATATTACGATATATTATAAGGTATTTTCAATGATACGCTGCATAGTACGTTATATTATAAGGTATTTTCAATGTTACACTGTATATTACGTTATGTTATAAGGTGTTTTCAATGATAAACTACTATATATTATAAGGTATTTTCAATGATACACTGCATATTACGTTATATTATAAGGTATTTTCAATGATACACTGCATATTACGCTATATTATAAGGTATTTTCAATGATACACTGCATATTACGTTATATTATAAGGTATTTTCTATGATACTCTGCATATTCCGTTATATTATAAGGTATTTTCATTGAAACACTCCATATTACGTTACATTATAAGGCATTTTCAATGATAAACTACGATATATTAAAAGGCGTTTTCAATGATAAACTACGATATATTATAAGGTATTTTCAATGATACACTGCATATTACGCTATATTATAAGGTATTTTCAATGATATACTGCACATTACGTTATATTATAAGGTATTTTCAATGATAAACTACTATATATTATAAGGTATTTTCAATGATACACTGCATATTACGATATATTATAAGGCATTTTCAATGATACACTGCTTATTACGTTATATTATAAGGTATTTTCAATGATAAACTACGATATATTAGAAGGTATTTTCAGTGATACACTGCATATTTCGTTATACTATAAGGTATTTTCAATGATAAACTACGACATAATATAAGGTATGTTCAATGACACACTGCATATTTCGTTATATTATAAGGTATTTTCAATGATACACTACAAATTCCGTTATATTATAAGGTATTTTCAATGATACACTGCATATTACGTTATATTATAATGTATTTTCAATGATACACTGCATATTACGTTATATTATAAGGTATTTTCAATGATACACTGCATATTACGTTATAATATAAGGTATTTTCAATGATACACTGCACATTACGTTATATTATAAGGTATTTTCAATGATACACTACAAATTACGAAATATTATAAGGTATTTTCAATGATACACTGCATATTACGATATATTATAAGGTATTTTCAATGATACACTGCATATTACGATATATTATAAGGTATTTTCAATGATACGCTGCATAGTACGTTACATTATAAGGTATTTTCAATGTTACACTGTATATTACGTTATGTTATAAGGTATTTTCAATGATAAACTACTATATATTATAAGGTATTTTCAATGATACACTGCATATTACGTTATATTATAAGGTATTTTCAATGATACTCTGCATATTCCGTTATATTATAAGGTATTTTCATTGAAACACTCCATATTACGTTACATTATAAGGCGTTTTCAATGATAAACTACGATATATTATGAGGTATTTTCAATGATACACTGCATATTACGCTATATTATAAGGTATTTTCAATGATATACTGCATATTTCGTTGTACTATAAGGTATTTTCAATGATAAACTACGATATATTAGAAGGTATTTTCAGTGATAAACTGCATATTTCGTTATATTATAAGGTATTTTCAATGATACACTGCATATTACGATATATTATAAGGTCTTTTCAATGACACAATGCATATTTCGTTATATTATAAGTTATTTTCAATGATACACTGCATATTACGTTATATTACAAGGTATTTTCAATGATACACTGCATATTACGTTATAATATAAGGTATGTTCAATGACACACTGCATATTTCGTTATATTATAAGGTATTTTCAATGATACACTACAAATTCCGTTATATTATAAGGTATTTTCAATGATATACTACAAATTACGAAATATTATGAGGTATTTTCAATGATACACTGCATATTACGATATATTATAAGTTATTTTCAATGATACACTGCATATTACGTTATATTATA
>CAKAJI010000379.1:0-48827 GCA_916610255.1 Lasioglossum lativentre
AGTGTATCATTGAAAATACCTTATAATATAACGTAATATGCAGTGTATCATTGAAAATACCTTATAACATATCGTAATTTGTAGTGTATCTTTGAAAATACCTTATAATATAACGTAATATGAAGTGTATCTTTGAAAATACCTTATAATATAACGTAATATGCAGTGTATCATTGAAAATACCTTATAATATAACGTAATATGCAGTGTATCATAGAAAATACCATGTAATATAACGTAATATGCAGTGTATCATTGAAAATACCTTATAATATAACGTAATATGCAGTGTATCATTGAAAATACCTTATAATATAACGTAATATGCAGTGTATCATTGACAATACCTTATAATATAACGTAATATGCAGTGTATCATTGCAAATACCTTACGATATAACGTAATATGCAGTGTATCATTGAAAATACCTTATATCATATCGTAATATGCAGTGTATCATTGAAAATACCTTATAATATAACGTAATATGCAGTGTATCATTGAAAATACCTTATAATATAACGTAATATGCAGTGTATCATTGAAAATATCTTATAATATAACGTAATATGCAGTGTATCATAGAAAATACCATGTAATATAACGTAATATACAGTGTATCATTGAAAATACCTTATAATATATCGTAGTTTATCATTGAAAATACCTTATAATATATCGTAATATGCAGTGTATCATTGAAAATACCTTATATCATATCGTAATATGCAGTGTATCATTGAAAATACCTTATAATATAACGTAATATGCAGTGTATCATTGAAAATACCTTATAACATATCGTAATTTGTAGTGTATCTTTGAAAATACCTTATAATATAACGTAATATGAAGTGTATCATTGAAAATACCTTATAATATAACGTAATATGCAGTGTATCATAGAAAATACCATGTAATATAACGTAATATACAGTGTATCATTGAAAATACCTTATAATATAACGTAATATGCAGTGTATCATTGAAAATACCTTATAATATAACGTAATATGCAGTGTATCATTGAAAATATCTTATAATATAACGTAATATGCAGTGTATCATAGAAAATACCATGTAATATAACGTAATATACAGTGTATCATTGAAAATACCTTATAATATATCGTAGTTTATCATTGAAAATACCTTATAATATATCGTAATATGCAGTGTATCATTGAAAATACCTTATATCATATCGTAATATGCAGTGTATCATTGAAAATACCTTATAATATAACGTAATATGCAGTGTATCATTGAAAATACCTTATAATATAACGTAATATGCAGTGTATCATTGAAAATACCTTCTAATATATCGTAGTTTATCATTGAAAATACCTTATAATATAACGTAATATGCAGTGTATCATTGAAAATACCTTATAATATAACGTAATATGCAGTGTATCATTGAAAATACCTTATAATATAACGTAATATGCAGTGTATCATTGAAAATACCTTATAATATAACGTAATATGCAGTGTATCATTGACAATACCTTATAATATAACGTAATATGCAGTGTATCATTGCAAATACCTTACGATATAACGTAATATGCAGTGTATCATTGAAAATACCTTATATCATATCGTAATATGCAGTGTATCATTGAAAATACCTTATAATATAACGTAATATGCAGTGTATCATTGAAAATACCTTATAATATAACGTAATATGCAGTGTATCATTGAAAATATCTTATAATATAACGTAATATGCAGTGTATCATAGAAAATACCATGTAATATAACGTAATATACAGTGTATCATTGAAAATACCTTATAATATATCGTAGTTTATCATTGAAAATACCTTATAATATATCGTAATATGCAGTGTATCATTGAAAATACCTTATATCATATCGTAATATGCAGTGTATCATTGAAAATACCTTATAACATATCGTAATTTGTAGTGTATCTTTGAAAATACCTTATAATATAACGTAATATGAAGTGTATCATTGAAAATACCTTATAATATAACGTAATATGCAGTGTATCATAGAAAATACCATGTAATATAACGTAATATACAGTGTATCATTGAAAATACCTTATAATATAACGTAATATGCAGTGTATCATTGAAAATACCTTATAATATAACGTAATATGCAGTGTATCATTGAAAATATCTTATAATATAACGTAATATGCAGTGTATCATAGAAAATACCATGTAATATAACGTAATATACAGTGTATCATTGAAAATACCTTATAATATATCGTAGTTTATCATTGAAAATACCTTATAATATATCGTAATATGCAGTGTATCATTGAAAATACCTTATATCATATCGTAATATGCAGTGTATCATTGAAAATACCTTATAATATAACGTAATATGCAGTGTATCATTGAAAATACCTTATAATATAACGTAATATGCAGTGTATCATTGAAAATACCTTCTAATATATCGTAGTTTATCATTGAAAATACCTTATAATATAACGTAATATGCAGTGTATCATTGAAAATACCTTATAATATAACGTAATATGCAGTGTATCATTGAAAATACCTTATAATATAACGTAATATGCAGTGTATCATTGAAAATACCTTATAATATAACGTAATATGCAGTGTATCATTGAAAATACCTTATAATATAACGTAATATGCAGTGTATCATTGCAAATACCTTACGATATAACGTAATATGCAGTGTATCATTGAAAATACCTTATATCATATCGTAATATGCAGTGTATCATTGAAAATACCTTATAACATATCGTAATTTGTAGTGTATCTTTGAAAATACCTTATAATATAACGTAATATGAAATGTATCATTGAATATACCTTATAATATAACGTAATATGCAGTGTATCATTGAAAATAACTTGTAATATATCGTAATATGCAGTGTATCATTGAAAATACCTTCTAATATATCGTAGTTTATCATTGAAAATACCTTATAATATAACGTAATATGCAGTGTATCATTGAAAATACCTTATAATATAACGTAATATGCAGTGTATCATTGAAAATACCTTATAATATAACGTAATATGCAGTGTATCATTGAAAATACCTTATAATATAACGTAATATGCAGTGTATCATTGAAAATACCTTATAATATAACGTAATATGCAGTGTATCATTGAAAATACCTTATAATATAACGTAATATGCAGTGTATCATTGAAAATACCTTATAATATAACGTAATATGCAGTGTATCATTGAAAATACCTTATAATATAACGTAATATGCAGTGTATCATTGCAAATACCTTACGATATAACGTAATATGCAGTGTATCATTGAAAATACCTTATATCATATCGTAATATGCAGTGTATCATTGAAAATACCTTATAATATAACGTAATATGCAGTGTATCATTGAAAATACCTTATAATATAACGTAATATGCAGTGTATCATTGAAAATATCTTATAATATAACGTAATATGCAGTGTATCATAGAAAATACCATGTAATATAACGTAATATACAGTGTATCATTGAAAATACCTTATAATATATCGTAGTTTATCATTGAAAATACCTTATAATATATCGTAATATGCAGTGTATCATTGAAAATACCTTATATCATATCGTAATATGCAGTGTATCATTGAAAATACCTTATAATATAACGTAATATGCAGTGTATCATTGAAAATACCTTATAACATATCGTAATTTGTAGTGTATCTTTGAAAATACCTTATAATATAACGTAATATGAAGTGTATCTTTGAAAATACCTTATAATATAACGTAATATGCAGTGTATCATTGAAAATACCTTATAATATAACGTAATATGCAGTGTATCATAGAAAATACCATGTAATATAACGTAATATGCAGTGTATCATTGAAAATACCTTATAATATAACGTAATATGCAGTGTATCATTGAAAATACCTTATAATATAACGTAATATGCAGTGTATCATTGAAAATACCTTATAATATAACGTAATATGCAGTGTATCATTGCAAATACCTTACGATATAACGTAATATGCAGTGTATCATTGAAAATACCTTATATCATATCGTAATATGCAGTGTATCATTGAAAATACCTTATAATATAACGTAATATGCAGTGTATCATTGAAAATACCTTATAATATAACGTAATATGCAGTGTATCATTGAAAATATCTTATAATATAACGTAATATGCAGTGTATCATAGAAAATACCATGTAATATAACGTAATATACAGTGTATCATTGAAAATACCTTATAATATATCGTAGTTTATCATTGAAAATACCTTATAATATATCGTAATATGCAGTGTATCATTGAAAATACCTTATATCATATCGTAATATGCAGTGTATCATTGAAAATACCTTATAATATAACGTAATATGCAGTGTATCATTGAAAATACCTTATAACATATCGTAATTTGTAGTGTATCTTTGAAAATACCTTATAATATAACGTAATATGAAGTGTATCTTTGAAAATACCTTATAATATAACGTAATATGCAGTGTATCATTGAAAATACCTTATAATATAACGTAATATACAGTGTATCATTGAAAATACCTTATAATATATCGTAGTTTATCATTGAAAATACCTTATAATATATCGTAATATGCAGTGTATCATTGAAAATACCTTATATCATATCGTAATATGCAGTGTATCATTGAAAATACCTTATAATATAACGTAATATGCAGTGTATCATTGAAAATACCTTATAACATATCGTAATTTGTAGTGTATCTTTGAAAATACCTTATAATATAACGTAATATGAAGTGTATCTTTGAAAATACCTTATAATATAACGTAATATGCAGTGTATCATTGAAAATACCTTATAATATAACGTAATATGCAGTGTATCATAGAAAATACCATGTAATATAACGTAATATGCAGTGTATCATTGAAAATACCTTATAATATAACGTAATATGCAGTGTATCATTGAAAATACCTTATAATATAACGTAATATGCAGTGTATCATTGAAAATACCTTATAATATAACGTAATATGCAGTGTATCATTGCAAATACCTTACGATATAACGTAATATGCAGTGTATCATTGAAAATACCTTATATCATATCGTAATATGCAGTGTATCATTGAAAATACCTTATAATATAACGTAATATGCAGTGTATCATTGAAAATACCTTATAATATAACGTAATATGCAGTGTATCATTGAAAATATCTTATAATATAACGTAATATGCAGTGTATCATAGAAAATACCATGTAATATAACGTAATATACAGTGTATCATTGAAAATACCTTATAATATATCGTAGTTTATCATTGAAAATACCTTATAATATATCGTAATATGCAGTGTATCATTGAAAATACCTTATATCATATCGTAATATGCAGTGTATCATTGAAAATACCTTATAATATAACGTAATATGCAGTGTATCATTGAAAATACCTTATAACATATCGTAATTTGTAGTGTATCTTTGAAAATACCTTATAATATAACGTAATATGAAGTGTATCATTGAAAATACCTTATAATATAACGTAATATGCAGTGTATCATAGAAAATACCATGTAATATAACGTAATATACAGTGTATCATTGAAAATACCTTATAATATAACGTAATATGCAGTGTATCATTGAAAATACCTTATAATATAACGTAATATGCAGTGTATCATTGAAAATACCTTATTATATAACGTAATATGCAGTGTATCATAGAAAATACCATGTAATATAACGTAATATGCAGTGTATCATTGAAAATACCTTATAACATATCCTAATATGCAGTGTATCATAGAAAATACCTTATATCATATCGTAATATGCAGTGTATCATTGAAAATACCTTATAATATAACGTAATATGCAGTGTATCATAGAAAATACCATGTAATATAACGTAATATGCAGTGTATCATTGAAAATACCTTATAATATAACGTAATATGCAGTGTATCATTGAAAATACCTTATAATATAACGTAATATGCAGTTTATCATAGAAAATACCATGTAATATAACGTAATATGCAGTGTATCATTGAAAATACCTTATAACATATCCAAATATGCCGTGTATCATAGAAAATACCTTATAATATAACGTAATATGCAGTGTATCATTGAAAATACCTTATAATATAACGTAATATGCAGTGTACCATTGAAAATACCTTATAACATATCGTAATTTGTAGTGTATCTTTGAAAATACCTTATAATATAACGTAATATGCAGTGTATCATTGCAAATACCTTACGATATAACGTAATATGCAGTGTATCATTGAAAATACCTTATATCATATCGTAATATGCAGTGTATCATTGAAAATACCTTATAATATAACGTAATATGCAGTGTATCATTGAAAATACCTTATAATATAACGTAATATGCAGTGTATCATTGAAAATATCTTATAATATAACGTAATATGCAGTGTATCATAGAAAATACCATGTAATATAACGTAATATACAGTGTATCATTGAAAATACCTTATAATATATCGTAGTTTATCATTGAAAATACCTTATAATATAACGTAATATGCAGTGTATCATTGAAAATACCTTATATCATATCGTAATATGCAGTGTATCATTGAAAATACCTTATAATATAACGTAATATGCAGTGTATCATTGAAAATACCTTATAACATATCGTAATTTGTAGTGTATCTTTGAAAATACCTTATAATATAACGTAATATGAAGTGTATCTTTGAAAATACCTTATAATATAACGTAATATGCAGTGTATCATTGAAAATACCTTATAATATAACGTAATATGCAGTGTATCATAGAAAATACCATGTAATATAACGTAATATGCAGTGTATCATTGAAAATACCTTATAATATAACGTAATATGCAGTGTATCATTGAAAATACCTTATAATATAACGTAATATGCAGTGTATCATTGACAATACCTTATAATATAACGTAATATGCAGTGTATCATTGCAAATACCTTACGATATAACGTAATATGCAGTGTATCATTGAAAATACCTTATATCATATCGTAATATGCAGTGTATCATTGAAAATACCTTATAATATAACGTAATATGCAGTGTATCATTGAAAATACCTTATAATATAACGTAATATGCAGTGTATCATTGAAAATATCTTATAATATAACGTAATATGCAGTGTATCATAGAAAATACCATGTAATATAACGTAATATACAGTGTATCATTGAAAATACCTTATAATATATCGTAGTTTATCATTGAAAATACCTTATAATATATCGTAATATGCAGTGTATCATTGAAAATACCTTATATCATATCGTAATATGCGGTGTATCATTGAAAATACCTTATAATATAACGTAATATGCAGTGTATCATTGAAAATACCTTATAACATATCGTAATTTGTAGTGTATCTTTGAAAATACCTTATAATATAACGTAATATGAAGTGTATCATTGAAAATACCTTATAATATAACGTAATATGCAGTGTATCATAGAAAATACCATGTAATATAACGTAATATACAGTGTATCATTGAAAATACCTTATAATATAACGTAATATGCAGTGTATCATTGAAAATACCTTATAATATAACGTAATATGCAGTGTATCATAGAAAATACCATGTAATATAACGTAATATACAGTGTATCATTGAAAATACCTTATAATATAACGTAATATGCAGTGTATCATTGAAAATACCTTATAATATAACGTAATATGCAGTGTATCATTGAAAATACCTTATATCATATCGTAATATGCAGTGTATCATTGAAAATACCTTATAATATAACGTAATATGCAGTGTATCATAGAAAATACCATGTAATATAACGTAATATGCAGTGTATCATTGAAAATACCTTATAACATATCCTAATATGCAGTGTATCATAGAAAATACCTTATAATATAACGTAATATGCAGTGTATCATTGAAAATACCTTATAATATAACGTAATATGCAGTGTATCATTGAAAATACCTTATAATATAACGTAATATGCAGTTTATCATAGAAAATACCATGTAATATAACGTAATATGCAGTGTATCATTGAAAATACCTTATAACATATCCTAATATGCAGTGTATCATAGAAAATACCTTATAATCTAACGTAATATGCAGTGTATCATTGAAAATACCTTATAATATAACGTAATATGCAGTGTACCATTGAAAATACCTTATAACATATCGTAATTTGTAGTGTATCTTTGAAAATACCTTATAATATAGCGTAATATCCAGTGTATCATTGAAAATACCTTATAATATAACGTAATATGCAGTGTATCATTGAAAATACCTTATAATATAACGTAATATGCAGTGTATCATTGAAAATACCTTCTAATATATCGTAGTTTATCATTGAAAATACCTTATAATATAACGTAATATGCAGTGTATCATTGAAAATACCTTCTAATATATCGTAGTTTATCATTGAAAATACCTTATAATATAACGTAATATGCAGTGTATCATTGAAAATACCTGGTAATATAACGTAATATGCAGTGTATCATTGAAAATACCTTCTAATATAACGTAATATGCAGTGTATCATTGAAAATACCTTCAAATAAATCGTAGTTTATCATTGAAAATACCTTATAATATAACGTAATATGCAGTGTATCTTTGAAAATACCTTATAATATAACGTAATATGCAGTGTATCATTGAAAATACCTTATTATATAACGTAATATGCAGTGTATCATAGAAAATACCATGTAATATAACGTAATATGCAGTGTATCATTGAAAATACCTTATAACATATCCTAATATGCAGTGTATCATAGAAAATACCTTATAATATAACGTAATATGTAGTGTATCATTGAAAATACCTTATAATATAACGTAATATGCAGTGTATCATTGAAAATACCTTATAATATAACGTAATATGCAGTGTATCATTGAAAATACCTTATAATATAACGTAATATGCAGTGTATCATTGAAAATAGCTTATAATATAACGTAATATGCAGTGTATCATTGAAAATACCTTCTAATATATAGTAGTTTATCATTGAAAATACCTTATAATATAACGTAATATGCAGTGTATCATTGAAAATACCTTATAATATAACGTAATATGCAGTGTACCATTGAAAATACCTTATAACATATCGTAATTTGTAGTGTATCTTTGAAAATACCTTATATCATATCGTAATATGCAGTGTATCATTGAAAATACCTTATAATATAACGTAATATGCAGTGTATCATAGAAAATACCATGTAATATAACGTAATATACAGTGTATCATTGAAAATACCTTATAATATAACGTAATATGCAGTGTATCATTGAAAATACCTTCTAATATATCTTAGTTTATCATTGAAAATACCTTCTAATATATCGTAGTTTATCATTGAAAATACCTTATAATATAACGTAATATGCAGTGTATCATTGAAAATACCTTCTAATATATCGTAGTTTATCATTGAAAATACCTTATAATATAACGTAATATGCAGTGTATCATTGAAAATACCTACTAATATATCGTAGTTTATCATTGAAAATACCTTATAATATAACGTAATATGCAGTGTATCATTGAAAATACCTGGTAATATAACGTAATATGAAGTGTATCATTGAAAAATACCTTCATTGAAAATACGTTATAATATAACGTAATATGCAGTGTATCATTGAAAATACCTTCAAATAAATCGTAGTTTATCATTGAAAATACCTTATAATATAACGTAATATGCAGTGTATCATTGAGAATACCTTATTATATAACGTAATATGCAGTGTATCATAGAAAATACCATGTAATATAACGTAATATGCAGTGTATCATTGAAAATACCTTATAACATATCCTAATATGCAGTGTATCATAGAAAATACCTTATAATATAACGTAATATGTAGTGTATCATTGAAAATACCTTATAATATAACGTAATATGCAGTGTATCATTGAAAATACCTTATAATATAACGTAATATGCAGTGTATCATTGAAAATACCTTCTAATATATCGTAGTTTATCATTGAAAATACCTTATAATATAACGTAATATGCAGTGTATCATTGAAAATACCTTATAATATAACGTAATATGCAGTGTATCATTGAAAATACCTTATAACATATCCTAATATGCAGTGTATCATAGAAAATACCTTATAATATAACGTAATATGCAGTGTATCATTGAAAATACCTTATAATATAACGTAACATGCAGTATATCATTGAAAATACCTTATAATATAACGTAATATGTAGTGTATCATTGAAAATACCTTATAATATAACGTAATATGCAGTGTATCATAGAAAATACCATGTAATATAACGTAATATACAGTGTATCATTGAAAATACCTTATAATATAACGTAATATGCAGTGTAGCATTGAAAATACCTTCTAATATATCTTAGTTTATCATTGAAAATACCTTATAATATAACGTAATATGCAGTGTATCATTGAAAATACCTGGTAATATAACGTAATATGCAGTGTATCATTGAAAATACCTTCTAATATAACGTAATATGCAGTGTATCATTGAAAATACCTTCAAATAAATCGTAGTTTATCATTGAAAATACCTTATAATATAACGTAATATGCAGTGTATCTTTGAAAATACCTTATAATATAACGTAATATGCAGTGTATCATTGAAAATACCTTATAATATAACGTAATATGCAGTGTATCATAGAAAATACCATGTAATATAACGTAATATGCAGTGTATCATTGAAAATACCTTATAACATATCCTAATATGCAGTGTATCATAGAAAATACCTTATAATATAACGTAATATGCAGTGTATCATTGAAAATACCTTATAATATAACGTAATATGCAGTGTATCATTGAAAATACCTTATAATATAACGTAATATGCAGTGTATCATTGAAAATACCTTATAATATAACGTAATATGCAGTGTATCATTGAAAATACCTTATAATATAACGTAATATGCAGTGTATCATAGAAAATACCATGTAATATAACGTAATATACAGTGTATCATTGAAAATACCTTATAATATAACGTAATATGCAGTGTATCATTGAAAATACCTTCTAATATATCGTAGTTTATCATTGAAAATACCTTATAATATAACGTAATATGCAGTGTATCATTGAAAATACCTTATAATATAACGTAATATGCAGTGTACCATTGAAAATACCTTATAACATATCGTAATATGCAGTGTATCATAGAAAATACCATGTAATATAACGTAATATACAGTGTATCATTGAAAATACCTTATAATATAACGTAATATGCAGTGTATCATTGAAAATACCTTATAATATAACATAATATGCAGTGTATCATTGAATATACCTTATATCATATCGTAATATGCAGTGTATCATTGAAAATACCTTATAATATAACGTAATATGCAGTGTATCATAGAAAATACCATGTAATATAACGTAATATACAGTGTATCATTGAAAATACCTTATAATATAACGTAATATGCAGTGTATCTTTGAAAATACCTTCTAATATATCTTAGTTTATCATTGAAAATACCTTATAATATAACGTAATATGCAGTGTATCATTGAAAATACCTTCTAATATATCGTAGTTTATCATTGAAAATACCTTATAATATAACGTAATATGCAGTGTATCATTGAAAATACCTTCTAATATATCGTAGTTTATCATTGAAAATACCTTATAATATAACGTAATATGCAGTGTATCATTGAAAATACCTTCTAATATATCGTAGTTTATCATTGAAAATACCTTATAATATAACGTAATATGCAGTGTATCATTGAAAATACCTGGTAATATAACGTAATATGCAGTGTATCATTGAAAATACCTTCTAATATAACGTAATATGCAGTGTATCATTGAAAATACCTTCAAATAAATCGTAGTTTATCATTGAAAATACCTTATAATATAACGTAATATGTAGTGTATCATTGAAAATACCTTATAATATAACGTAATATGCAGTGTATCATTGAAAATACCTTATAATATAACGTAATATGCAGTGTATCATTGAAAATACCTTATAATATAACGTAATATGCAGTGTATCATTGAAAATACCTTATAATATAACGTAATATGCAGTGTATCATAGAAAATACCATGTAATATAACGTAATATACAGTGTATCATTGAAAATACCTTATAATATAACGTAATATGCAGTGTATCATTGAAAATACCTTCTAATATATCGTAGTTTATCATTGAAAATACCTTATAATATAACGTAATATGCAGTGTATCATTGAAAATACCTTATAATATAACGTAATATGCAGTGTACCATTGAAAATACCTTATAACATATCGTAATTTGTAGTGTATCTTTGAAAATACCTTATAATATAGCGTAATATCCAGTGTATCATTGAAAATACCTTATAATATAACGTAATATGCAGTGTATCATTGAAAATACCTTACGATATAACGTAATATGCAGTGTATCATTGAAAATACCTTATATCATATCGTAATATGCAGTGTATCATTGAAAATACCTTATAATATAACGTAATATGCAGTGTATCATAGAAAATACCATGTAATATAACGTAATATACAGTGTATCATTGAAAATACCTTATAATATAACGTAATATGCAGTGTAGCATTGAAAATACCTTCTAATATATCTTAGTTTATCATTGAAAATACCTTATAATATAACGTAATATGCAGTGTATCATTGAAAATACCTTCTAATATATCGTAGTTTATCATTGAAAAAACCTTATAATATAACGTAATATGCAGTGTATCATAGAAAATACCATGTAATATAACGTAATATACAGTGTATCATTGAAAATACCTTATAATATAGCGTAATATGCAGTGTATCATTGAAAATACCTTGTAATATAACGTAATATGCAGTGTATCATTGAAAATACCTTATAATATAACGTAATATGCAGTGTATCATTGAAAATACCTTATAATATAACGTAATATGCAGTGTATCTTTGAAAATACCTTATAATATAACGTAATATGCAGTGTATCATTGAAAATACCTTATAATATAACGTAATATGCAGTGTATCATAGAAAATACCATGTAATATAACGTAATATACAGTGTATCATTGAAAATACCTTATAATATAACGTAATATGCAGTGTATCATTGAAAATACCTTATAATATAACGTAACATGCAGTGTATCATTGAAAATACCTTATAATATAACGTAATATGTAGTGTATCATTGAAAATACCTTATAATATAGCGTAATATGCAGTGTATCATTGAAAATACCTTATAATATAGCGTAATATGCAGTGTATCATTGAAAATACCTTATAATATAACGTAATATGCAGTGTATCATTGAAAATACCTTGTAATATAACGTAATATGCAGTGTATCATTGAAAATACCTTATAACATATCCTAATATGCAGTGTATCATAGAAAATACCTTATAATATAACGTAATATGCAGTGTATCATTGAAAATACCTTATAATATAACGTAATATGCAGTGTATCATTGAAAATACCTTATAATATAACGTAATATGCAGTTTATCATAGAAAATACCATGTAATATAACGTAATATGCAGTGTATCATTGAAAATACCTTATAACATATCCTAATATGCAGTGTATCATAGAAAATACCTTATAATATAACGTAATATGCAGTGTATCATTGAAAATACCTTATAATATAACGTAATATGCAGTGTACCATTGAAAATACCTTATAACATATCGTAATTTGTAGTGTATCTTTGAAAATACCTTATAATATAGCGTAATATCCAGTGTATCATTGAAAATACCTTATAATATAACGTAATATGCAGTGTATCATTGAAAATACCTTATAATATAACGTAATATGCAGTGTATCATTGAAAATACCTTCTAATATATCGTAGTTTATCATTGAAAATACCTTATAATATAACGTAATATGCAGTGTATCATTGAAAATACCTTCTAATATATCGTAGTTTATCATTGAAAATACCTTATAATATAACGTAATATGCAGTGTATCATTGAAAATACCTGGTAATATAACGTAATATGCAGTGTATCATTGAAAATACCTTCTAATATAACGTAATATGCAGTGTATCATTGAAAATACCTTCAAATAAATCGTAGTTTATCATTGAAAATACCTTATAATATAACGTAATATGCAGTGTATCTTTGAAAATACCTTATAATATAACGTAATATGCAGTGTATCATTGAAAATACCTTATTATATAACGTAATATGCAGTGTATCATAGAAAATACCATGTAATATAACGTAATATGCAGTGTATCATTGAAAATACCTTATAACATATCCTAATATGCAGTGTATCATAGAAAATACCTTATAATATAACGTAATATGTAGTGTATCATTGAAAATACCTTATAATATAACGTAATATGCAGTGTATCATTGAAAATACCTTATAATATAACGTAATATGCAGTGTATCATTGAAAATACCTTATAATATAACGTAATATGCAGTGTATCATTGAAAATAGCTTATAATATAACGTAATATGCAGTGTATCATTGAAAATACCTTCTAATATATAGTAGTTTATCATTGAAAATACCTTATAATATAACGTAATATGCAGTGTATCATTGAAAATACCTTATAATATAACGTAATATGCAGTGTACCATTGAAAATACCTTATAACATATCGTAATTTGTAGTGTATCTTTGAAAATACCTTATATCATATCGTAATATGCAGTGTATCATTGAAAATACCTTATAATATAACGTAATATGCAGTGTATCATAGAAAATACCATGTAATATAACGTAATATACAGTGTATCATTGAAAATACCTTATAATATAACGTAATATGCAGTGTATTATTGAAAATACCTTCTAATATATCTTAGTTTATCATTGAAAATACCTTCTAATATATCGTAGTTTATCATTGAAAATACCTTATAATATAACGTAATATGCAGTGTATCATTGAAAATACCTTCTAATATATCGTAGTTTATCATTGAAAATACCTTATAATATAACGTAATATGCAGTGTATCATTGAAAATACCTACTAATATATCGTAGTTTATCATTGAAAATACCTTATAATATAACGTAATATGCAGTGTATCATTGAAAATACCTGGTAATATAACGTAATATGCAGTGTATCATTGAAAATACCTTCTAATATAACGTAATATGCAGTGTATCATTGAAAATACCTTCAAATAAATCGTAGTTTATCATTGAAAATACCTTATAATATAACGTAATATGCAGTGTATCATTGAAAATACCTTATTATATAACGTAATATGCAGTGTATCATAGAAAATACCATGTAATATAACGTAATATGCAGTGTATCATTGAAAATACCTTATAACATATCCTAATATGCAGTGTATCATAGAAAATACCTTATAATATAACGTAATATGTAGTGTATCATTGAAAATACCTTATAATATAACGTAATATGCAGTGTATCATTGAAAATACCTTATAATATAACGTAATATGCAGTGTATCATTGAAAATACCTTCTAATATATCGTAGTTTATCATTGAAAATACCTTATAATATAACGTAATATGCAGTGTATCATTGAAAATACCTTATAATATAACGTAATATGCAGTGTATCATTGAAAATACCTTATAACATATCCTAATATGCAGTGTATCATAGAAAATACCTTATAATATAACGTAATATGCAGTGTATCATTGAAAATACCTTATAATATAACGTAACATGCAGTATATCATTGAAAATACCTTATAATATAACGTAATATGTAGTGTATCATTGAAAATACCTTATAATATAACGTAATATGCAGTGTATCATAGAAAATACCATGTAATATAACGTAATATACAGTGTATCATTGAAAATACCTTATAATATAACGTAATATGCAGTGTATCATTGAAAATACCTTATAATATAACGTAATATGCAGTGTATCATTGAAAATACCTTATAATATAACGTAATATGCAGTGTATCATAGAAAATACCATGTAATATAACGTAATATACAGTGTATCATTGAAAATACCTTATAATATAACGTAATATGCAGTGTATCATTGAAAATACCTTCTAATATATCGTAGTTTATCATTGAAAATACCTTATAATATAACGTAATATGCAGTGTATCATTGAAAATACCTTATAATATAACGTAATATGCAGTGTACCATTGAAAATACCTTATAACATATCGTAATATGCAGTGTATCATAGAAAATACCATGTAATATAACGTAATATACAGTGTATCATTGAAAATACCTTATAATATAACGTAATATGCAGTGTATCATTGAAAATACCTTATAATATAACATAATATGCAGTGTATCATTGAATATACCTTATATCATATCGTAATATGCAGTGTATCATTGAAAATACCTTATAATATAACGTAATATGCAGTGTATCATAGAAAATACCATGTAATATAACGTAATATACAGTGTATCATTGAAAATACCTTATAATATAACGTAATATGCAGTGTATCTTTGAAAATACCTTCTAATATATCTTAGTTTATCATTGAAAATACCTTATAATATAACGTAATATGCAGTGTATCATTGAAAATACCTTCTAATATATCGTAGTTTATCATTGAAAATACCTTATAATATAACGTAATATGCAGTGTATCATTGAAAATACCTTCTAATATATCGTAGTTTATCATTGAAAATACCTTATAATATAACGTAATATGCAGTGTATCATTGAAAATACCTTCTAATATATCGTAGTTTATCATTGAAAATACCTTATAATATAACGTAATATGCAGTGTATCATTGAAAATACTTGGTAATATAACGTAATATGCAGTGTATCATTGAAAATACCTTCTAATATAACGTAATATGCAGTGTATCATTGAAAATACCTTCAAATAAATCGTAGTTTATCATTGAAAATACCTTATAATATAACGTAATATGTAGTGTATCATTGAAAATACCTTATAATATAACGTAATATGCAGTGTATCATTGAAAATACCTTATAATATAACGTAATATGCAGTGTATCATTGAAAATACCTTATAATATAACGTAATATGCAGTGTATCATTGAAAATACCTTATAATATAACGTAATATGCAGTGTATCATAGAAAATACCATGTAATATAACGTAATATACAGTGTATCATTGAAAATACCTTATAATATAACGTAATATGCAGTGTATCATTGAAAATACCTTCTAATATATCGTAGTTTATCATTGAAAATACCTTATAATATAACGTAATATGCAGTGTATCATTGAAAATACCTTATAATATAACGTAATATGCAGTGTACCATTGAAAATACCTTATAACATATCGTAATTTGTAGTGTATCTTTGAAAATACCTTATAATATAGCGTAATATCCAGTGTATCATTGAAAATACCTTATAATATAACGTAATATGCAGTGTATCATTGAAAATACCTTACGATATAACGTAATATGCAGTGTATCATTGAAAATACCTTATATCATATCGTAATATGCAGTGTATCATTGAAAATACCTTATAATATAACGTAATATGCAGTGTATCATAGAAAATACCATGTAATATAACGTAATATACAGTGTATCATTGAAAATACCTTATAATATAACGTAATATGCAGTGTAGCATTGAAAATACCTTCTAATATATCTTAGTTTATCATTGAAAATACCTTATAATATAACGTAATATGCAGTGTATCATTGAAAATACCTTCTAATATATCGTAGTTTATCATTGAAAAAACCTTATAATATAACGTAATATGCAGTGTATCATAGAAAATACCATGTAATATAACGTAATATACAGTGTATCATTGAAAATACCTTATAATATAGCGTAATATGCAGTGTATCATTGAAAATACCTTGTAATATAACGTAATATGCAGTGTATCATTGAAAATACCTTATAATATAACGTAATATGCAGTGTATCATTGAAAATACCTTATAATATAACGTAATATGCAGTGTATCTTTGAAAATACCTTATAATATAACGTAATATGCAGTGTATCATTGAAAATACCTTATAATATAACGTAATATGCAGTGTATCATAGAAAATACCATGTAATATAACGTAATATACAGTGTATCATTGAAAATACCTTATAATATAACGTAATATGCAGTGTATCATTGAAAATACCTTATAATATAACGTAACATGCAGTGTATCATTGAAAATACCTTATAATATAACGTAATATGTAGTGTATCATTGAAAATACCTTATAATATAGCGTAATATGCAGTGTATCATTGAAAATACCTTATAATATAGCGTAATATGCAGTGTATCATTGAAAATACCTTATAATATAACGTAATATGCAGTGTATCATTGAAAATACCTTGTAATATAACGTAATATGCAGTGTATCATTGAAAATACCTTATAATATAACGTAATATGCAGTGTATCATTGAAAATACCTTATAATATAATGTAATATGCAGTGTATCATAGAAAATACCATGTAATATAACGTAATATACAGTGCATCATTGAAAATACCTTATAATATAACGTAATATGCAGTGTATCATTGAAAATACCTTCTAATATATCGTAGTTTATCATTGAAAATACCTTATAATATAACGTAATATGCAGTGTATCATTGAAAATACCTTATAATATATCTTAGTTTATCATTGAAAATACCTTATAATATAACGTAATATGCAGTGTATCATAGAAAATACCATGTAATATAACGTAATATGTAGTGTATCATTGAAAATACCTTATAATATAACGTAATATGCAGTGTAGCATTGAAAATACCTTCTAATATATCTTAGTTTATCATTGAAAATACCTTATAATATAACGTAATATGCAGTGTATCATTGAAAATACCTTCTAATATATCGTAGTTTATCATTGAAAATACCTTATAATATAACGTAATATGCAGTGTATCATTGAAAATACCTGGTAATATAACGTAATATGCAGTGTATCATTGAAAATACCTTCTAATATAACGTAATATGCAGTGTATCATTGAAAATACCTTCTAATATATCGTAGTTTATCATTGAAAATACCTTATAATATAACGTAATATGCAGTGTATCTTTGAAAATACCTTATAATATAACGTAATATGCAGTGTATCATTGAAAATGCCTTACAATATAACGTAATATGCAGTGTATCATAGAAAATACCATGTAATATAACGTAATATACAGTGTATCATTGAAAATACCTTATAATATAACGTAATATGCAGTGTATCATTGAAAATACCTTCTAATATATCGTAGTTTATCATTGAAAATACCTTATAATATAACGTAATATGCAGTGTATCATTGAAAATAACTTATAATATAACGTAATATGCAGTGTATCATTGAAAATACCTTATAATATAACGTAATATGCAGTGTATCATTGAAAATACCTTACGATATAACGTAATATGCAGTGTATCATTGAAAATACCTTATATCATATCGTAATATGCAGTGTATCATTGAAAATACCTTATAATATAACGTAATATGCAGTGTATCATAGAAAATACCATGTAATATAACGTAATATGCAGTGTATCATTGAAAATACCTTATAATATAACGTAATATGCAGTGTATCATTGAAAATACCTTCTAATATATCTTAGTTTATCATTGAAAATACCTTATAATATAACGTAATATGCAGTGTATCATTGAAAATACCTTCTAATATATCGTAGTTTATCATTGAAAATACCTTATAATATAACGTAATATGCAGTGTATCATTGAAAATACCTTCTAATATATCGTAGTTTATCAATGAAAATACCTTATAATATAACGTAATATGCAGTGTATCATTGAAAATACCTTCTAATATATCGTAGTTTATCATTGAAAATACCTTATAATATAACGTAATATGCAGTGTATCATTGAAAATACCTTCTAATATATCGTAGTTTATCATTGAAAATACCTTATAATATAACGTAATATGCAGTGTATCATTGAAAATAACTTATAATATAACGTAATATGCAGTGTATCATTGAAAATACCTTATAATATAACGTAATATGCAGTGTATCATTGAAAATACCTTACGATATAACGTAATATGCAGTGTATCATTGAAAATACCTTATATCATATCGTAATATGCAGTGTATCATTGAAAATACCTTATAATATAACGTAATATGCAGTGTATCATAGAAAATACCATGTAATATAACGTAATATACAGTGTATCATTGAAAATACCTTATAATATAACGTAATATGCAGTGTATCATTGAAAATACCTTCTAATATATCTTAGTTTATCATTGAAAATACCTTATAATATAACGTAATATGCAGTGTATCATTGAAAATACCTTCTAATATATCGTAGTTTATCATTGAAAATACCTTATAATATAACGTAATATGCAGTGTATCATTGAAAATACCTTCTAATATATCGTAGTTTATCAATGAAAATACCTTATAATATAACGTAATATGCAGTGTATCATTGAAAATACCTTCTAATATATCGTAGTTTATCATTGAAAATACCTTATAATATAACGTAATATGCAGTGTATCATTGAAAATACCTGGTAATATAACGTAATATGCAGTGTATCATTGAAAGTACCTTCTAATATAACGTAATATGCAGTGTATCATTGAAAATACCTTCAAATAAATCGTAGTTTATCATTGAAAATACCTTATAATATAACGTAATATGCAGTGTATCTTTGAAAATACCTTATAATATAACGTAATATGCAGTGTATCATTGAAAATACCTTATAATATAACGTAATATGCAGTGTATCATAGAAAATACCATGTAATATAACGTAATATGCAGTGTATCATTGAAAATACCTTATAACATATCCTAATATGCAGTGTATCATAGAAAATACCTTATAATATAACGTAATATGTAGTGTATCATTGAAAATACCTTATAATATAACGTAATATGCAGTGTATCATTGAAAATACCTTATAATATAACGTAATATGCAGTGTATCATTGAAAATACCTTATAATATAACGTAATATGCAGTGTATCATTGAAAATACCTTATAATATAACGTAATATGCAGTGTATCATAGAAAATACCATGTAATATAACGTAATATACAGTGTATCATTGAAAATACCTTATAATATAACGTAATATGCAGTGTATCATTGAAAATACCTTCTAATATATCGTAGTTTATCATTGAAAATACCTTATAATATAACGTAATATGCAGTGTATCATTGAAAATACCTAATAATATAACGTAATATGCAGTGTACCATTGAAAATACCTTATAACATATCGTAATTTGTAGTGTATCTTTGAAAATACCTTATAATATAGCGTAATATCCAGTGTATCATTGAAAATACCTTATAATATAACGTAATATGCAGTGTATCATTGAAAATACCTTACGATATAACGTAATATGCAGTGTATCATTGAAAATACCTTATATCATATCGTAATATGCAGTGTATAATTGAAAATACCTTATAATATAACGTAATATGCAGTGTATCATAGAAAATACCATGTAATATAACGTAATATACAGTGTATCATTGAAAATACCTTATAATATAACGTAATATGCAGTGTATCATTGAAAATACCTTATAATATAACGTAATATGCAGTGTATCATAGAAAATACCATGTAATATAACGTAATATACAGTGTATCATTGAAAATACCTTATAATATAACGTAATATGCAGTGTATCATTGAAAATACCTTATAATATAACGTAACATGCAGTGTATCATTGAAAATACCTTATAATATAACGTAATATGTAGTGTATCATTGAAAATACCTTATAATATAGCGTAATATGCAGTGTATCATTGAAAATACCTTATAATATAGCGTAATATGCAGTGTATCATTGAAAATACCTTATAATATAACGTAATATGCAGTGTATCATTGAAAATACCTTGTAATATAACGTAATATGCAGTGTATCATTGAAAATACCTTATAATATAACGTAATATGCAGTGTATCATTGAAAATACCTTATAATATAATGTAATATGCAGTGTATCATTGAAAATACCATGTAATATAACGTAATATACAGTGCATCATTGAAAATACCTTATAATATAACGTAATATGCAGTGTATCATTGAAAATACCTTCTAATATATCGTAGTTTATCATTGAAAATACCTTATAATATAACGTAATATGCAGTGTATCAATGAAAATACCTTATAATATAACGTAATATGCAGTGTATCATAGAAAATACCATGTAATATAACGTAATATACAGTGTATCATTGAAAATACCTTATAATATAACGTAATATGCAGTGTATCATTGAAAATACCTTATAATATAACGTAATATGCAGTGTATCATAGAAAATACCATGTAATATAACGTAATATACAGTGTATCATTGAAAATACCTTATAATATAACGTAATATGCAGTGTATCATTGAAAATACCTTATAATATAACGTAATATGCAGTGTATCATTGAAAATACCTTATAATATAACGTAATATGTAGTGTATCATTGAAAATACCTTATAATATAGCGTAATATGCAGTGTATCATTGAAAATACCTTATAATATAGCGTAATATGCAGTGTATCATTGAAAATACCTTATAATATAACGTAATATGCAGTGTATCATTGAAAATACCTTGTAATATAACGTAATATGCAGTGTATCATTGAAAATACCTTATAATATAACGTAATATGCAGTGTATCATTGAAAATACCTTATAATATAATGTAATATGCAGTGTATCATAGAAAATACCATGTAATATAACGTAATATACAGTGCATCATTGAAAATACCTTATAATATAACGTAATATGCAGTGTATCATTGAAAATACCTTCTAATATATCGTAGTTTATCATTGAAAATACCTTATAATATTACGTAATATGCAGTGTATCAATGAAAATACCTTATAATATATCTTAGTTTATCATTGAAAATACCTTATAATATAACGTAATATGCAGTGTATCATAGAAAATACCATGTAATATAACGTAATATGTAGTGTATCATTGAAAATACCTTATAATATAACGTAATATGCAGTGTAGCATTGAAAATACCTTCTAATATATCTTAGTTTATCATTGAAAATACCTTATAATATAACGTAATATGCAGTGTATCATTGAAAATTCCTTCTAATATATCGTAGTTTATCATTGAAAATACCTTATAATATAACGTAATATGCAGTGTATCATTGAAAATACCTGGTAATATAACGTAATATGCAGTGTATCATTGAAAATACCTTCTAATATAACGTAATATGCAGTGTATCATTGAAAATACCTTCTAATATGTCGTAGTTTATCATTGAAAATACCTTATAATATAACGTAATATGCAGTGTATCTTTGAAAATACCTTATAATATAACGTAATATGCAGTGTATCATTGAAAATGCCTTACAATATAACGTAATATGCAGTGTATCATAGAAAATACCATGTAATATAACGTAATATACAGTGTATCATTGAAAATACCTTATAATATAACGTAATATACAGTGTATCATTGAAAATACCTTATAATATAACGTAATATGCAGTGTATCATTGAAAATACCTTCTAATATATCTTAGTTTATCATTGAAAATACCTTATAATATAACGTAATATGCAGTGTATCATAGAAAATACCATGTAATATAACGTAATATGCAGTGTATCATTGAAAATACCTTATAACATATCCTAATATGCAGTGTATCATAGAAAATACCTTATAATATAACGTAATATGTAGTGTATCATTGAAAATACCTTATAATATAACGTAATATGCAGTGTATCATTGAAAATACCTTATAATATAACGTAATATGCAGTGTATCATTGAAAATACCTTATAATATAACGTAATATGCAGTGTATCATTGAAAATACCTTATAATATAACGTAATATGCAGTGTATCATAGAAAATACCATGTAATATAACGTAATATACAGTGTATCATTGAAAATACCTTATAATATAACGTAATATGCAGTGTATCATTGAAAATACCTTCTAATATATCGTAGTTTATCATTGAAAATACCTTATAATATAACGTAATATGCAGTGTATCATTGAAAATACCTAATAATATAACGTAATATGCAGTGTACCATTGAAAATACCTTATAACATATCGTAATTTGTAGTGTATCTTTGAAAATACCTTATAATATAGCGTAATATCCAGTGTATCATTGAAAATACCTTATAATATAACGTAATATGCAGTGTATCATTGAAAATACCTTACGATATAACGTAATATGCAGTGTATCATTGAAAATACCTTATATCATATCGTAATATGCAGTGTATAATTGAAAATACCTTATAATATAACGTAATATGCAGTGTATCATAGAAAATACCATGTAATATAACGTAATATACAGTGTATCATTGAAAATACCTTATAATATAACGTAATATGCAGTGTATCATTGAAAATACCTTATAATATAACGTAATATGCAGTGTATCATAGAAAATACCATGTAATATAACGTAATATACAGTGTATCATTGAAAATACCTTATAATATAACGTAATATGCAGTGTAACATTGAAAATACCTTATAATATAACGTAACATGCAGTGTATCATTGAAAATACCTTATAATATAACGTAATATGTAGTGTATCATTGAAAATACCTTATAATATAGCGTAATATGCAGTGTATCATTGAAAATACCTTATAATATAGCGTAATATGCAGTGTATCATTGAAAATACCTTATAATATAACGTAATATGCAGTGTATCATTGAAAATACCTTGTAATATAACGTAATATGCAGTGTATCATTGAAAATACCTTATAATATAACGTAATATGCAGTGTATCATTGAAAATACCTTATAATATAATGTAATATGCAGTGTATCATAGAAAATACCATGTAATATAACGTAATATACAGTGTATCATTGAAAATACCTTATAATATAACGTAATATGCAGTGTATCATTGAAAATACCTTCTAATATATCGTAGTTTATCATTGAAAATACCTTATAATATTACGTAATATGCAGTGTATCAATGAAAATACCTTATAATATAACGTAATATGCAGTGTATCATAGAAAATACCATGTAATATAACGTAATATACAGTGTATCATTGAAAATACCTTATAATATAACGTAATATGCAGTGTATCATTGAAAATACCTTATAATATAACGTAATATGCAGTGTATCATAGAAAATACCATGTAATATAACGTAATATACAGTGTATCATTGAAAATACCTTATAATATAACGTAATATGCAGTGTATCATTGAAAATACCTTATAATATAACGTAACATGCAGTGTATCATTGAAAATACCTTATAATATAACGTAATATGTAGTGTATCATTGAAAATACCTTATAATATAGCGTAATATGCAGTGTATCATTGAAAATACCTTATAATATAGCGTAATATGCAGTGTATCATTGAAAATACCTTATAATATAACGTAATATGCAGTGTATCATTGAAAATACCTTGTAATATAACGTAATATGCAGTGTATCATTGAAAATACCTTATAATATAACGTAATATGCAGTGTATCATTGAAAATACCTTATAATATAATGTAATATGCAGTGTATCATAGAAAATACCATGTAATATAACGTAATATACAGTGCATCATTGAAAATACCTTATAATATAACGTAATATGCAGTGTATCATTGAAAATACCTTATAATATATCGTAGTTTATCATTGAAAATACCTTATAATATTACGTAATATGCAGTGTATCATTGAAAATACCTTATAATATATCTTAGTTTATCATTGAAAATACCTTATAATATAACGTAATATGCAGTGTATCATAGAAAATACCATGTAATATAACGTAATATGTAGTGTATCATTGAAAATACCTTATAATATAACTTAATATGCAGTGTAGCATTGAAAATACCTTCTAATATATCTTAGTTTATCATTGAAAATACCTTATAATATAACGTAATATGCAGTGTATCATTGAAAATTCCTTCTAATATATCGTAGTTTATCATTGAAAATACCTTATAATATAACGTAATATGCAGTGTATCATTGAAAATACCTGGTAATATAACGTAATATGCAGTGTATCATTGAAAATACCTTCTAATATAACGTAATATGCAGTGTATCATTGAAAATACCTTCTAATATATCGTAGTTTATCATTGAAAATACCTTATAATATAACGTAATATGCAGTGTATCTTTGAAAATACCTTATAATATAACGTAATATGCAGTGTATCATTGAAAATGCCTTACAATATAACGTAATATGCAGTGTATCATAGAAAATACCATGTAATATAACGTAATATACAGTGTATCATTGAAAATACCTTATAATATAACGTAATATGCAGTGTATCATTGAAAATACCTTCTAATATATCGTAGTTTATCATTGAAAATACCTTATAATATAACGTAATATGCAGTGTATCATTGAAAATAACTTATAATATAACGTAATATGCAGTGTATCATTGAAAATACCTTCTAATATAACGTAATATGCAGTGTATCATTGAAAATACCTTCTAATATATCGTAGTTTATCATTGAAAATACCTTATAATATAACGTAATATGCAGTGTATCTTTGAAAATACCTTATAATATAACGTAATATGCAGTGTATCATTGAAAATACCTTATAATATAATGTAATATGCAGTGTATCATAGAAAATACCATGTAATATAACGTAATATACAGTGCATCATTGAAAATACCTTATAATATAACGTAATATGCAGTGTATCATTGAAAATACCTTCTAATATATCGTAGTTTATCATTGAAAATACCTTATAATATTACGTAATATGCAGTGTATCAATGAAAATACCTTATAATATAACGTAATATGCAGTGTATCATAGAAAATACCATGTAATATAACGTAATATACAGTGTATCATTGAAAATACCTTATAATATAACGTAATATGCAGTGTATCATTGAAAATACCTTATAATATAACGTAATATGCAGTGTATCATAGAAAATACCATGTAATATAACGTAATATACAGTGTATCATTGAAAATACCTTATAATATAACGTAATATGCAGTGTATCATTGAAAATACCTTATAATATAACGTAACATGCAGTGTATCATTGAAAATACCTTATAATATAACGTAATATGTAGTGTATCATTGAAAATACCTTATAATATAGCGTAATATGCAGTGTATCATTGAAAATACCTTATAATATAGCGTAATATGCAGTGTATCATTGAAAATACCTTATAATATAACGTAATATGCAGTGTATCATTGAAAATACCTTGTAATATAACGTAATATGCAGTGTATCATTGAAAATACCTTATAATATAACGTAATATGCAGTGTATCATTGAAAATACCTTATAATATAATGTAATATGCAGTGTATCATAGAAAATACCATGTAATATAACGTAATATACAGTGTATCATTGAAAATACCTTATAATATAACGTAATATGCAGTGTATCATTGAAAATACCTTCTAATATATCGTAGTTTATCATTGAAAATACCTTATAATATTACGTAATATGCAGTGTATCAATGAAAATACCTTATAATATATCTTAGTTTATCATTGAAAATACCTTATAATATAACGTAATATGCAGTGTATCATAGAAAATACCATGTAATATAACGTAATATGTAGTGTATCATTGAAAATACCTTATAATATAACGTAATATGCAGTGTAGCATTGAAAATACCTTCTAATATATCTTAGTTTATCATTGAAAATACCTTATAATATAACGTAATATGCAGTGTATCATTGAAAATTCCTTCTAATATATCGTAGTTTATCATTGAAAATACCTTATAATATAACGTAATATGCAGTGTATCATTGAAAATACCTGGTAATATAACGTAATATGCAGTGTATCATTGAAAATACCTTCTAATATAACGTAATATGCAGTGTATCATTGAAAATACCTTCTAATATGTCGTAGTTTATCATTGAAAATACCTTATAATATAACGTAATATGCAGTGTATCTTTGAAAATACCTTATAATATAACGTAATATGCAGTGTATCATTGAAAATGCCTTACAATATAACGTAATATGCAGTGTATCATAGAAAATACCATGTAATATAACGTAATATACAGTGTATCATTGAAAATACCTTATAATATAACGTAATATACAGTGTATCATTGAAAATACCTTATAATATAACGTAATATGCAGTGTATCATTGAAAATACCTTCTAATATATCTTAGTTTATCATTGAAAATACCTTATAATATAACGTAATATGCAGTGTATCATAGAAAATACCATGTAATATAACGTAATATGCAGTGTATCATTGAAAATACCTTATAACATATCCTAATATGCAGTGTATCATAGAAAATACCTTATAATATAACGTAATATGTAGTGTATCATTGAAAATACCTTATAATATAACGTAATATGCAGTGTATCATTGAAAATACCTTATAATATAACGTAATATGCAGTGTATCATTGAAAATACCTTATAATATAACGTAATATGCAGTGTATCATTGAAAATACCTTATAATATAACGTAATATGCAGTGTATCATAGAAAATACCATGTAATATAACGTAATATACAGTGTATCATTGAAAATACCTTATAATATAACGTAATATGCAGTGTATCATTGAAAATACCTTCTAATATATCGTAGTTTATCATTGAAAATACCTTATAATATAACGTAATATGCAGTGTATCATTGAAAATACCTAATAATATAACGTAATATGCAGTGTACCATTGAAAATACCTTATAACATATCGTAATTTGTAGTGTATCTTTGAAAATACCTTATAATATAGCGTAATATCCAGTGTATCATTGAAAATACCTTATAATATAACGTAATATGCAGTGTATCATTGAAAATACCTTACGATATAACGTAATATGCAGTGTATCATTGAAAATACCTTATATCATATCGTAATATGCAGTGTATAATTGAAAATACCTTATAATATAACGTAATATGCAGTGTATCATAGAAAATACCATGTAATATAACGTAATATACAGTGTATCATTGAAAATACCTTATAATATAACGTAATATGCAGTGTATCATTGAAAATACCTTATAATATAACGTAATATGCAGTGTATCATAGAAAATACCATGTAATATAACGTAATATACAGTGTATCATTGAAAATACCTTATAATATAACGTAATATGCAGTGTAACATTGAAAATACCTTATAATATAACGTAACATGCAGTGTATCATTGAAAATACCTTATAATATAACGTAATATGCAGTGTATCATTGAAAATACCTTATAATATAGCGTAATATGCAGTGTATCATTGAAAATACCTTATAATATAGCGTAATATGCAGTGTATCATTGAAAATACCTTATAATATAACGTAATATGCAGTGTATCATTGAAAATACCATGTAATATAACGTAATATACAGTGTATCATTGAAAATACCTTATAATATAACGTAATATGCAGTGTATCATTGAAAATACCTTATAATATAATGTAATATGCAGTGTATCATAGAAAATACCATGTAATATAACGTAATATACAGTGTATCATTGAAAATACCTTATAATATAACGTAATATGCAGTGTATCATTGAAAATACCTTCTAATATATCGTAGTTTATCATTGAAAATACCTTATAATATTACGTAATATGCAGTGTATCAATGAAAATACCTTATAATATAACGTAATATGCAGTGTATCATAGAAAATACCATGTAATATAACGTAATATACAGTGTATCATTGAAAATACCTTATAATATAACGTAATATGCAGTGTATCATTGAAAATACCTTATAATATAACGTAATATGCAGTGTATCATAGAAAATACCATGTAATATAACGTAATATACAGTGTATCATTGAAAATACCTTATAATATAACGTAATATGCAGTGTATCATTGAAAATACCTTATAATATAACGTAACATGCAGTGTATCATTGAAAATACCTTATAATATAACGTAATATGTAGTGTATCATTGAAAATACCTTATAATATAGCGTAATATGCAGTGTATCATTGAAAATACCTTATAATATAGCGTAATATGCAGTGTATCATTGAAAATACCTTATAATATAACGTAATATGCAGTGTATCATTGAAAATACCTTGTAATATAACGTAATATGCAGTGTATCATTGAAAATACCTTATAATATAACGTAATATGCAGTGTATCATTGAAAATACCTTATAATATAATGTAATATGCAGTGTATCATAGAAAATACCATGTAATATAACGTAATATACAGTGTATCATTGAAAATACCTTATAATATAACGTAATATGCAGTGTATCATTGAAAATACCTTCTAATATATCGTAGTTTATCATTGAAAATACCTTATAATATAACGTAATATGCAGTGTATCATTGAAAATACCTTATAATATATCTTAGTTTATCATTGAAAATACCTTATAATATAACGTAATATGCAGTGTATCATAGAAAATACCATGTAATATAACGTAATATGTAGTGTATCATTGAAAATACCTTATAATATAACGTAATATGCAGTGTAGCATTGAAAATACCTTCTAATATATCTTAGTTTATCATTGAAAATACCTTATAATATAACGTAATATGCAGTGTATCATTGAAAATTCCTTCTAATATATCGTAGTTTATCATTGAAAATACCTTATAATATAACGTAATATGCAGTGTATCATTGAAAATACCTGGTAATATAACGTAATATGCAGTGTATCATTGAAAATACCTTCTAATATAACGTAATATGCAGTGTATCATTGAAAATACCTTCTAATATATCGTAGTTTATCATTGAAAATACCTTATAATATAACGTAATATGCAGTGTATCTTTGAAAATACCTTATAATATAACGTAATATGCAGTGTATCATTGAAAATGCCTTACAATATAACGTAATATGCAGTGTATCATAGAAAATACCATGTAATATAACGTAATATACAGTGTATCATTGAAAATACCTTATAATATAACGTAATATGCAGTGTATCATTGAAAATACCTTCTAATATATCGTAGTTTATCATTGAAAATACCTTATAATATAACGTAATATGCAGTGTATCATTGAAAATAACTTATAATATAACGTAATATGCAGTGTATCATTGAAAATACCTTATAATATAACGTAATATGCAGTGTATCATTGAAAATACCTTACGATATAACGTAATATGCAGTGTATCATTGAAAATACCTTATATCATATCGTAATATGCAGTGTATCATTGAAAATACCTTATAATATAACGTAATATGCAGTGTATCATAGAAAATACCATGTAATATAACGTAATATACAGTGTATCATTGAAAATACCTTATAATATAACGTAATATGCAGTGTATCATTGAAAATACCTTCTAATATATCTTAGTTTATCATTGAAAATACCTTATAATATAACGTAATATGCAGTGTATCATTGAAAATACCTTCTAATATATCGTAGTTTATCATTGAAAATACCTTATAATATAACGTAATATGCAGTGTATCATTGAAAATACCTTCTAATATATCGTAGTTTATCATTGAAAATACCTTATAATATAACGTAATATGCAGTGTATCATTGAAAATACCTTCTAATATATCGTAGTTTATCATTGAAAATACCTTATAATATAACGTAATATGCAGTGTATCATTGAAAATACCTGGTAATATAACGTAATATGCAGTGTATCATTGAAAGTACCTTCTAATATAACGTAATATGCAGTGTATCATTGAAAATACCTGCAAATAAATCGTAGTTTATCATTGAAAATACCTTATAATATAACGTAATATGCAGTGTATCTTTGAAAATACCTTATAATATAACGTAATATGCAGTGTATCATTGAAAATACCTTATAATATAACGTAATATGCAGTGTATCATAGAAAATACCATGTAATATAACGTAATATGCAGTGTATCATTGAAAATACCTTATAACATATCCTAATATGCAGTGTATCATAGAAAATACCTTATAATATAACGTAATATGTAGTGTATCATTGAAAATACCTTATAATATAACGTAATATGCAGTGTATCATTGAAAATACCTTATAATATAACGTAATATGCAGTGTATCATTGAAAATACCTTATAATATAACGTAATATGCAGTGTATCATTGAAAATACCTTATAATATAACGTAATATGCAGTGTATCATAGAAAATACCATGTAATATAACGTAATATACAGTGTATCATTGAAAATACCTTATAATATAACGTAATATGCAGTGTATCATTGAAAATACCTTCTAATATATCGTAGTTTATCATTGAAAATACCTTATAATATAACGTAATATGCAGTGTATCATTGAAAATACCTAATAATATAACGTAATATGCAGTGTACCATTGAAAATACCTTATAACATATCGTAATTTGTAGTGTATCTTTGAAAATACCTTATAATATAGCGTAATATCCAGTGTATCATTGAAAATACCTTATAATATAACGTAATATGCAGTGTATCATTGAAAATACCTTACGATATAACGTAATATGCAGTGTATCATTGAAAATACCTGGTAATATAACGTAATATGCAGTGTATCATTGAAAATACCTTCTAATATAACGTAATATGCAGTGTATCATTGAAAATACCTTCTAATATATCGTAGTTTATCATTGAAAATACCTTATAATATAACGTGACATGCAGTGTATCATTGAAAATGCCTTACAATATAACGTAATATGCAGTGTATCATAGAAAATACCATGTAATATAACGTAATATACAGTGTATCATTGAAAATACCTTATAATATAACGTAATATGCAGTGTATCATTGAAAATACCTTCTAATATATCGTAGTTTATCATTGAAAATACCTTATAATATAACGTAATATGCAGTGTATCATTGAAAATACCTTGTAATATAACGTAATATGCAGTGTATCATTGAAAATACCTTATAATATAACGTAATATGCAGTGTATCATTGAAAATACCTTATAATATAACGTAATATGCAGTGTATCATTGAAAATACCTTATAATATAACGTAATATGTAGTGTATCATTGAAAATACCTTATAATATAGCGTAATATGCAGTGTATCATTGAAAATACCTTGTAATATAACGTAATATGCAGTGTATCATTGAAAATACCTTATAATATAACGTAATATGCAGTGTATCATTGAAAATACCTTATAATATAACGTAATATGCAGTGTATCTTTGAAAATACCTTATAATATAACGTAATATGCAGTGTATCATTGAAAATACCTTATAATATAACGTAATATGCAGTGTATCATAGAAAATACCATGTAATATAACGTAATATACAGTGTATCATTGAAAATACCTTATAATATAACGTAATATGCAGTGTATCATTGAAAATACCTTATAATATAACGTAACATGCAGTGTATCATTGAAAATACCTTATAATATAACGTAATATGTATTGTATCATTGAAAATACCTTATAATATAACGTAATATGCAGTGTATCATTGAAAATACCTTATAATATAACGTAATATGCAGTGTATCATTGAAAATACCTTATAATATAATGTAATATGCAGTGTATCATTGAAAATACCTTATAATATAACGTAATATGCAGTGTATCATTGAAAATACCTTCTAATATATCGTAGTTTATCATTGAAAATACCTTATAATATAACGTAATATGCAGTGTATCATTGAAAATACCTTCTAATATATCGTAGTTTATCATTGAAAATACCTTATAATATAACGTAATATGCAGTGTATCATTGAAAATAACTTATAATATAACGTAATATGCAGTGTATCATTGAAAATACCTTATAACATATCCTAATATGCAGTGTATCTTAGAAAATACCTTATAATATAACGTAATATGCAGTGTATCATTGAAAATACCTTATAATATAACGTAATATGCAGTATATCATAGAAAATACCATGTAATATACAGTGTATCATTGAAAATACCTTATAATATAACGTAATATGCAGTGTATCAATGAAAATACCTTATAATATAACGTAATATGCTGTGTATCATTGAAAATACCTTACGATATAACGTAATATGCAGTGTATCATTGAAAATACCTTATAACATATCCTAATATGCAGTGTATCATAGAAAATACCTTATAATATAACGTAATATGCAGTGTATCATTGAAAATACCTTATAATATAACGTAATATGCAGTGTATCATTGAAAATACCTTATAACATATCCTAATATGCAGTGTATCTTAGAAAATACCTTATAATATAACGTAATATGCAGTGTATCATTGAAAATACCTTATAATATAACGTAATATGCAGTGTATCATTGAAAATACCTTATAATATAACGTAATATGCAGTGTATCATAGAAAATACCATGTAATATAACGTAATATGCAGTGTATCATTGAATATACCTTATAATATAACGTAATATGCAGTGTATCATTGAAAATACCTTATAATATAACGTAATATGCAGTGTATCATTGAAAATACCTTATAATATAACGTAATATGCAGTGTATCATAGAAAATACCATGTAATATAACGTAATATGCAGTGTATCATTGAAAATACCTTCTAATATATCGTAGTTTATCATTGAAAATACCTTATAATATAATGTAATATGCAGTGTATCATTGAAAATACCTAATAATATAACGTAATATGCAGTGTACCATTGAAAATACCTTATAACATATCGTAATTTGTAGTGTATCTTTGAAAATACCTTATAATATAGCGTAATATCCAGTGTATCATTGAAAATACCTTATAATATAACGTAATATGCAGTGTATCATTGAAAATACCTTACGATATAACGTAATATGCAGTGTATCATTGAAAATACCTTATATCATATCGTAATATGCAGTGTATAATTGAAAATACCTTATAATATAACGTAATATGCAGTGTATCATTGAAAATACCTTATAACATATCCTAATATGCAGTGTATCTTAGAAAATACCTTATAATATAACGTAATATGCAGTGTATCATTGAAAATACCTGGTAATATAACGTAATATGCAGTGTATCATTGAAAATACCTTCTAATATAACGTAATATGCAGTGTATCATTGAAAATACCTTCTAATATATCGTAGTTTATCATTGAAAATACCTTATAATATAACGTAATATGCAGTGTATCATTGAAAATGCCTTACAATATAACGTAATATGCAGTGTATCATCGAAAATACCATGTAATATAACGTAATATACAGTGTATCATTGAAAATACCTTATAATATAACGTAATATGCAGTGTATCATTGAAAATACCTTATAATATATCGTAATATGCAGTGTATCATTGAAAATACCTTATAATATAACGTAATATGTAGTGTATCATTGAAAATACCTTATAATATAGCGTAATATGCAGTGTATCATTGAAAATACCTTGTAATATAACGTAATATGCAGTGTATCATTGAAAATACCTTATAATATAACGTAATATGCAGTGTATCATTGAAAATACCTTATAATATAACGTAATATGCAGTGTATCTTTGAAAATACCTTATAATATAACGTAATATGCAGTGTATCATTGAAAATACCTTATAACATATCCTAATATGCAGTGTATCATAGAAAATACCTTATAATATAACGTAATATGCAGTGTATCATTGAAAATACCTTATAATATAACGTAATATGCAGTGTATCATTGAAAATACCTTATAACATATCCTAATATGCAGTGTATCTTAGAAAATACCTTATAATATAACGTAATATGCAGTGTATCATTGAAAATACCTTATAATATAACGTAATATGCAGTGTATCATTGAAAATACCTTATAATATAACGTAATATGCAGTGTATCATAGAAAATACCATGTAATATAACGTAATATGCAGGTGTATCATTGAATATACCTTATAATATAACGTAATATGCAGTGTATCATTGAAAATACCTTATAATATAACGTAATATGCAGTGTATCATTGAAAATACCTTATAATATAACGTAATATGCAGTGTATCATAGAAAATACCATGTAATATTACGTAATATACAGTGTATCATTGAAAATACCTTATAATATAACGTAATATGCAGTGTATCATTGAAAATACCTTATAATATAACGTAACATGCAGTGTATCATTGAAAATACCTTATAATATACCGTAATATGTAGTGTATCATTGAAAATACCTTATAATATAGCGTAATATGCAGTGTATCATTGAAAATACCTTACAATATAACGTAATATGCAGTGTATCATAGAAAATACCATGTAATATAACGTAATATACAGTGTATCATTGAAAATACCTTATAATATAACGTAATATGCAGTGTATCATTGAAAATACCTTATAATATAACGTAATATGCATGTGTATCAATGAAAATACCTTATAATATAACGTAATATGCTGTGTATCATTGAAAATACCTTACGATATAACGTAATATGCAGTGTATCATTGAAAATACCTTATAACATATCCTAATATGCAGTGTATCATAGAAAATACCTTATAATATAACGTAATATGCAGTGTATCATTGAAAATACCTTATAATATAACGTAATATGCAGTGTATCATTGAAAATACCTTATAACATATCCTAATATGCAGTGTATCTTAGAAAATACCTTATAATATAACGTAATATGCAGTGTATCATTGAAAATACCTTATAATATAACGTAATATGCAGTGTATCATTGAAAATACCTTATAATATAACGTAATATGCAGTGTATCATAGAAAAATACCATGTAATATAACGTAATATGCAGTGTATCATTGAATATACCTTATAATATAACGTAATATGCAGTGTATCATTGAAAATACCTTATAATATAACGTAATATGCAGTGTATCATTGAAAATACCTTATAATATAACGTAATATGCAGTGTATCATAGAAAATACCATGTAATATAACGTAATATGCAGTGTTTCATTGAAAATACCTTCTAATATATCGTAGTTTATCATTGAAAATACCTTATAATATAATGTACTATGCAGTGTATCATTGAAAATACCTAATAATATAACGTAATATGCAGTGTACCATTGAGAATACCTTATAACATATCGTAATTTGTAGTGTATCTTTGAAAATACCTTATAATATAGCGTAATATCCAGTGTATCATTGAAAATACCTTATAATATAACGTAATATGCAGTGAATCATTGAAAATACCTTATGATATAACGTAATATGCAGTGTATCATTGAAAATACCTTATATCATATCGTAATATGCAGTGTATAATTGAAAATACCTTATAATATAACGTAATATGCAGTGTATCATAGAAAATACCATGTAATATAACGTAATATACAGTGTATCATTGAAAATACCTTATAATATAACGTAATATGCAGTGTAGCATTGAAAATACCTTCTAATATATCTTAGTTTATCATTGAAAATACCTTATAATATAACGTAATATGCAGTGTATCATTGAAAATACCTTCTAATATATCGTAGTTTATCATTGAAAATACCTTATAATATAACGTAATATGCAGTGTATCATTGAAAATACCTGGTAATATAACGTAATATGCAGTGTATCATTGAAAAATACCTTCTAATATAACGTAATATGCAGTGTATCATTGAAAATACCTTCTAATATATCGTAGTTTATCATTGAAAATACCTTATAATATAACGTAATATGCAGTGTATCATTGAAAATGCCTTACAATATAACGTAATATGCAGTGTATCATAGAAAATACCATGTAATATAACGTAATATACAGTGTATCATTGAAAATACCTTATAATATAACGTAATATGCAGTGTATCATTGAAAATACCTTATAATATATCGTAATATGCAGTGTATCATTGAAAATACCTTATAATATAACGTAATATGTAGTGTATCATTGAAAATACCTTATAATATAGCGTAATATGCAGTGTATCATTGAAAATACCTTGTAATATAACGTAATATGCAGTGTATCATTGAAAATACCTTATAATATAACGTAATATGCAGTGTATCATTGAAAATACCTTATAATATAACGTAATATGCAGTGTATCTTTGAAAATACCTTATAATATAACGTAATATGCAGTGTATCATTGAAAATACCTTATAATATAACGTAATATGCAGTGTATCATAGAAAATACCATGTAATATAACGTAATATACAGTGTATCATTGAAAATACCTTATAATATAACGTAATATGCAGTGTATCATTGAAAATACCTTATAATATAACGTAATATGCAGTATATCATAGAAAATACCATGTAATATACAGTGTATCATTGAAAATACCTTATAATATAACGTAATATGCAGTGTATCAATGAAAATACCTTATAATATAACGTAATATGCTGTGTATCATTGAAAATACCTTACGATATAACGTAATATGCAGTGTATCATTGAAAATACCTTATAACATATCCTAATATGCAGTGTATCTTAGAAAATACCTTATAATATAACGTAATATGCAGTGTATCATTGAAAATACCTTATAATATAACGTAATATGCAGTGTATCATTGAAAATACCTTATAATATAACGTAATATGCAGTGTATCATAGAAAATACCATGTAATATAACGTAATATGCAGTGTATCATTGAATATACCTTATAATATAACGTAATATGCAGTGTATCATTGAAAATACCTTATAATATAACGTAATATGCAGTGTATCATTGAAAATACCTTATAATATAACGTAATATGCAGTGTATCATAGAAAATACCATGTAATATAACGTAATATACAGTGTATCATTGAAAATACCTTATAATATAACGTAATATGCAGTGTATCATTGAAAATACCTTATAATATAACGTAACATGCAGTGTATCATTGAAAATACCTTATAATATACCGTAATATGTAGTGTATCATTGAAAATACCTTATAATATAGCGTAATATGCAGTGTATCATTGAAAATACCTTATAATATAGCGTAATATGCAGTGTATCATTGAAAATACCTTATAATATAACGTAACATGCAGTGTATCATTGAAAATACCTTATAATATACCGTAATATGTAGTGTATCATTGAAAATACCTTATAATATAGCGTAATATGCAGTGTATCATTGAAAATACCTTATAATATAGCGTAATATGCAGTGTATCATTGAAAATACCTTACAATATAACGTAATATGCAGTGTATCATAGAAAATACCATGTAATATAACGTAATATACAGTGTATCATTGAAAATACCTTATAATATAACGTAATATGCAGTGTATCATTGAAAATACCTTATAATATAACGTAATATGCAGTGTATCAATGAAAATACCTTATAATATAACGTAATATGCAGTGTATCATTGAAAATACCTTATAATATAACGTAATATGCAGTGTATCATTGAAAATACCTTATAATATAACGTAATATGCAGTGTATCATAGAAAATACCATGTAATATAACGTAATGTACAGTGTATCATTGAAAATACCTTATAATATAACGTAATATGCAGTGTATCATTGAAAATACCTTATAATATAACGTAACATGCAGTGTATCATTGAAAATACCTTATAATATACCGTAATATGTAGTGTATCATTGAAAATACCTTATAATATAGCGTAATATGCAGTGTATCATTGAAAATACCTTATAATATAGCGTAATATGCAGTGTATCATTGAAAATACCTTACAATATAACGTAATATGCAGTGTATCATAGAAAATACCATGTAATATAACGTAATATACAGTGTATCATTGAAAATACCTTATAATATAACGTAATATGCAGTGTATCATTGAAAATACCTTATAATATAACGTAATATGCAGTGTATCATTGAAAATACCTTATAATATAACGTAATATGCAGTGTATCATAGAAAATACCATGTAATATAACGTAATATGCAGTGTATCATTGAAAATACCTTCTAATATATCGTAGTTTATCATTGAAAATACCTTATAATATAATGTAATATGCAGTGTATCATTGAAAATACCTAATAATATAACGTAATATGCAGTGTACCATTGAAAATACCTTATAACATATCGTAATTTGTAGTGTATCTTTGAAAATACCTTATAATATAGCGTAATATCCAGTGTATCATTGAAAATACCTTATAATATAACGTAATATGCAGTGTATCATTGAAAATACCTTACGATATAACGTAATATGCAGTGTATCATTGAAAATACCTTATATCATATCGTAATATGCAGTGTATAATTGAAAATACCTTATAATATAACGTAATATGCAGTGTATCATAGAAAATACCATGTAATATAACGTAATATACAGTGTATCATTGAAAATACCTTATAATATAACGTAATATGCAGTGTAGCATTGAAAATACCTTCTAATATATCTTAGTTTATCATTGAAAATACCTTATAATATAACGTAATATGCAGTGTATCATTGAAAATACCTTCTAATATATCGTAGTTTATCATTGAAAATACCTTATAATATAACGTAATATGCAGTGTATCATTGAAAATACCTGGTAATATAACGTAATATGCAGTGTATCATTGAAAATACCTTCTAATATAACGTAATATGCAGTGTATCATTGAAAATACCTTCTAATATATCGTAGTTTATCATTGAAAATACCTTATAATATAACGTAATATGCAGTGTATCATTGAAAATGCCTTACAATATAACGTAATATGCAGTGTATCATAGAAAATACCATGTAATATAACGTAATATACAGTGTATCATTGAAAATACCTTATAATATAGCGTAATATGCAGTGTATCATTGAAAATACCTTGTAATATAACGTAATATGCAGTGTATCATTGAAAATACCTTATAATATAACGTAATATGCAGTGTATCATTGAAAATACCTTATAATATAACGTAATATGCAGTGTATCTTTGAAAATACCTTATAATATAACGTAATATGCAGTGTATCATTGAAAATACCTTATAATATAACGTAATATGCAGTGTATCATAGAAAATACCATGTAATATAACGTAATATACAGTGTATCATTGAAAATACCTTATAATATAACGTAATATGCAGTGTATCATTGAAAATACCTTATAATATAACGTAACATGCAGTGTATCATTGAAAATACCTTATAATATAACGTAATATGTAGTGTATCATTGAAAATACCTTATAATATAGCGTAATATGCAGTGTATCATTGAAAATACCTTATAATATAGCGTAATATGCAGTGTATCATTGAAAATACCTTATAATATAACGTAATATGCAGTGTATCATTGAAAATACCTTGTAATATAACGTAATATGCAGTGTATCATTGAAAATACCTTATAATATAACGTAATATGCAGTGTATCATTGAAAATACCTTATAATATAATGTAATATGCAGTGTATCATAGAAAATACCATGTAATATAACGTAATATACAGTGCATCATTGAAAATACCTTATAATATAACGTAATATGCAGTGTATCATTGAAAATACCTTCTAATATATCGTAGTTTATCATTGAAAATACCTTATAATATAACGTAATATGCAGTGTATCATTGAAAATACCTTCTAATATATCGTAGTTTATCATTGAAAATACCTTATAATATAACGTAATATGCAGTGTATCATTGAAAATACCTTATAATATAACGTAATATGCAGTGTATCATTGAAAATACCTTATAACATATCCTAATATGCAGTGTATCTTAGAAAATACCTTATAATATAACGTAATATGCAGTGTATCATTGAAAATACCTTATAATATAACGTAATATGCAGTATATCATAGAAAATACCATGTAATATACAGTGTATCATTGAAAATACCTTATAATATAACGTAATATGCAGTGTATCATTGAAAATACCTTATAACATATCCTAATATGCAGTGTATCTTAGAAAATACCTTATAATATAACGTAATATGCAGTGTATCATTGAAAATACCTTATAATATAACGTAATATGCAGTGTATCATTGAAAATACCTTATAATATAACGTAATATGCAGTGTATCATTGAAAATACCTTATAATATATCGTAATATGCAGTGTATCATTGAAAATACCTTATAATATAACGTAATATGTAGTGTATCATTGAAAATACCTTATAATATAGCGTAATATGCAGTGTATCATTGAAAATACCTTGTAATATAACGTAATATGCAGTGTATCATAGAAAATACCTTATAATATAACGTAATATGCAGTGTATCATTGAAAATACCTTATAATATAACGTAATATGCAGTGTATCTTTGAAAATACCTTATAATATAACGTAATATGCAGTGTATCATTGAAAATACCTTATAATATAACGTAATATGCAGTGTATCATAGAAAATACCATGTAATATAACGTAATATACAGTGTATCATTGAAAATACCTTATAATATAACGTAATATGCAGTGTATCATTGAAAATACCTTATAATATAACGTAACATGCAGTGTATCATTGAAAATACCTTATAATATAACGTAATATGTAGTGTATCATTGAAAATACCTTATAATATAGCGTAATATGCAGTGTATCATTGAAAATACCTTATAATATAGCGTAATATGCAGTGTATCATTGAAAATACCTTATAATATAACGTAATATGCAGTGTATCATTGAAAATACCTTGTAATATAACGTAATATGCAGTGTATCATTGAAAATACCTTATAATATAACGTAATATGCAGTGTATCATTGAAAATACCTTATAATATAATGTAATATGCAGTGTATCATAGAAAATACCATGTAATATAACGTAATATACAGTGCATCATTGAAAATACCTTATAATATAACGTAATATGCAGTGTATCATTGAAAATACCTTCTAATATATCGTAGTTTATCATTGAAAATACCTTATAATATAACGTAATATGCAGTGTATCATTGAAAATACCTTCTAATATATCGTAGTTTATCATTGAAAATACCTTATAATATAACGTAATATGCAGTGTATCATTGAAAATAACTTATAATATAACGTAATATGCAGTGTATCATTGAAAATACCTTATAACATATCCTAATATGCAGTGTATCTTAGAAAATACCTTATAATATAACGTAATATGCAGTGTATCATTGAAAATACCTTATAATATAACGTAATATGCAGTATATCATAGAAAATACCATGTAATATACAGTGTATCATTGAAAATACCTTATAATATAACGTAATATGCAGTGTATCAATGAAAATACCTTATAATATAACGTAATATGCTGTGTATCATTGAAAATACCTTACGATATAACGTAATATGCAGTGTATCATTATACCTTATAACATATCCTAATATGCAGTGTATCTTAGAAAATACCTTATAATATAACGTAATATGCAGTGTATCATTGAAAATACCTTATAATATAACGTAATATGCAGTGTATCATTGAAAATACCTTATAATATAACGTAATATGCAGTGTATCATAGAAAATACCATGTAATATAACGTAATATGCAGTGTATCATTGAATATACCTTATAATATAACGTAATATGCAGTGTATCATTGAAAATACCTTATAATATAACGTAATATGCAGTGTATCATTGAAAATACCTTATAATATAACGTAATATGCAGTGTATCATAGAAAATACCATGTAATATAACGTAATATACAGTGTATCATTGAAAATACCTTATAATATAACGTAATATGCAGTGTATCATTGAAAATACCTTATAATATAACGTAACATGCAGTGTATCATTGAAAATACCTTATAATATACCGTAATATGTAGTGTATCATTGAAAATACCTTATAATATAGCGTAATATGCAGTGTATCATTGAAAATACCTTATAATATAGCGTAATATGCAGTGTATCATTGAAAATACCTTATAATATAACGTAACATGCAGTGTATCATTGAAAATACCTTATAATATACCGTAATATGTAGTGTATCATTGAAAATACCTTATAATATAGCGTAATATGCAGTGTATCATTGAAAATACCTTATAATATAGCGTAATATGCAGTGTATCATTGAAAATACCTTACAATATAACGTAATATGCAGTGTATCATAGAAAATACCATGTAATATAACGTAATATACAGTGTATCATTGAAAATACCTTATAATATAACGTAATATGCAGTGTATCATTGAAAATACCTTATAATATAACGTAATATGCAGTGTATCAATGAAAATACCTTATAATATAACGTAATATGCAGTGTATCATTGAAAATACCTTATAATATAACGTAATATGCAGTGTATCATTGAAAATACCTTATAACATATCCTAATATGCAGTGTATCTTAGAAAATACCTTATAATATAACGTAATATGCAGTGTATCATTGAAAAATACCTTATAATATAACGTAATATGCAGTGTATCATTGAAAATACCTTATAATATAACGTAATATGCAGTGTATCATAGAAAATACCATGTAATATAACGTAATATGCAGTGTATCATTGAATATACCTTATAATATAACGTAATATGCAGTGTATCATTGAAAATACCTTATAATATAACGTAATATGCAGTATATCATAGAAAATACCATGTAATATACAGTGTATCATTGAAAATACCTTATAATATAACGTAATATGCAGTGTATCAATGAAAATACCTTATAATATAACGTAATATGCTGTGTATCATTGAAAATACCTTACGATATAACGTAATATGCAGTGTATCATTGAAAATACCTTATAACATATCCTAATATGCAGTGTATCTTAGAAAATACCTTATAATATAACGTAATATGCAGTGTATCATTGAAAATACCTTATAATATAACGTAATATGCAGTGTATCATTGAAAATACCTTATAATATAACGTAATATGCAGTGTATCATAGAAAATACCATGTAATATAACGTAATATGCAGTGTATCATTGAATATACCTTATAATATAACGTAATATGCAGTGTATCATTGAAAATACCTTATAATATAACGTAATATGCAGTGTATCATTGAAAATACCTTATAATATAACGTAATATGCAGTGTATCATAGAAAAATACCATGTAATATAACGTAATATACAGTGTATCATTGAAAATACCTTATAATATAACGTAATATGCAGTGTATCATTGAAAATACCTTATAATATAACGTAACATGCAGTGTATCATAGAAAATACCTTATAATATACCGTAATATGTAGTGTATCATTGAAAATACCTTATAATATAGCGTAATATGCAGTGTATCATTGAAAATACCTTATAATATAGCGTAATATGCAGTGTATCATTGAAAATACCTTACAATATAACGTAATATGCAGTGTATCATAGAAAATACCATGTAATATAACGTAATATACAGTGTATCATTGAAAATACCTTATAATATAACGTAATATGCAGTGTATCATTGAAAATACCTTATAATATAACGTAATATGCAGTGTATCATAGAAAATACCATGTAATATAACGTAATATGCAGTGTATCATTGAAAATACCTTATAATATAACGTAATATGCAGTGTATCATTGAAAATACCTTATAATATAACGTAATATGCAGTGTATCATTGAAAATACCTTATAATATAACGTAATATGCAGTGTATCATTGAAAATACCTTATAACATATCCTAATATGCAGTGTATCTTAGAAAATACCTTATAATATAACGTAATAAGCAGTGTATCATTGAAAATACCTTATAATATAACGTAATATGCAGTTTATCATAGAAAATACCATGTAATATAACGTAATATGCAGTGTATCATTGAAAATATCTTATAACATATCCTAATATGCAGTGTATCATAGAAAATACCTTATAATATAACGTAATATGCAGTGTATCATTGAAAATACCTTATAATATAACGTAACATGCAGTGTATCATTGAAAATACCTTATAATATAACGTAATATGCAGTGTATCATTGAAAATACCTTATAATATAACGTAATATGCAGTGTATCATTGAAAATACCTTGTAATATAACGTAATATGCAGTGTATCATTGAAAATACCTTATAATATAACGTAATATGCAGTGTATCATTGAAAATACCTTATAGTATAACGTAATATGCAGTGTATCATTGAAAATACCTTATAATATAACGTAATATGCAGTGTATCATTGAAAATACCTTATAACATATCCTAATATGCAGTGTATCTTTGGAAATACCTTATAATATAACGTAATATGCAGTGTATCATTGAAAATACCTTATAATATAACGTAATATGCAGTGTATCATTGAAAATACCTTATAATATAACGTAATATGCAGTGTATCATAGAAAATACCATGTAATATAACGTAATATGCAGTGTATCATTGAAAATACCTTATAACATATCCTAATATGCAGTGTATCATAGAAAATACCTTATAATATAACGTAATATGCAGTGTATCATTGAAAATACCTTATAATATAACGTAACATGCAGTGTATCATTGAAAATACCTTATAATATAACGTAATATGCAGTGTATCATTGAAAATACCTTATAATATAACGTATCATGCAGTGTATCATTGAAAATACCTTATAATATAACGTAACATGCAGTGTATCATTGAAAATACCTTATAATATAACGTAATATGCAGTGTATCATTGAAAATACCTTATAATATAACGTAATATGCAGTGTATCATTGAAAATACCTTGTAATATAACGTAATATGCAGTGTATCATTGAAAATACCTTATAATATAACGTAATAAAAGTGTATCAATGAAAATACCTTAGAATATAACGTAATATGCAGTGTATCATTGAAAATACCTTCTAATATATCGTAGTTTATCATTGAAAATACCCTATAATATAACGTAATATGCAGTGCATCATTGAAAATACCTTATAATATAACGTAATATGCAGTGTATCATTGAAAATACCTTACGATATAACGTAATATGCAGTGTATCATTGAAAATACCTTATAACATATCCTAATATGCAGTGTATCATAGAAAATACCTTATAATATAACGTAATATGCAGTGTATCATTGAAAATACCTTATAATATAACGTAACATGCAGTGTATCATTGAAAATACCTTATAATATAACGTAATATGCAGTGTATCATTGAAAATACCTTATAACATATCCTAATATGCAGTGTATCTTAGAAAATACCTTATAATATAACGTAATAAGCAGTGTATCATTGAAAATACCTTATAATATAACGTAATATGCAGTGTATCATTGAAAATACCTTATAATATAACGTAATATGCAGTTTATCATAGAAAATACCATGTAATATAACGTAATATGCAGTGTATCATTGAAAATACCTTATAACATATCCTAATATGCAGTGTATCATAGAAAATACCTTATAATATAACGTAATATGCAGTGTATCATTGAAAATACCTTATAATATAACGTAACATGCAGTGTATCATTGAAAATACCTTATAATATAACGTAATATGCAGTGTATCATTGAAAATACCTTATAATATAACGTAATATGCAGTGTATCATTGAAAATACCTTGTAATATAACGTAATATGCAGTGTATCATTGAAAATACCTTATAATATAACGTAATATGCAGTGTATCATTGAAAATACCTTATAACATATCCTAATATGCAGTGTATCTTAGAAAATACCTTATAATATAACGTAATATGCAGTGTATCATTGAAAATACCTTATAATATAACGTAATATGCAGTGTATCATTGAAAATACCTTATAATATAACGTAATATGCAGTGTATCAATGAAAATACCTTAGAATATAACGTAATATGCAGTGTATCATTGAAAATACCTTCTAATATATCGTAGTTTATCATTGAAAATACCCTATAATATAACGTAATATGCAGTGCATCATTGAAAATACCTTATAATATAACGTAATATGCAGTGTATCATTGAAAATACCTTATAATATAACGTAATATGCAGTATATCATAGAAAATACCATGTAATATACAGTGTATCATTGAAATTACCTTATAATATAACGTAATATGCAGTGTATCAATGAAAATACCTTATAATATAACGTAATATGCTGTGTATCATTGAAAATACCTTTTGATATAACGTAATATGCAGTGTATCATTGAAAATACCTTATAACATATCCTAATATGCAGTGTATCATAGAAAATACCTTATAATATAACGTAATATGCAGTGTATCATTGAAAATACCTTATAATATAACGTAACATGCAGTGTATCATTGAAAATACCTTATAA